>VZTA01005130.1:10036-26657 GCA_013398855.1 Mohoua ochrocephala | reverse complement strand
GGATGGATGGATGGATGGATGGATGGATGGATGGATGGGGAGCTGCTGCACCTTCCCCCTCCTCCCTCACACACGATCCATCCAGTCCATAATAGATTTGGGATTTTCCTGGGGCTGAAGAGCACAAAGGCTGTAAATTTATGGATACAATTTAAGCCCTCAGTGGATTTAAAAGCTCCGAATCCTTAAACAAGGATATTCCTCTTCCAAAGGGGCATTTCCCTGTGTCTGCATAGATGACTCCTGAGGAATATTTCTGGGAAGAGGCATTTTCTGAATCAATTCTCTGTTTCTCCTCTGTGGCCACTAATTCCAAGTAGCTGGATGGGATTGCTCCAAGTCTTTTTGGCACCTTTGCTGATGGAGAAAATGCCAGAGCAAAGAGTTTACAAAACCTGTGCCTCCAGAGGAAGTCTTCCCGACCTGTTTGAGGGCCAGGAAGTTCCTAGGGGACCTGGAGCACCTTCCCTAAGGAACCAGGCTGGGAGAGCTGGGGCTGGTCAGGCTGGAGAAGAGAAGGTTGTTTGGAGACCTAACAGCAAATTCCGGGATCTGAAGGGGTTACAAGGAACCTGGAGAGGAAATCTTGTCCGGAACTGGAGTGACAGGACAAGGGGGAATAGCTTTAAGCTGACAGAGGGTAGTTTTATATGGGATATTGGGCAGGAATTGTTCCCTGGGAGGGTGGGGAGGGGCTGGGATGGAATTCCCAGAGCAGCTGTGGCTGCCCCTGGATCCCTGGCAGTGTCCAAGGCCAGGTTGGATGGGGCTGGGAGCAGCCTGGGACAGTGGAAGGTGTTGTTAAAAATAACCTGACTCTTCCAAAGCCATGGATTTCTTTCCCTGGGGATGCTGCTCCCATTGCAGGTCAGCACTTCCCTGCTAAAGCTGAGCAGGGAACTGACCCTGCTGTAATTTGGGTGGAGCAGGATGAATAAACACCAGGCAGCTCTGGCTCTGAGGGAAGAGCTGCACCAAGAAATGTGCAGGAAAGGCTGGTGCAGCCGACTGGAACTTTTCCAGGGTTCTCAGTGACAGCGGGGTTGGTAATTCCAGGTGAATCCTGGCCTAGCAGGGGGATGTGCTGTGTTTGCTGCCCGGTCAGGCACTGTCCCCACTCTGTTTTATCACCTGGGTCTTGATCTCTGTCCCACACTGAGAGGGGAATGTGTTGGATAAACCTGATCCAGTGCAACTCTTGGATATTCCTTTAATTAAGAGGATTAAAAACCCCTTTTCTGTGTCTTGATATTCTCCAGGCAGCTCTATCACCGGATTTATTCCAGTGAGATGATTTTACTTGGACCTCCCTCAACACAATTTCTTCATCCCATGAAAAAAATCAGGAGACTGTGAAGGCAATGCTTGTTTCCCAAATATTTTATTATTGATTAGGAACAAACTAACACCTTAAAGAGACCATTGATCCTCCTGGTTTTTCATTGGGAAGGAAAAGTTGAGGAATTCTGGTGGAATTGTCCACTCTCCTCCTGTGGTGCACAAAGTCAGTGCCAGAGCCCAGGGGAAAAAATTATGGAATCATGGAATGGTTTGGGTTGGAAGGGATCCTAAAGTTCATCCAGGGACACCTCCCACTGTCCCAGGCTGCTCCAAGCCCCAATGGCCAACCTGGCCTTGGGCACTGCCAGGGATCCAGGGGCAGCCACAGCTGCTCTGGGCACCCTGTGCCAGGGCCTGCCCACCCTCCCAGGGAACGGGAGATATTTTTCTCATATTTCCCCTCCCTCATGTGCAGGTGTCCATTGGGAGGGGAATTTCTGCCTCCTTCTCCTGTTCAGAGCCAGGCCAAAGGCTCTTCCATGGCCATCTCCTGGTTCTCACTTCGGGAACACTTCTCCAAATGTTTTTACCTCTCCGCGAGTGTTTTTGAATGTCGCGATCATTCCTAATGATTGCAAAATAATAAAGAGATGAGAATAATGCTGCTAAGTCAAGCATTCGGTGCTAAAGAATTGCATTTTAGTGAAAAGAAAAAGAAGGAAAACCAGGCTCAGAGTCACGTATTCATCTTCTCCTCCACCTTGCACCTGTTCCCCCTCAACCCTCCTTTGCTGGCTTCAAAAAAACCTGTTTTTCACTGTTTTGGGGTTGTTGTTTTTTTTTTTGTGGGCAACTTTGTTGCATCTGAGTTTCTGAGAAAAAGGGGAGAAAACAGAAGAAAGTGAACAACTGAGAAGTGGCTTTTTGTGGTGCTCAACATTTGTTTCAGAAAAGCTCTGGAGGGAACCTCAGGCTGAGCTTTGGGGCTTTGGGGGCTTTTTTTGTTGTTGTCGTTGTTTCTTTGCTCACTGACAGTGGAAATGCAGCAGCAAAGCTGAGCCCTGAATCTCAGCTTTCCCCGCAGCTCTTACCCATGGAATCTCTTCATGCCCGGCTTTTCCCTCTGATCCCACCCAAGCCAGGTGTCACAGAGAGGCCGTGGGATTGCTGGAAGTCCGTGAGGAGAAAATATGGGCAGACAGGTGAGGAAACCCACCTGCAACCCCGAATTCCACAGGGATGCTTGCAGGAAGCCCCAGAAGCATTCAAAGCCAGGCTGGATGGGGCTTGGAGCAACCTGGTCTAGTGGGAGGTCCCTGCCCATGGGACTGGATGAGCTTTAAGGTCCATTCCAACCCAAATCATTCCATGATTCTGTGAGGACGGGCTGGGCAGGCCCAGGAGCCACTTGGGTTGGGATGAGTCTGATCCATGGTCTCAGTTTGCAGTGGAATTTTGAAGAGGAGAGGTTTTTTTTCGCGGATGAGAAGCACCAGCACGAACAGCTGTCGACTGCTCGGAATATCAGCGCGATCTTGAGAGGTTCAAGTCCGCACAAGTTGGCCCCGAGAGCTTTGAGCTCTGCCTGGGAGTGTAAAACGAGCCTTCAGCGCAGGCAGCTGATCCCCCGTGCCAGGAAGGGCAGTTCCGAGGAGCTGAGGTGACTCGTGAGGGCGTTTTGGAGCCTTCCCGATTCCTGAAAAGGTGATTCCTTCTCCTTCCCCCGGCCAGGCTGACCAGCACGGCCCCAGTTTTAAACTGGTGCTTCCTCAGTGTCTGCCTGAGGCAAGGGCTCAGCCCCGCTGAGGGGAAAGAGAAAGGGTCAACTTTGCTGAGGAGGAAGGCGGAACGCACAGAGAATCTTGGAATCATGGAACGTTTCAGGTTGGAATTTAAAGCCCATCCATGGGCAGGGACACCTTCCACTGTCCCAGGCTGCTCCAAGCCCCAATGTCCAACCCAGGGAAAGAGACTCCACGAGCTCTCCGGTGTTCCCTCCCAGGGACCAATTCCTTCCCAATATCCCACCTAACCCTTCCCTCCTTCAGTTTAAGGCTTTTCCCCCTATCCTGTCACTACCCAGAGCTCCCTGTTCTCCATCTGGGGGAGATTTGGGGACACCAGACACCTTTTCCTGCTACAACCCTGCACGGCTCCCCTGCCGTGACCCCGGCACCCAGTGGGTGCCACAGAGATGTTCCTGTTCCTCAGGAAAATCGGGGCTCTGCTGATTCACGCTGGCTGAGGGGGAAGTGCCAAATCTCTTCTTGTACTTCCCTCATTCGTTGGGATTTTCCAACTGATTCTTCGTGGTGTTTCCCATTTATTAAAGGAAGGCCACGAGCAATTTTTTGATGCGTTGGGGGTGGTTTTGCTGCTCACGATGTGAGGCGACAACAAACGAGAGACGAGACGAAAAACTCGAGGGTGTCTGTAATCTCATTGCTTCCCAGGAATAATTAGTCAGCTTCCTTTGGGGTTCTTGTGGGTGTTTTCCACGTGCCAGGAGAGAAAGTGAAATATTTCTAAGAAGAGGAAGATGCCGCGATAAAACCCTCGACGAGCAGGGAGAGACGAAGATGAGTTTAATGCTTCACGGGGGAAGATGTCAAGGTGTCTCTTGGATTTTGAGGGTGGAGGTGCCTGTTTGTAGAAACATTGTCTCGTGGCAGGAATTGTGCTGGCTTTGATGGAGCTTTTTGTGGGAAAAGACCTCCCGGATCAAGGGATGCGCCAGGATTGCAACGGTGGTTGGTTGCTGGTGGCTTTTTTCTGCTTTTCCAACTTATCTGCCCTTTCTCCTCCAACTCTCCTCCTTCTTTCCACCCCGAAACCACTTTGTGTTCATCTAACACAGAGGTTTCTCCTGAAACCTGAGCAGCAGAAAGGAAACTTCAGGATCAGGGGCTCCGGATTTGAGTCCTGCCTGGCGATTCTGGCACGGGGAGGTGAAGAACTCCACTCCCCTCTGCCTGAGAAGCAAACAGTCAGGGCTGCAAACAAAAAACTTGGAAAAACGGGCAGTTTTTCCAAGTGCTCATCCTTATCCATCCTTTTCCCAACTCCAGTGTTGTGCAAGGAAGATCTCCTGGAGATCCGGAGCAATTTCCCCTCCCCAAGGCACATCCTTGCCTGAAGCGAAGCCTCTCAGAATCCTCGGGAAGTTTTCCTTATTCCTTCAGGACCCTGCAGGCTCTCCCCATTGCTCCCACATCCCAATTCATCTCTCCCTTGGGATTTCAACATTTCCAAAGCCACCGTTTCAACAGAACCAGGATTTTCAGCACATCCCACCCAGAGGGCTCCAGTTGCCCTTCCCGTGGGGAATATTTTTCCTCACCCTGAGAGAAGCAGTGATCCATTCTCTTGGAGTTGGGAAACATCACTGAGCCATCGCTGCAGACCCCTTAAATATTTAATTCACGTCTAATTACACTTTTTTTGACCAGATTCAAAGAGTGAGCAGCAACTGCTTCATTTGTCCCCTCTGGTTTCAGCTCTGATTAAACAACCTCAGTTGGTGCAGTTGGAATAATTCTTCTATTTCTCTGTTTAGGGTTTTTTTTGGAAAATAATTGCTAATTTTTCTTCTGTCTTCTGGCTGATGTGTGAAGGGATCCCAAAGTTTTTTCTATATTCATATACAGAATATTTTTAGAAGCAAAACTGATGCTTTGGGGGTTTTCTAATATAATTTAGTAGTCGCCAAATACGTGATTTTCCATGTCACGTCTTGGAGCGAGGATTATCCCACAAGTCCACAAGGTGCAGGATGAGAGGGATTATCAGGTCTATTAATGCCACGAAATGAACACCCCCTTTTAAACTGGGATTTATCTCCTCGTGGATCTATCGATTTCCAGAAGCCCAAACTCTTCCTTCTTCATCTTTTCCTTGCCCGATGTTCCTAAATAATCATTAAAACACATTGTGGTTTAACAGGCCTATAAATCATGCCCAGGGAAGGGCTTTGCTCGGGATGAGCTTCTCCCCTGGCGAGGCTTGGAAAAACCTTGGAGCCACGCCAAGGTTTAATTTTCAAATACTCCCATTTGTGCCTCCCCGGGGGAGGAGATGTAATGCTCTTATCTCCTCTTTTGGGCCAAATCTCAAACCACAAAAGGACCAATTCAGGCTCCAGGGCCTCAGGAGGGAGTCAGGGCAGGAGATCAGGGCTGGGTAGAAATGGAGAAATCTTTATTTTGGCAAAGGTGAGGATGCTGGCAGGGCTGGAAATTAAAATGTGGGGTTTCGAGGCTGGAGAGCAGCGGAGGGGAAAGGACCTGGGGGTCCTGGCTGGTGGCAAGTTGGGTGTGAGCCAGCAGAGCCCTGGAGCCAGGAGGGACATCCCGGTCCTGGGGACAGCAGGAAAAGCATCCTGGACTAGGGAGGGGATTGTCCCACTCTGCTCTGGGCTGAGGCGGCCTCAACTCCAGTGCTGGGGACGGTTCTGGGTGTCTCCATATGAGAAGCACATAAAGCTCTTCAAGAGTGTCCAAAGGAGGGACACAAGGATGGGGAAGGGTCTGGAGGGGCCATCCAAGGAGAGGGCGCTTGGAATGTCCAGCTGGGGTCTGAGGGCCAGCTCCGATCTCTGCTCCCTGGGACAGGGACAGCACCCAGGGAGCGGCTGGAGCTGGGCCAGGGCAGGCTCAGGCTGCAGAGCAGGGAAAGGTTCTTCCCCCAGAGGGTGCTGGCACTGCCCAGGCTCCCCAGGGAATGGGCACGGCCCCGAGGCTGCCAGAGCTCCAGGAGCGTTTGGGCAGCGCTGCCAGGGATGCCCAGGGTGGGGTTGTTGGGGGGTCTGGGCAGGGCCAGGGCTTGCACTGGGTGATCCCTGTGGATCCCCTCCAGCTCGGGATATTCCGTGATTCTAAGATACAAAAAAATCTTCTGTGCTCTCCCATTTTTTTCTCAGTCTCTGCACATGATCTAAAACTTTTTCTCTGCTAATTTTACGGTGAAACAATTCTTTATGTTTGTCCTACGAAGAGCCTGCACTGTTTTCCCCCTCCTTCGCTCTCCTGGGCACGCTGTGTCTGTAAGAACAGGGGTTCTGTGCCCACAGCTGCCTGGCTGTCGAGTGTTGAAGTGGAAAAGCTGCTGCAGCCGTGCCTTCAAGGAGAGGATCCTTCCTGCCAGCCAGATCTCCGAGCAATTCAGAGCCTGACCCCCCCCCAAACAGAAGAATTCTCCTCCCCACCAACCCAGGACGTGCAACAACAGCAGCAGCAGCATCACCCAAACCCCTGGGGGAAATCCCAAACCAGTCGTGTTTTGATCCAACCAAACCATCCCTTCCCACTTTCACATCTCCAAATCCTCCACGGGGAGCAGGGAGCTTTGTGCAGTGGCAGGATAAGGGGGAACAGCCTCCAGCTGAAGGAGGGCAGGGTTAGATCGGATATTGGGGAGCCCTGGAGCCACACCAGGAACCGGCTCTGCCACTCCTTTGATCCCACATGGAAATGTCACCGCCGCGAGTGACAGAGGGGACAACCCATCTCATCCCTCCCGGGAGCCGGGAGTTACCACGCAACAGAGGAGCCGTGGCAGCTCGGAATTTTATTCGCGAGGCCAAACAATTCCCCCTGGCAGCTGAGCAGCCTCCGGGGACCAATTATTCCGCCGTGCGCCGGCCACGCCGCGGCTCCCCCGGGAGATGCTCCGAGCCCGGAGCCAGCCCCATCCTCCAGCCACGAGCTGCTCCTCATGTCAAAACTGCCGCTAATGACACAATTAACTGGCTGGGGACTGCTGAGGAGCTCTTAATTAGGTAAACATGGCTCGGTGAGAAAGCGGAGGCCGGTTCGGAGCGTCCTGGTTCGTGGCAGGCTGCGGGGAGGTGCTGCCGGGGGGGAGGGATGCGCTCGGAGGGCTAATTGAGGTGGGGAAACGGGAGCTCAGCCGGGAATTCCCTTCCAGAAGTGCGAGAAGCAGCTCAGTCGAGACTCACAGAAGGATTTCAACTATTTCAGTGCTTGCACGGAGAGCAGTTCCTTAAGCGGAGCGGCGGCTCGGGAATTGCTGTCCGATTTTTAAGTGGATCAACTGGGAAAACCTCGGCGAGAAACTGAGATCCCCCAGGGGGGAATCTACAAAAACATCTTTAATTCTTCACATGGTGACGGGACTCAGTGGCACTCGAGGACCGAACCGAGGATTCTGAAGCTCAGCCGGCTGCAAATCCAAGGATGCCTCATCCCAGGGTGTGGAAAAATGAAGAGCACCGTGTGCCCTGATTTCTTTCACCCCTGAGGTGTGGGATTGCTCAGTCCTGAGTGTTGAAAGAAGCCCTGCAGAGTTGAGCTGGTATTGCCTGGCTGACAGTTAAATTGAGGTTTTAAAAAGAGCCACGGGGAGTTGAAGTGCGGGTGGATGGGATTTGGGTCTCCAATTCCATCTCTTGGCTGGAATTTGGAATCCTATCTCTGTCTAGGGGGGTTTTTTGGGGGGTCTGTTGCTGCAGTTCTCAGTGGGGAGCAGGATGATGCCGCCCGGCCACTGTGAGAGGTGAATTAATGCCCACGGAGAGCTCAGGGATGGTTGGAAGAAACCTTAAAGATCATTGATTTCCACCTCCTGCCATGGGCAGGGACACCTTCCACCATCCCAGGCTGCTCCAAGCCCCATCCAGCCTGGCCTGGGACACTTCCAGGGATCCAGGGGCAGCCACAGCTTCTCTTCCCGTGCCAGGGAAGAATTCCATCTTAATATCAAGTCTAAACCTTCCCTCTCTCAGTTTAAAGCCATTTTTCCTTGTCCTATCACTCCAAGCCCTTGTGAAATGTCTCCATCTTTCCTGTGGGCTCCTTCCAGGCACTGCAAGGTGCTCCGAGTTGTCCCAGAGCCTTCTCTTCTCCAGGCTGCTTTCCCAGCAAAGCTGCTCCCCCCTCTCTGATCATCTCCAGGGCCCTCTGGAATCACTCCAGCAGCTCCAGGTCCATCTCATGTTGGAGACCCCAGAGCTGGAGGCAGCTCTGCAGGGGGAGAGCAGAGCAGAGGGGAGGAATCACCTCCCTCGAGGTAGCTCAGGATGTGTTTGGCTTTCTGGACTGGGCCATGTCAGGGGTCGATGCAAACAGGGTTTCTTATGATGGATAAACATGGAATTAAAAAATCTAGCAATTTTTGCCACGGCAAGTTTTATTTTCATCAATCACCTCAGAGAAAATTCAGCCAATTATCCAATACAACAAAATAATGTGCATGAAACAGCTCTAAAACCTCATCCGGGGCCTCCAGCAGGTGCAGATGGAGTTTTTTTCAGAAAACACTGGAGATGCCTCAGTCAGACCCCGGAGTACTTCGTAATTTGCCCAAAATTTGTGCTTTTTGGGGAGAGAGAAGCGGCAGCATCGCAGAGACACCAACGATCTCCAGTTGGATTTGGGAGAGGAGCCCCAGAGGCATTTTAAAAGCTGGATTAGAGCAGCGGGGTCTGTTGGCACTGCCCTGTATCTTAAACCAGCCAGAAATCCATAGGAAGTGCTCCAGATCCTGTGGTGGTTCTTTCTGGCATTATCTGCATGGATGGGAACTTCCTTCCCGCCCGCGGCAGTTGGGGAGTGCTCGGATGGATACGGAGTTGAAGAAGTTCCCCTCCCAATTTACACATTTTTTTTTAATTAATCCCCTTTTAGCAGCGGGAGAGCTCGATGATTTTCGAGGCGAGACCCCTTTTTACCCCGATAATTCTTGAGCCTGACGGAGGAATGGAATTAATTTGTTCTATTTTGTCCATTTTCGGGGTTCGCCCGTTAACTCTTCGGTTGAGGTGTAGCTTCCCAGCAAGGAGGTGGAGAAACAGCTCAGCCACGAATTCACTGCTGAAATACCTCGGTTCCCTTGGGCCACTCTTTCCTTTGTGGAAAAACCTCAGGCAAAGCATCATCTTTGGTGTCTGAGGCAGGTCTTTCACCCTGAATTCACCGGTGAAGGCACGGACGAGAAAAATCTTCCCTTTGGTGTCTTTATTAACCTGAGTGGATGCATTGACACCCCAAAAACCAGCCAGACCCAGCATTTATTCTCGAGATTCACCTTTGGAACACACGAGAAGACGTTTTTATGTTGGAATCACTCTTTAAGACGTCGATTTACTTGTTCTCTTCACCCCCTCAGCTCATTCCTCTCATTCCCACCTTCGGAACCTTCCCGAGTTTGTTTCTGCTCTTTCTTCCAGCTAGGCTGGACACAAATTCCCATTTTCTGGCGCATCCTGGCAAGGTTTGAGTAACCTTTAATAACCTCTTAACTCTGCCATTTAATCCCATGTGGGTTGTTCCATTTTTTGGTCCTTTTCTTCCGGTCCAATTCAGCCCCACACCTTCTGTGGCTCCTCTTCTGAGTCGTGCAGGGCCGGTCTCGTTCCTCCTGCTGATTCTAAGGAACCGAATTTCCTTTTTTTGGACATTTTTCTCAACCACTTCCTACATTTTGAGGAATCCCCCTGTCTGAGTTCACTGTCACCACGTAGTTCAGGGTGGGACTCTTAGAAATGAATTCTGCTGGAACTGCTGTTGGTTTTTGTTTTGTTTCATTCCCTGCCCCACGCCATTCCTGAGGGGAAACAGCCCCGATTTTCCACACCTGTCTTGCTGTTTGATAACACGTTAAATCAGGCAGAAAATGGTTTGATTGACAGCTGGTGACAGGAGAAGACAAAACAGAATCATCAAGGTGGGAAAAGACCTTCAGGATCATTCAGTGCAGCACCAGCAGCACCCCAAACCCTGTCCCCAAGGGCCACATCCAGACCTCTCCTGAACACTTGGGTGCCACAGGAACAGCTGCTCTGCTGGAATGTTGCTGCTTTCCAGAGGGATCCTGACAGGCTGACCCCAAAATATTCATATCTGGTAAAAAAGGTCTCCAAGTATTCCAATGACTCCATGGCTGAAGGTCAGAGACCTATATGGGGTGCACTGTCCTTAATTCCTGGTGGAGAGGNAGGCAGAAAATGGTTTGATTGACAGCTGGTGACAGGAGAAGACAAAACAGAATCATCAAGGTGGGAAAAGAGCCCTTCAGGATCACCCAGCACCACCAGAATTACCCCAAACCCTGTCCCCAAGGGCCACATCCAGACTCCTCCTGAACACTCCCACAGACAGTGACTCCACCACCTCCCTGGGCAGCTCATCCCAAGGCCTCACCACTCTTCCAGGGGAAAAAAAACCTGGTGACTCAAAGCCTGACTGAGCAAAACCCTTCAGGGGGCGACTCGCGGTGGTTCAAGGTCGGTGCCCACCCGAGGAAGGACCAAAAAGTCACTTTGGTCCTCACAGCTCTTCTGGAGCAATTTTTTCTCTGCTCTTCAACCTGTGCTCGATGCTTTGGCTTCCAGGAGCTCACCCAGAGCAGCTGGGGCTGCCCCTGGATCCCTGGCAGTGCCCAAGGCCAGGTTGGCCATTGGGGCTTGGAGCAGCCTGGGACAGTGGGAGGTGTCCCTGCTGTGGCAGGGGGGGGATGGGATAATTTTAAAGTCCCTTCCAACCCAAACCACTCCATGATTCCATGAATTGTCTCACTGGCAATTTTTCCCATCCGTGGCTACATTTGGGCTCAAAGAACTCAAACCATGAGGGGTTTTCTCCCATTTTGGGGAAGAACAGGTCCTTTTCTTCTGTCCTTCACACGCCCCAAACCTCTCGACTGCGCTCTGGCTCTGCAAGCCAAACCACAACGATGTTTATTTTTAGGCCCCCGGCTTGTGTCGCCAATTTAGAGAAGATGTGGTTACAGCTAAACCGTCACCCACTCCTGCTGCCTGCAGTTCGCGTTTCACGGTTGTAGAAACACCAGAACAACAGAATTTTGCTCCTTCCAGGCCCACAGATTATTGATAATTGGAGAGGAACTCCATGCAACTTCAACACCGCGGTCGTCAGACGCTTCTCTCTCAGTTTATGAGCTGAATGGAAGGAGATTTTTCCTTCAGAATAAAATTAAATAATAAAAGAAGCTTTTTAAGACGTCCACAACCACAAGTTTTCCATGAGGGGACACAGTTAAAAAGCTGCCACTTAGAACTCCGAGGATTTGGGGTTTATTGTGGTGCTCCTGCATCACTGGATTTTGACGATCCCGGCAAGTCTTTTCCAACTCAGAAGATTCTGGGATTCTGTGGAAAGTAGGGCTGTTAATGGCATTTATTTCAGGGAATGATCCTCACTTTTCCCAGTCCCACAATTTGCAGGAGGTGCAGAGAGGTGACAGAAGCCACCTCCTGGTCCTGCAGCCTCTTTCCCCCTCCCCACTTCCCAGAAGGTTCCGTGATGGAAAAGGCTCTTCGGATTCCAGGGATTCTCAGAAATCAGGGATAACTCACCCGTGGACACCGAAGAGGGATCCTCCAGCACTTCACAACCAGGAGCAGCCACTGACAGCACCTCAAAACCACCAAAGCCATCCCAAAGGACATTTTTTTTCCACGCTGAGGGAATGGGAAGTGAGCAAAGGGCGGTTTTGTGGCATTTGAGGGGGGGAACCCTTGCTCCGAGGGTGCGAGTTCGTGGTGACAAGTGGCCGAAAGGCCCCACTTGGGGACAAAGAATTTCTGCCCAGACCATGAGGGTTTAGAATGCAAATGAAGAGGGTTGAGGTGAACCAGCAAGGGGTGTGTGGCACCCAGGAGCCGGAAAGTGACTTCGGCAAACGTGAAATGACACCCAACACCGACTTCACTGGAAGGGAATAAAGCAGGAAGGAAAAAATTCTCATCAGGATCAGGTAACAGGCAGGGAAAATGGAAGAGAAACCAAATGAGGGATTAAAAAAGAGTGGAAAATAATGAAGATTCTGGGACTAAAACCAATCCAGAGAAATCCATCCGCTGTTTGGAAGAAGAGCTCAGGGATTAGGTAATTCCTAAAGCTGGTGAATCACTTGCGGTGGATAATTCATTGTGTGAGTGTGGCTTCGTTTTGTGCTCCGAAAAAGTCTGGGAGCAGCTTCTGAATTAATGAATGTGCATTTGTCAGCTGTTTACAAACCATGGCTGGGGCAGATTGTCCATGGGTAATTTTGGACTTGTTACTCCGCTCTGGCTTTGCTTAACGAGGCAGAAACTTAATTAGAGTCTCTCCTTTCTTTCCTGATGAGCATCATTTTTAATCCTGGGTGAATTAAAATGAATTCATGACCAAGCCTGGCCATGGGCACGGCCCCTTTGGGAACCTGGAGGTCTCCACACGTGAGGTGTTGTCCTGCTGCTCTTGGGGTTGTTGTTGGCAGGATGAGGCTCCGTACACACGGAAAATCCTGGAATCATGGAATGGTTGGGTTGGAAAGGACCTTGAAGCCCATCCAGTGCCACCCCTGCCATGGGCAGGGACACCTCCCACTGTCCCAGGCTGCTCCAAGCCCCAATGGCCAACCTGGCCTTGGGCACTGCCAGGGATCCAGGGGCAGCCACAGCTGCTCTGGGCACCCTGTGCCAGGGCCTGCCCACCCTCCCAGGGAACAATTCCTGCCCAAGATCCCACCCAGCCCTGCCCTCTGGCACTGGGAAGCCATTCCCTGGCTCCTGGCCCTGCAGCCCTTGGAAATTGTCTCTCTCCATGGTTCCTGTGGGCTCCTTCAGGCCCTGCAAGGCCACAGTGAGCTCACCCCAGAGCTTCTCCTCTCCAGGCTGAACAATCCCAGCTCTCGCAGCCTTTCCTCCCAGCAGAGCTGCTCCATCCCTCTGCTCATCCTGGTGCCTCCTCTGGGCTCTCTGCAGCAGCTCCACGTCCTCCCTGTGCTGGGCCCCAGGGCTGGGGCAGCTCTGCAGGTGGGGTCTCACCTGAGCGGGGCACAGGGGCACAATCCCAATCCCTTCCCTGCTGGTCTCTCCTCCTTGGATGCAGCCCAGGATGCCGATGGATTTCAGGGCTCCCAGCACTCACCGATGGCTCCTGTCCAGCTTTTCACCCACGAGATCCCCAAGTTCCAAAAAAACCCTCGTGGTCCTACTGAGAACAATCACAAAAGCTGCCGTTAATCGAATCAGATCCAAAGGGCCAAGGATGCTCCTTGGTTTTAAGTCGCCTCTGCCTCTTTCTGACGTCTCCGAATTTAAATCCGAAATCTTGCCCTGAAATATTGAATTTTAAATGCCTGGCACCATTTCTGCTCCACTGCAGCACCCATCCAATTAACTCCAACTTCAGGAGGGAGACAGGAACAAAAAACTCCACGTCCTGATATTAAATTACTTCCTTGACATATTTAGGAATTAACAAAAAGCCGGGAGCTTATTTAACAGCTTAACGCAGATGATTTTAACAGCCCAGCTCACAATAGCTGCTCTTTCATCTATAAATTAAATGTTTAACAAAGCCATAATTAAAGACCTTACCAGCAAAACTTTTCACTGGTGTGTCCTTTGCGACGGACTTTGAAGCATCTTCAGCTGGAGCAATGGGAATTCTCCCGGACAAAGCTCCGAGCTGCAGATAGAGATTAATTACAAGCAGAGCTTTCAGAGCTGCCAAAATCCTGCCAAAATCCTCCTGCGTTGCAGCAGAGAACTGGTTTTCCCTTGTGCTTGCTTACTAATGCTGCTAAAATGTGAATTTAAACAATACCTGTCTGTCTCTCGTGATCCCAGACACGATTATTAGGCTTTCATGCTAATTTCCCTGGCTGTTAAAAGGGGATTAAGGAGGCACAAATTCCAGATGCAGTCAGAGTTCCCCAAATTTGGTTCTTGCTGGTGAAGGCCCAAGGCAGCCGTGGGGTTCTCCAGCCCTGCCTCTGCTCAGCTCCTCACCCAGGGCAGCACCGATGGCAACACCTGGGGGTAGAATCCAGCCCAGAAATAGAATTCCAGAGTTATTAGGGCTGGAAAAGCCCTCCCAGCCCATGGAGGCCAAGCTGTGCCCGATGGCCACCTTGTCCCCAGCCCAGAGCACTGAGTGCCACGGCCAGGCCTTCCTTGGACACCTCCAGGGATGGGCACTCCAAACCTCCCTGGGCAGCTCTTGCCAAGGCCTGAGCTCCCTTTCCAGGAGGAAATTGCTCCTGGTGTCCAAGCCGAGCCTCCCCTGGCCCAGCCTGAGGCCGTTCCCTCTCCTCCTGTCCCTGTTCCCTGGGAGCAGAGCCCGACCCCCCCCGGCTGCCCCCTCCTGTCAAGGCTGAGCCTCCTTCAATTAAACTTCCCAGCCCTTGGTCACCTTCCCTGGGAAACTTTCTCCTTCAGGGAATCTGGGCCACAGCCTCAGGCCTCAGAGGGCTGGAAATTCTCTAAATCTCCCATTTGCAACCTAAATCTCCCATTTCTCCTGAGATCAATATTATCCTTTGCCAAAGTTCTTTTTCCCTGTGGATTTCACCTCTCCAGGTGATCTAGGAGAGCACTGAGCTCCCTTTCCCCATGAAAATCCTTCCAGAGGTGAGGATAGAGAGTGCCCAGTTCACCCAGTTTGGGTCAGGAAGCTCTTGGAGCTCTGTTTCCACCTCGGAGTGATCATTCCCAGTTCACCTTCCTTCCACTCCCATTACTCCTCCTGCTTTTAGCAGCACCTTTTGCACCCTCCCTGGAAAGCGAGGGAAAGCATTCCCCGAGTTCTGAGGCCCTGTTTAGTTCTGATCTCCACGTTGCCCTCAAAGTGTCCTCACTTCTTCTTTCTTTGTTCTCTTTTCATTTCCATAACCGAAAACCGTTTTTTTGCTGCTCTTTATTTCCTTTGCGAGATCTAAACCAGATTTTTGTTACTTTGGATTTTTGCTACTTCACATTTCGAGCCTCTCAGCTCCAACTGGAACTTCCCATTTCATTCCACGTGGGCTCTCTAATTATTCCCTATTTTCTTTATTTGCTCTACAAGGACCATCTCCTCCTCGCATCCACGATTTAAGCAAATTTCGGACTTTCCAAGCTGGAGTTTGAACTGCTCACTCCAGGTGGCTTCAATCCCACATTTCCTTACTTTGTCGAACTTTTCCCTTTTTAACTCAGAAATCTTACCCCCCGAAGGGAATTATTTCAATTTCAAAATTAAGGCAATTTTCTTCAGTCACATCTTCCCAAATATCACCGGCATTGACCAAACCGAGCTAATCATCACTTTTAAGGAAATCTGTTCCCAGTCATTCCCAAGGATTGTGGATTTTGCTGGGATGAATCCACCTCTGAAAGCTGAACTTCCCCATCAGAACAGCTCCTGGCATCCCAAGAACTCTACAGCGATCTCAACCCATACCAAAAAACGGGGTTTAAATCCCATTCCACCTTTTTTTTGGATACTCAGTCAAGGCTGGAGCTCCCTTTCCTCCCAGCCCTCACCCCTCTTTCCTGTTTCCATTTGGACCTCTCTGGGAGTGACTCCGACACCTCATCCCGGTTTTTTTTGGTCCCCGGACATCCCCCAGTTCCGAGCGGTGTCCATGGAGCGATCCCGCACCCTCAGCTTGTTCTGACACATTTTATCCAGGCCTTGGAATTCCTTTGATGCTCCAAAGGGCCGGGAAGCGGAATTATCCATCCCCGGGCAGCCTGCAGCGCTTGGGGAAGGGGAAGGCTCATTCCCGACGCTCCTGGGGGGAACCACCAGACAGTCATTATCCCACCCATCCCATCCCTCACCCTTCTCATTCCAGCCGGGATAAGCACCACGGCTACTGCTGCTGCTCCAAAGCGTTCCCAGCTGTGTGAAGTGGCAGCCAACCAATTTCCTGGAACTCGTGGGGAGGTAGCCAGACACACGGAATATCTGTGGAAAGGCATCTTTTCTTTTTCTCTTTTCTTTTCTTTTCTTTTCTTTTCTTTTCTTTTCTTTTCTTTTCTTTTCTTTTCTTTTCTTTTCTTTTCTTTTCTTTTCTTTTCTTTTCTTTTCTTTTCTTTTCTTTTCTTTTCTTTTCTTTTCTTTTCTTTTCTTTTCTTTTCTTTTCTTTTCTTTTCTTTTCTTTTCTTTTCTTTTCTTTTCTTTTCTTTTCTTTTCTTTTCTTTTCTTTTCTTTTCTTTTCTTTTCTTTTCTTTTCTTTTCTTTTCTTTTCTTTTCTTTTCTTTTCTTTTCTTTTCTTTTCTTTTCTTTTCTTTTCTTTTCTTTTCTTTTCTTTTCTTTTCTTTTCTTTTCTTTTCTTTTCTTTTCTTTTCTTTTCTTTTCTTTTCTTTTCTTTTCTTTTCTTTTCTTTTCTTTTCTTTTCTTTTCTTTTCTTTTCTTTTCTTTTCTTTTCTTTTCTTTTCTTTTCTTTTCTTTTCTTTTCTTTTCTTTTCTTTTCTTTTCTTTTCTTTTCTTTTCTTTTCTTTTCTTTTCTTTTCTTTTCTTTTCTTTTCTTTTCTTTTCTTTTCTTTTCTTTTCTTTTCTTTTCTTTTCTTTTCTTTTCTTTTCTTTTCTTTTCTTTTCTTTTCTTT
>VZTA01005130.1:0-10029 GCA_013398855.1 Mohoua ochrocephala | reverse complement strand
TTTTCCTTTTTTTCCCCTTTTTTTTCCCCCTTTTTTTTCCTTTTTTTTCCCTTTTCTTATTTTTTTCACTTATTTTTTTTCTGCAGAGGAAACCCAAAAAAAGCCCCTTTCGTGTCGGAGTTTTTAGGCCAAGAGCAAATGCCACCACGGTGACACTCCGCAGTGGGGTCAAGAGGCGCCAAAGGGGGAAAACGGGATGAGGTTTTCCCTAGGTCCCTGTTGGAATTTTGAGTCCTTCTCAGCTGATCCCACAGAGATCTCCTCCAGCTTCTCCCCCTTTGCTGAGGAGAGCAGGACTCACTTTGTTGCCAAACTGGAGTTTATTGTCATATCCATGTGGATCCTGGCTTAAAAACCACAGGATTTCTCGTCTGTGGAGAGACCCAGCCAGAAATGGAGCCTGGCACCTTTTGGGGTCAGGCTGTGGGGTTAAAGCTCAGGGAGATACTCAGGAAGTGCTTGGGTGAAGGGCAGTGGGGTGGCTGGGACAGTGGGGACAGCACTGAGGGGCTGGAGGGTGTCAGGAGGAGGGAATGGAGATGGAAAAGGGGCTGGAAAACACATCCCGGGAGGAGCAGCTGAGGGAGCTGGGAAAGGGGCTCAGCCTGGAGCAAAGGAGGCTCAGGGGGGACCTCATTGCTCCCCACAACTCCCTGACAGGAGGGGCAGTGAGGGGGGGTCGGGCTCTGCTGCCGTGTCCCGAGGGAAAGGAGGAGAGGAAATGGCCTCAAATTGCACCAGGGGAGGCTCAGGTTGGAGATTGGGAAAGAAAATTTCCCTGGCAGAGTGGTGAGGCCTTGGGATGAGCTGCCCAGGGAGGTGGTGGAGTCACTGTCTGTGGGAGTGTTCAGGAGGAGTCTGGACGTGGCCCTTGGGGACAGGGTTTGGGGTGCTGCTGGTGCTGCTGGGGTGGCACTGGGTGATCCTGAAGGGCTCTTCCCACCTCAGTAATCCTGGGATTCTATGGCTGGTGCTCCAGAGATTACCTCAGGCTGAGACTTCCTGGCCTCAACTCCTGTTCCCAGTGCCTGAGCAATTCAGGAAAGGCCTGGCTTTGCCTGGAGCAGGAAGGCAGGGAATGATGACCAATACCCTTAAAAGGATATTTCTCCCCTCCTAAGCGGATCCATCCCAAATTGCTGGAGACAGGACACCATTACATCAACGACCAGGAGCGGAGGAGGAGCGAACTCCAGGCAGGAGGGCCACTGGAAAGTTCTGTGGATTCCTTCTCCTGCCTCAGCAAGGAGCACTCAGGGATCTTTAACAACCAGACGTGGTCAGGAGCTCAGTTTTATGTCTTGTCTGAGCAATTTGCAACTCGGCCTCGACTCCAGGCGTGCTGGGGGGATTGGGTTTCTCCTGACTCACAGGGAAGGCTCCTGCCTGGATCCCGGACAAGAACCCAGCAGCACCTGGGTTTTCTTTGGCAAGGAACCACGCCAAGTGGGAGGCTGAAAAAGAACAATTCCCACCATGCGGGGGAGGAAAATCAACACTCGCTGTGCCCTCCAATGCCCTAAAAGCTGTGACAAGGAGTGAAACCCTGAAGGAAAATCCCCTGCTCGATGGAGCAGTGGGGGTGTGCAGCAGCGAGGCCAACTCAGCCTTCTGCAAGGGCAGCAGGGACATTTTACTGCCTGGATTTTCCTCCCGGGAGCGTGTGGGTCGAAATATTTCCCTGGAGCAGCCGGGAAGAGCCAGGAGGGTGCTGGAAATGTGTCTCAGAGACACCTGAGGAGCTGGAAATGTGTCCCAGAGGCACCTGAGGAGCTGGAAATGTGTCACAGAGACACCTGAGGAGCTGGAAATGTCCCAGGGACACCTGAGCTTTGCTGGGTTGGGATAAAGAGTGAAGGGAGTGAGCAGCCTCCTGCTGGGCCACTGCCCCGGAGCTGCTGGGACAGCAGAATCCCTCCACAAAGCCTTGTAATTCCCGGGATTTACACGTGGTGTTGTCTTTGTCTTAAGGGCTTGTCACGGTGCCTGGGAAATAATCCGGGAAGCAGAGGGTTGGAAGTGCTCAAAACACATCCAGGGAAATTCCTGACGGCTCTGGCTGCTCGTTCCTAATTCCCAGTTCATGTTTTGTCCCTTTTTCTGGGCAGGAGGCAAAAGCTTGGCACGCCTGGGGTGGACAGGCCCAGCTCCTCCCGAGGCTGGATGTGGTTGAGCTCAGTGTTAATGATGCAGAGTTTAGGATGTGTCTGGGAACGTGGCTTTAATGCTGCTGTGGCACAGCAAAAACTGGAATCATGGAAGGGACTTTAAGGTCATCCCACTCCAACCTGCAGTGGGCAGGGACCCCTCCCACTGTCCCAACCTGGCCTGGGACACTGCCAGGGATCCAGGGGCAGCCACAGCTGCTCTGGGCACCCTGTGCCAGGGCCTGCCCACCCTCCCAGGGAACAATTCCTGCCCAAGATCCCACCCAGCCCTGCCCTCTGGCACTGGGAAGCCATTCCCTGGGTCCCGTCCCTCCAGCCCTTGTCCCCAGTCCCTCTCCAGCACTCCTGGAACCCCTTTAGGCCCTGCAAGGGGCTCTGAGCTCTCTCTGGAGCCTTCTCCCCTCCAGCTGAACACCCCCAATAAAATTTCAAATCCAATTACCGAACACAACCACAAATTCTCATCCAGCCAGGAAAAAAATGCCCTTTTTTAAGGATCAGAATCCGTCACCACCGTGGCTGAATCACCAGCAAACAGCTTCGGTGTCAAACACAGGTCTGCGCACCGAGAGGTTTCAGTTCCCACTCGTAAGTGATCATGGAAAAAGGACTCGGCGCTCACTTCCAATAAATGAGAACCATATTTGTGAGAGCAGAACCTTCCCGTGCTCGCAGGGCACTGGGGCTGTTGGCCAGGGACTATTTTTGACGTGCAGCTGCCGCCCAGAAACATCTGAGAGTTTCTTTTCTTCGGGCTCGGCGGCGGCGGCGGCGGGGTCAGGAAACAGCCTCTGCTTTCGGTTCTTGTCAGACGTGAGCAGGTAGGGGAGGGCCTGCAGGACACCTCAGCAACCCCAAAAACAGCCTGAGAGGGAATCGAGGCGCGGAGGAGGGCGAGGGGGTCGGTTCCAAACTCCCGCTGCGGATATTTGGTTTGATATCAAAAATAAAAATGGACTCAGTGGTTAATTAAAAAAAATCAGGTATCAGGGTGATGTCATAGGATGGTTTGGGTCAGAAGGGACCTTGAAGCTCATGCAGGGGCACCCTCCACCATCCCAGGTTGCTCCAAGCCCCGTCCAAGCTGCTCTTGGACACTTCCAGGGATGAGGCAGCAGCAGTTTCTCTGTGCCAGAACCTCACCGTCCTCCCAGGGAGGAATTCCTCCCCAATATCCAATTCCTGATCCGCTGGGAAACAGAAAGGGGAACATGAAACGAAGGCCTGAGAGCAGCCAGGACGGGTGAGGCCAGCGCCCAAAGCTTGGAGATAAATTTAATACAAAACACAGGAGGAAAAAAATCCGATATTCTCCAGGATCACCTTTCCTTGGGAGCCCAGAGGAGCAGGATCAGCTCCCTCTGAGCCCAGCTCCACCTGGGCAGGTGATATCTTAAAAATCCAGGTGCCAGCCATAAAAATCATGGAGATCTCGACAGATTTCAGAGCTTTCTCCTCCAAATCCTGGCGACAGCTGCAAAACTGCTGCAGTAAAAGTGTTTTCCTCTCCCCCCCACCCCGTGAGAACAGCGCAGTTCAACCCTCGCTCTGCACGGTGCTCGTGGGGGTTTTTTTGGAGGTTTTGGGGTTTTGTGCATTTGTTTTTTCTCCCCAAACCTCAGCTGAGAGGAGCTGTAGCAGTCTCCTTTGGCTGCCGCCGGCTGTGGCTGCGCTGCGGGGAGAGGAAAGGTGGCGAGGAAGGTGAAAGGGCCTTTCATGGGAGGCGTTTTTGTGCTGCAGCTCAGAAAAATTCAGAGTGGAAAAGTGACACAGAGAGGAGCCCAAATCAGTGAGCTCCTGGTCACCTGCTGGACCTGGGCTTGGGGACACCCCAGATCTTCCTGGATGCTCATTCCCTGTTTTCTCCTCCTTAAGGCAGGGAATTGGGCTGAGTTTTGGGCAGGAAAGCATCAGCAGAATTGGGTTTTGTCACTCTGAGGAGCTGTCTGTCACCTTCACTCGCTGCTGGGGGTGTGACACCTGCAAAGGACACCTTGAGGAGGGGTCCAGGGGACACATCCCAGGTGCAGCTCACCCTGAGCAAGGCCTGGGTTGAGTTTTGTGCGCCTGGATCTGCCCCTTGTGTCTGTGGGTGCTTCAGGCCATGGTTTGTGGGCACAAAACCAGCAATAAAAGCAGAGTTCAGACCGTTCCCTCTTGTTTTCCTGTCAAAAACCTTCAAGGAACCAGGCACGACACTCGGGAAGTTGCCTGGAAAGATCCTGGTTTGCGTTCCACCACAATTTTAGGGTTTTTAGGTTTAGAAACCTTCCACTCTCCCAGGTTTCTCGGAGCCCCCTCCAGCCTGGTCTTGGAGACTTCCAAGGATGAGGAGTCCACAGCTTCTCTGGGCAACCTGTGCCAGGGCCTCAAAATCCTCCCAGTGAGGAATTTCTTCCCAATATCCCATCTAACCCTGCCTTCCTTCACCTTAAAGCCATTCCTGAAGGAGGAACGTGAGGTTTTCACCCTGCCTTTTGGCCGCCATGCTCCAGGATTCACATGGCGGCCAATTCAATGCTTTACATTCACCTGGTGTCGTTTCTTCCACGTTTCCTCAGCGCCTGCTGCTCCTGGATAAGCTCCTGACACCTCACGTTACTCCCCAGGAATGGTCAGTGCTGTCTCCTCATGTCCATGGGCTCCGAGTTCACGGAGTCATGGAATGGTTTGGGTTGGAACGGATTTCGAAGCTCATCCCGTTCCATGGGCAGGGACACCTTCCACTATCCCAGGTTGCTCCGCGCCTGGCCTTAAACCATTCCAGGGATGAGGCTTCGAGGATCCNNCCCCTTCTCTTCATCAGGGTCAGCTGGGTGGGAATGGTGGAATTCCCACCTCGAGCCTCAAACCCTGGGATCCGGATAAAAAGCAGATTTCTGGCCATGACGAGGCAAAAAGAGGAGAAGCTCAGTCCCCCGAGGAGCTCAGCCTTGCTCCTGCTGCTCCTCGTGTGCAGCTACTAAAAACACTTTTTGTTTTGTCTAACTCCGCGTCTCTCCCCGTCTTTACGNCCAGGTTGCTCAGAGCCTGGCCTTAAACCATTCCAGGGATGAGGCTTCGAGGATCCTGCATCCCCCCTTCTCTCCATCAGGGTCAGCTGGGTGGGAATGGTGGAATTCCCACCTCGAGCCTCAAACCCTGGGATCCGGATAAAAAGCAGATTTCTGGCCATGACGAGGCAAAAAGAGGAGAAGCTCAGTCCCCAAGGAGCTCAGCCTTGCTGCTGCTGCTCTTCATGTTCAGCTACTAAAAGCACTTTTTGTTTTGTCTAACTCCACGTCTCTCCCCGTCTTTACAGAAAGGAAATCCAGATCTGGGAATCTGGGACAGAACCCAGAAAAATCTGTCTGCTTTCAAAGCCCTCCTGTGAAGCTCACTGAGGTAACGGCTGCCTTGCTGTCAAAGCCAGCTGGGTTCTTTTTCTTTTCTCCTTTTTTTTTTTTTTTTTTCCTTGGCTTCTCCAATTTTTTTCCGGCCTGACAAGAACCCGGTGGCTGAAGGAAGCGAAAGGATATAATTTATTCTCTCTGGGCTACCCCTGCTCCTGACAGAGGCAAATTTTCCTGCTAATCCTCCGTGTCTGGATATTTTATTCCTTTAAATTGCAATCCTTGAACCCTTGAAATCCTTGTTTCCCTTTGCTGGTGATGTCACCTGCCCACCTCCAGCTCGTGAGTCACATCCAACATCAACGCCAACAACTTCAGCCTCCCAACGCTTCCCTAAATGCCTGATGGAGTGGGAATGGCGTGGATAAATTGGAGAAAATCCCCCGGAACACAAAGAAACCTCCGATCACCTCTTAATTAGAGCAGCAGGAGTTGTTGGGAAAGAGGGAGGGAAGGTGAGAGCTGCTGTGGGGATGCTCAAAAAGGGTTTTTTTCCATGAGTGTTTCCATATGTCCCACGGGCATGAGGATATTGCTGGAAAGCATCGGCCTCCCCTTCCAAAAACCCGGAGTCCTGGGCATTGTGTAACTGCTGATGTCACCACAGAAAGCTGAAACTTGGTGTTGGAGAAGGAGGCAGGGAAGGAAATGGAAAAAATGAAGCAGCAAATCCGACAGCTGGAGAGCCCGAAGGAGCTGGAGGGGTGACTCAGCTCCCATTCCAAGGCAAACGGTTCCATTTTGGGACAGCAACAGGTTCTCGTTCCTCCTCCCTCCCTTCCTTGGACAGGCTCAGAACGTGGGCTCTGTCTGGGGCTGGGAGCAGCTGCTTTTCCTCTCGGCCAAATCTCCCACAGTTTGGAGAGGAGAACTTGGGAATAGCTGGGGAAAGGCACCTCAGGGTGATCCCAAACACGCAGGGAGGGCTGGAGCTTTAAATTAAATTGTCGTGTTCGGGACCCACCTGACAGAACAGGACAGAAAATGCTCTTAGATTTAAAAAAATGGAATTTTTCCAAAGGGTTTCAGCTCTGATTCCCAAGAAACCAGCGGGGATATCACAGGGCTGTGCTTTGAGGGAAGTGTGCAGGTCCCAGTGTCCACAGGGAAGTATTCCAGGGGAGGATCTCCCGTTTGGGATGGGGTCTCCCCGGAGCCTTCTCCAGGCTGAACACCCCCCCAGGGTTTTCCCAGTTCCTCATGGATGCAAATCTTCACCACACCAGCAGCTGAGAGGGAGAGAGAGGGAAAGGTGAAGGGCAGAGAAATTCTCAGCGGGGAAAAGTGGAAAAAAATAGAAAAAATCAGGAAAAACTAGGAAAGAAATAGGGGAAAAAAAAGGGAAAAAATGTTAACATTTAAAATTACCAAGGAGTGAATCTACACGTTCAAGGGACCCTTCCTGAACTCTCTGAACTCCTTCCCTGCAGGCTTTTCCTGCCCTTCCAGCCCTCCTGCTCCTGCCCTGGGAGCCCCTGGAGCCTGGCCTTATATTGGGTTCCAAATTGGAAGATGAAGGGCCCGGCTGACGTCTCCATGAGGTCACCACATCCAACCCCAGGGGGGTGACAACCCTGGGAGAGCCCTGGAGCTGACAGGGAGGAGTGGGGTGGCGTGAGGGGAAAGCCCAACGTGGACCATCCTGGGAAAAGTCCCTCTGGAAGAAAGAGTCAGAGTCTGAGTCAAAAGGGAGGATTTTGCTGTTCTGGGCTGATTTTTCCTTCGGCTTTTCATGTGGGTTATTTTTTTTCCTGAATAAAAAGCTCTGGGAGGGGGTGAGGGAGAGTTGAAATTGGGTGGCAGCCCCTGAGCAGCTGAAGGGATGCTCCTCTGCTCTTCTCTTCAGCCACGTTATCCAGGCAGAGAGCAAGGGAAAGAATAAACAACAAAAAAAATTCATTTTTTGCCCTAAGGAGCAAATAAACCAGGAAATTAATTCGGGAATAGAATCTGGGAATGTCCTGAGTGGGAAGGGACCCACAGGGATCACCCAGGCCAAGCCCTGGCCCTGCCCAGACCCCCCAACAACCCCACCCTGGGCATCCCTGGCAGCGCTGCCCAAACGCTCCTGGAGCTCTGGCAGCCTCGGAGAAGAGAAGGATGTGTGGAGACCTCACAGCACCTTCCGGGGGCTGAAGGGGCTCCAAGGAAGCCAGAGAGGGATTCTGCATCAGGAACTGGAGCGACAGGAAAAGGGGGAACGGCTTCAAATTGACAGAGAGTGAGTTTGGAACTGCATCAGGAACTGGAGCGACAGGAAAAGGGGGGGGGAGGCCCTGGCACAGGGTGCCCAGAGCAGCTGGGGCTGCCCCTGGATCCCTGGCAGTGCCCAAGGCCAGGTTGGACATTGGGGCTTGGAGCAGCCTGGGACAGTGGGAGGTGTCCCTGCCCATGGCAGGGGTGGCACTGGATGGGCTTTAAGGTCCCTCTCAACCCAACCCACTCTGGGATTCTTTGCAGTGTTTCCCGCAGGACAGGGGTATCTCCACTGATCCTGCAGCAGGAATTCTGTGGGATGGGGCTGTTGGGAGGAGCTCCTGGGTTCACAGAGCTTGCAGGCAAACCTGGAGCTGCCACCAGCGTCACCTACAAGGAACTGAGCGTGGGAGGGAATCACTGAGGGAAAGAACAAGAGCAGGAACGCCTGTGAGCCCCTCCCGGCCTGTGGCACCACCTCCCCCTTCCACCCTCACCCTCCGAGGGACCTCACGCTCATTTTCTCCCACCGAACCTCTCAGGGAGAAAATTGCAGTGACCTCTGAGTGGGGCTGGTGTCCACACCCTCTCCGGAGTACAGGAGCCCATTTTTCCTGGGAAATGGGATTCAGTCTGTGGCTCCTCAGAGGGGCAGCTCCGATCTCTGCTCCTGGGACAGGGACAGCACCCAGGGAGCGGCTGGAGCTGGGCCAGGGCAGGCTCAGGCTGCAGAGCAGGGAAAGGTTCTTCCCCCAGAGGGTGCTGGCACTGCCCAGGCTCCCCAGGGAATGGGCACGGCCCCGAGGCTGCCAGAGCTCCAGGAGCGTTTGGGCAGCGCTGCCAGGGATGCCCAGGGTGGGGTTGTTGGGGGGTCTGGGCAGGGCCAGGAGCTGGATCCATGATCCCATCCACTCGGGATATTCCACGATTTACTCTTGAAGATATTCACCTTATTTCAAGCAGGAAGAAACCCTCTGAAAAGGTTTTTTTGGGAATGGAGGCAATGGGATTTCTGGCTTCTTCACTTAGAAGAGCGACCTAAAGGAGAAATGAAATACAATTAAAAATAGGACAAAGTCCTGCTGCAGGGAACAGCTGCACCCAGGCAACCCCCACCCAGTGTCTGGGAACTGCCCCTGTAAAGAGATTATTGTTCATCCTTTGACATCCAGAGCCATTCCCCAGCTCAGCAGCCTTGGCTTCATTCTGGGCATTCTCCTTAATCCCATTTTTTTGAAGAGAAATGGGATTATTCCCGGAGAGTTCATCATTATTGACTGAATCGAATGAACGAAGGGACAAAAGGCACCGAGCGATTTCTGGTCCCTGGGGCTTAGATGGAGGCAGTGCCTGGAATTTGCAGAGTTTTCCTCAGGAATTCATCGCCTGGGTCACGTTTGCAGATCAGGAATCCTTTTTCCTTCGGGAGCACAAATCCCCGCTGCTGTGTTTGCAGCAATTTATTGGTTCTTCAGGGAACCACTGCCGGCAGAAAAGTTCTGATGGAAATCCTGCATTTTGTGGAAAATTCGTGGGGATTTCTCCTCACTTGGCCTTGACCACCCAAATTTGAAGGAGCTTTTCCTCAAACTTGCCCATTTTGAACTTCTTTCTTTTGTGTTTTACTCGTTTTGTTTCATTTCCAGCCAAGTTCGCTCTCCAAAGTCCTTCTTCTTGTTCCTTTTATGATTTTGATCACGACAATTTTTATACTTTCCAGCATCTCAGCCTAAATTTAGAGAACTTGATGCCAAAATTAGCGGGGATTTTCTCTTTGATATTGAATCATCTGGGGCTGCAGAGCCAAATAATTGAAATTTTCTTTAGCCCTCTTCATCCTTCCGTGAAAAAACACTTTTCTGAGCAGTCTAGACTCAGACTTAGAACCGGTTTTAAGCCTAGAATGGTTGCTATGCTTTGTTTTGGCATTAAATACTGGGCAGGGATCATCTCTTTGATCTGGGCTTGGACAGAGCGGATCCAGCCCATGGGAATTCTGTATCAATATAGAATTAGATAATTAATAATCGTAATTATGAGGGGAAGACTGATGAGTTTGGATTCCTCACGTGGATCTTTCATCCCCTTGGCCTCGGAGAGGTTGGGATGTGGCTTTTCCTTCCTGGCTCTGCTGCTCTGCAAGTGGAAAAATATTTGGAAGTCCGGTTGTGGTGCCTCAGCCTCTGCTTTACTTCCCCTTTCAGGACACCTCCCTCCAGACAAATTTTCCTTCATCTCACAGTCTCAGGAAAGAAAAAAAGAGGGAAAAAGAG
>VZTA01005129.1:577601-594150 GCA_013398855.1 Mohoua ochrocephala | reverse complement strand
TGATTTTAAAGGTGATCATCCAGATCATCGCATCCTAAAATGGCCTGGGAAAAGAGGAAGTTTTAAAAGAGTGGTCAGTAGTTTTTGTTACTCAGCTGTTGAGATCTGAAGTGTAGTGAGCTGAATTAGTTCTGTATTTTTTTTCAGCTGAGGCTGGATTTAGCTGGAGATATCTCCTGGCATGGCATGAAGTTAAACGTGATTCAGAAAGTCACTCTCTATAATAACTTCAGTGGTTTTGCGCTTACTTAATTTTATTTTGTCAAGATCAAATTAAGCCAATTCCAGCACATTAGGGAGGTGTGTGCACGATGAGCCTGGGGATGTGGAAGGGAGAATGAGCCACTGGACTGCGTGGATGCCAGCCCAGACAGATTTCATACTCTCTTCCCAGGGGGGATGGAAAGAATGATGGAGCACAGCCGATTTTATGTGTGTGTGATACTTACTGTTATTAAAAGGGAATTTCAGGGTGTGGAGTTAACCCTCAGAAGTCTGTGTAACTACCCGCATTTGTCACATAATGTGTGTCAGGTAAAATACATTTGGGGGCTCCTGGTGAGTCTTGCTCTTTGTTCTCTCTTATAATCACCTTTCTCCACTGGTGTTCTCCCCAGTGCTATTGCAAATGGACAAGTTTAGGCCTTCTCCACACCCCCACACTTTTCTCTGTCACTCAAGGAGCATCTCCTTCAACTTTTTTCTACTCTTATCCTGTGACATTCCTGGCTAAGTCTAGTTTTTCCCTAACCTTGACTTACATAAGAGCTGTACTCCACTAACTTCTCATCGTTTCATGACTTAAAGCAGGGGAAGTGCTTTTGGGTATGCAGCCTTTATAGAAATCAAGAGTAATCTGGGATGGAAGAGTTTAAAATGAGCAACATCCAGTCCAGCATGGGGCTTAGGGTTTTTTTTTTGTTTGGTGGATTTTGGTTTGGTTTTGGGATTTTTGTTTGGTTTGGGGTTTTTTGCTTGGGTTTTTTTTTGTTTGCTTGTTTGTGATTTTTTTTTTTGGTTAAAAATGGTGTATTTTACACCTTGCGGTACCTCACATGAATTAAGTCTCCAGAGATTAAAAAACCCAGAACAACTGTGTGGATAATACCCTGCAAATTTAGTACAGAATAAATGAGTTTGGCCTGAAAGGGTATTTGGAGACAAGAGGCAGAGTTTAGTGCTTTTCCCCATTGAATTTTTCTTGCAGTAAAACTGCCATACCCAGTCTCTCATGTAGATTTCTCACATGCCCATTATTTGCTCCAGAGTAAAGAAAACATCTTTTCTTTTTTCTTAGGAAGTGTTAACGACAAAGCCCCAGTCTCCTTTTCCAAGCCTGCCTGCCTTTCTGGGCAGCCTGCCCACAGTACAGGATCCTTGTTTATCCCGAGGAGGGCAAAACAGAGCAAACAGAGCAGTCTTTTCTAACATCCGCAGCTTTCCGGGCGTCAGAGGCCAGGCTGTGCCTCGGCGAGGGGGGACGGTGGGAGCCAGGGCACGGGGCTGCTGCCGAGCCCACCTCCCACAGCTGCCAGGGTGGGTCCCCGGGGCAGCTGCAGGCAGAAAAAATCACACCGGACATGGAGAAGGTGAAGGAGTGGAGCGCATCCCTGTCCACCCATGGAAAATGGCAATGGTGGGAAAAACTCCAAAAAGTTGTGTCCTGCCTTTAACAGCGCAGCAGAATCCTGGGTTTCCCTGCAGTCACACTGGGAAGCATTCCTCTCTGGGATTGCACTGGGCAGAACACATCCATGCAGCTTCTCCTTGAAGGCTGTGGCTTACCATTTCAGCTAGATCCTAACTATATGTTTGATTCCACATGTTGCCTTGCCTGCCAGAAAGTAAAAATCAAACCTCCATTTCTTTGTGGGTTATTCTTTTTTTGATCTCTGGAAACTGTAGCCCTGAACTGCATTTTCAGTAATTGCAAGATTTATTTTTGTGTTGCTGTATGTTAATCACATCGAAATAGGAGGAAAGCAAAAATAGAGAGAAGTGCATAATTACTGAGCTGGAAGAATAAAATCAAAACATTCATATCTAGTTTTCTAAGACTCTTGAAAACAATGGCGTGGTTTGGGGATAAAAAAAAGTAGAAGGGGCAAGCTGCCCAAAAAGTACATAAAAGCAAGTCAAAACTGCACAAAACGGCACGATGTTCCTTTAAAAAGCTACATGTAATCACCAGGATACCTGACTAACTGGTACATAACATGTTCTTCTAAGCACAGTAACTCTCCCACTGAGAGAAACACTGTGAGTCAAACAAGAATATACATGCTTTGGAAATACTTGTCCAGAATCATGATACTTGTTCCATTAGTCAATCTGGTACACTTTCAACAGGTAGAAAACTGTTGGGCCTTAAAGGAAACAGTCACGCAGAAAACAGAGAAACCAGGAGCTAAGTTTTAGAAAACTAAACTTCTGCAGAAAAGAAAATATGAGGGCAAGATATGATCCTGTTGGAGTCAGGTCCTGTTACAGGCCCTCAAAATGTTGCTGTAGTCCAAGCCACAGAAATTCCCACTGTTTATCAAGCAAAGATAAAGCTATGATAATCCTGCAAATAAATACACCAAAAAGAACTGAAAGCTGTGGCACTCTTGCAAAGAAGTTTTCACATCTTTCTAAATGTCTTCAGGTCTGTTATGCCTGACTTACTGCTGCCTTTGTGTTTTCTGGAAATTAGGTTCATTTTTCTGGATAATGTTTTGTTGTCCTTGAGGTAAAAAACAGACCATCAGCATACAACCCAGCCCTGAGGAAAGGAGGGATTCCCAGTTAAGACTCTGAATTTTTGCTCCTCCAATGGTCAGTGCCATCTGTAAGCAGGGTGAGGTCAGAAGGGCAAGAATTTTGGCCCAAAGTCTCAGAGAGAGGCTAAAATTGTCTACTCCCTCCATGTCAGGGCCCTTTGCAACATTCAGTGTGGGAAAACCAAAGAAATCATGTGAAACCTCTGTTTCTCTGCAGTGCTCTGTGGTCTCACGGGTAGCATTCCAGTGGGTCTGCTGGACTGGGTGGCAGCAAGGGGCAGGTGGAGCACCTGGCACCGTCAGCTGCTCAAGGCTTCAGTTCCACTGAACTGGGCTTGCTCTGTTTCCAAGCCGCAAACTGAGCAAAATTTTCAATCCCTTTCTGAATAAAATTGAATGCGTTGTTGATGGGGCCTGAAATATTGATGAACCTTCAAGATTTTTGTTTCCTGCACTCTGATTGATTTCTGGTGCCCAGTAAATGTAAGAAAAGCCCTACACACGTAAAATGGCTCCCAAGTAAAATAATGAGGAAAAAGTCTCACAACAACAATCAAGATCTGATAGTCTACCTAGCTGGCTATAGCAGCTAAATTTGCTCCAAATCAAACCTGTTCCATTATTAATGAGAGCAAATGAAGTGCACCTGAGAAGTGAACAAATGTTATGGAAATCCAAGCATCTGCTTCCCGTGGTCATCAGAGATTGTGGCAAGGGAAGGCATGAGTGACCAACTTGCTGAGAGACAGTACTGCTGCAATAGAGCAGTTGTGATGAACGTCCCCTAAAGCTGTCTTTGAACTGTGGTTTCAGCCAGAGATTTCAGTAAGTCTTCAGTGTTCAGGAAAGAATGATGATTCCAAAGGTTTTACTGGTGCTTGGACCAGGTAACTGCTTTGACTCTATGCAGTGCATGCTGCTGGCCAGGCCTCGAACACGCAGGATGTTCCTGGTGAAGCATGGGACAGAACTGCAGCTATTGAAGTACATATTGCTGGCTATCTTTGGCTGAGACACAAATCGCTGTGTTTGAATGCATTTGGCTTTTGAAATTGTTTCAGAACACCTTGATGATGTGTTTGGGTTCCCACATCTCAAAAATTTCGTATTTGCTCAGTCTTTTTCCTGCAGACACCAAGGCTGAACAAAGAGAGCCATTTCGTAGCTCCAAGAAGCAGCCGAATTTTTTCTGCACAAGTGGAGTTTTGCTGTTGACTTTGGTGGGGCTGCCTTTCATCCTGAGGCTTCACACTGGGCATGGAAAGGAGGAGCAGGGTTAGAATGGACATCTGAAGGACGGGCAGTGGGAAGACTTCTGCCGGCCATGCTGTGACCTGCCTGAGTCCCTGCATCCTCCAGGCATGCCAGAATGCAGTGGGCATGGGTCTGGTATCACAGGGAAGTAGCAGTGGTTTGCACATCCAAAGCTGCCACATGGCTCTACAGAGGGGACTGACATGACCTGGCCTAAACCCGCCCCAGCACAGCTCTGCTGTGAACCTTCCTCCATCTGTGCTGGGAGAGCAGGACCTGTTGGATGTTGCCAGAAATGAGCCAGGAATTACTTACAAACATAACTGCTTTTGGATTGTTTAATTAATTTCAAGGCCTCTCTACACTTCTGGGTTATTTTATTTGCTTTCTCTTGTTTTTAGCTCAAACTTTTTGCCCTGTTCTCCCCACACCCAGCTTGAGGCAGCCTCCAGGTCAAAGAGGTGATGATGCAGCCTTTCCTTGACACCAGGCGGGGTCCTCCTCTTGCATGAGTGCCATAAATCTACTTTTGTCTTTTTCCCTGCTATGCCATCTGGGAAGCAAAACACAGTTCCAAACTCCAAAATGTATTAATGAAAACTGTGCTTTTATAATGATCCTCAGGATTTTTCTGTCATTTTTCTAAACTGGATGGCTACATTACCTCAGTATGGCAATTAATGACAATTAAATATAAATTGAGAATGAGTATCTGCCAGCTTGATATGATGTAGTCCTACCAGGCATTTCAGGCTGTTTCCTATGGAAATCCTTATTCTTCAATTGCACTGTTCCATCTTTGTCAGCTAGTGTATAACCTGTGTATGTTGCTTTTCAGATTAAAGAAAAGCTTGGCATTGTAACAGGGAAGAAGCATGGCATCTGCAATAAAAATGCCAAAATCCTGGAAGCTGCTCCATAAGCCTGAGTACTTTGTGCAAAGCAGATGGTAGGAAACTGAGCACACAAGAAAATTCACGAGCTGTGCTGCATGTAACTGTACTGCTACATTTTATTAAAGGTAAGTTTTCTTCAATGTGTGCAAGATACTGAGATACCTATTAAAGCTCTGTCAATGCTCGCTAGAACAAGTGCCATTCTTAGCATTTGAACAATAAAATAAAGCAGTAGAGAGAGAGAGAAGATCGTTGTGAACCACAAGGATGCTTTGGAAAGAACATGAAAAATGCTGCCTGTTCAGCAGTGAGGAAAAACTCCAACTACTTCCCAGGATGCAGTTTCCAACCACCATCCTGTGCAACGAAGTGAGCCAGGTTACACATGGGAACAAACACTTATTTAATAAATGTTACCATAGATTTTCCAAGTGCATTAGTAATCCAATAAAATAATTCCCATGCTTCAATTAGATATGTGTGTATTTTTCCCTCTATCTAATCAGGACAAGCTGAATTACATCAGACGGGGCCATCATGCCTCCTTAGGCACGGACTGGCAGTTGTAAGACAGCAGAGCACTGCATTCCTGGCGCAGGCAGAGGATTATAACCTGTCGAGTCAAAGTCTTAATCTTTTCTCAGCTATGAGTCAGTGTTGAAATGACAGTCAGAACATGCACAGGCAGCAAGAAAAAGATTTGTTGTGGCTAATGGGAACGGTAAGGGAGAAAAAACTTCATCTGACTGAATCAAAAATGTAGAGGGCTCTGCTAAGAAGAACTAATAAGAAAATTAGAAATAAACAACCTAAACATGCTATGAGAGGGGCTTATTTTAAACCTTCTAATAATTTTTATAAGTACTCTGTAACTGTTTTGACATAAAAAGAAACATGTCCTGTCATGATAATCTACTAACCTAGAGGATTCAGGACTCGCAAATCCCGTAGCTAATACAGGAAAGATGGAGATCAGCTGAGTAATAAACAAACACATGGTTATTGCTGAATTGCTTAATGGAAAAAATCATTACTGCCATTAAAATCCTATCTCTTATAAAAATAACAATATTGTACAGCATAATATATTCACCCAGGCATGGTGCAATATAGAGGCCTATCAATTCAGAGTAAATTCAGAAGTAATTCCTTCATTTCCCTTCAGCCAACAAGGAACACGTGGTTTTTAATTTTCATCTTTTTTAGAAAGAGATTCCTAAAAATGTAACTCATACAAGCACTGTGCCACCTTCTTTTGAATGATGCAGGGATGTGCAGCATCTGCTGTCAGGTATATCAGACTAGAGACGAAGCCAGGCATGTGTCTTTTCATTGAAGCATCTCGGGGGATTTTTTAAATTTCTTTTTTTTTAAAAATTTTTTTGTATCACTAACAGACAGTAGGCCAAAATCCTGTGGCCCAAAATCTGAGGGAAGAGAAATGAGAAAGCGTAGCGGGAGACATTGGCTCCATCCATGAAAGAGTGCAACACTTCACTTAAAAACTTGTCGAAAGGCTGTTTAATAGTATTTTTCATAATAATTGCTGGCAGAAGTGTTTTAGGGTGCGACGGGGCTTACTAACTGCTAAGGAGAGGTATTTGTTTTCCACTGTCTAAAGAGCAACTCCATAGCCACAAGACTCGCATAGAAAGAGGGAGAGGTTGACTCTAGGATTACTTCAGTCACCCTAAGAAAGTGCCTTCTCCCAGGAGACTCTTCCATCCACTCTGGTGCCTGCCAGGGCAGCCCCCACAGCCTCTGCTGAAGTCAGGCTGTGAGAAGTGGGCTATGTAAACCCAAATAAAATACTGCACTCACATTGCTAAGCTGCTCCTAGCTCTCATTCACAATCAGCAGAGGCAATTCTGAATGAAGCTCACTGCTTCAGACTCAATTTGGGCAACTTATTCAAAAGCAAGAGGTTTGTTGGGCTTCCTTTGTGAAATGCCTCCTGCACTGTGCAGAAAATGCAGCTGCCTAACCACGGGCTTGGGATTCAGCTCTGAAAGGGGAAGGCAGTCAAAGGGGATTTATTAACTTCACCTATAACTGCCTCATTTCCTAGTGCTACAGAGCTGGGCTATGTATCATACCAGGAATAATTTAGATGGGTGAATATAAGTGTACTGTTGCTAGAAAAACTATCAATGTGAAGTGCACTTATATATCAAAAAATAGTCACAGATAGATAATTCAACAACAGGGTGTCTGAGCTGAAGGACCATTTCACACAGCACCAAACATTGGTTCAATCTTCTTCATACGCTCTGCCTCTCTAGTTTTTTCAGACTCACCTTGAATTTTCTATAACAGCTGCTTTAGATACAGCCTCATCATCAGAAAGCGTGGAACTTAGCAGGTGTGTCTCATCAAATTCAATTTCTGAGTCGTCTTTCTTTGATTCATTAAGCTCCCATTCTCAGGATGATCCATGGCAGATTGCAATCTTTTCCCATTTACAACATACCAGGGACATCTAATTGTCTGTTCTGTAGGCATGAATTACTAACATGCTCACCCACAGAAGCTAGCACACATCTACATGTAATTTCTTAAAATGCCAAGGGTTTTTTTGGAGGTCAATCTAGTGAGTTTTTGAGACTCAATAGAGAGGGGCATAGGAATAATAATCATTAGAAATGCCCTGAATGGTTAATGATTAATTTAACATTAGCTAGGATGCCATATTTAAAAGTAGAAACATACTACCATTTTTTAAGTGCAAAATATTACAAACATACCTCAATACCATGCTTTTTGCATTGCATAGGACCAAAATTTAAGTAGAATTAATAATTTTTTTCTCGTAACTCACATTTTATGTAGTAGTGTGTGATGGAGGGGCATTTGTAGGCTGTGGGGCAGATGAAGATTGAACTATGTAATAAAATTCATGCATAAATTACTAATGGTACCCTATCTAAGGCTAACATATTGACTAACCCTCCTGTGAACATCAAACAGGTCAGTGCACTAAGAGGTTACTAACTAGCTGATGCCTGTGGTGTTTTTCTTATGGGGGTTTGAAAGGAAAAGAAAATAACCCTGACTTTTTTCAGACGCTATTTTCACCACTGCAAGAAATATATGGGTCCATTTTGCAACACTTCTCTGAATTTCAGTTTAGGAAATAGTTTTATGAAGTGCTGATACCCAGACTCTCAGTGGTGCTTAGAAACATGCAAAGCCAGAATGATAAAACAGCTTTAAAGTTGACTACAGTTAAAAGAGAGTAACTAGTTTTTACGGAACCTGACGGCATTTCACTCTCCTCCCATTACAATGAGAAAGTTAAATATAGGACAAAATAGGTAAAAGCCCCTAAATCGTCTCTCAGCTACCCAGTTCTTTGAAGCTTGTTAAATGGAGACAATCTGGACAGGCACTTAACAGATTAGCCAATATGTATATTTGTACAAGAAAAGGAAGTTTTGGAGCAGTCATGTCATTGTATAAAGCTTACTGAGCTGAACTTCCTGGAAAATGACTTAAGCCTAAGTGGGGGAGGAAATGCTAAATTGTGCCTTATACTAAAAATTACTACAGACAATCTCATTTTTTCACTTAAGAAAATGTCCTTACCTGACCATGATTTTTTAACCTGTGCAGTGTTTGAGACTGGGAGTGTCTCTTGCTACAGATTTGTGAAAGTATTTAGGATAATGGGACTTTCATCTTGGTGATACTGCAATGAATTATTATAACTATTTTGTATTTATGAACATCTTATGCATGCACATAGAATGTTTCTTTTCGTATGTTATTAATACAGAGCTACTAAGTGCAACAAAATTGCATGAATGCCCCAGAGCTGGATTGTTGTTGTACACATAAAAGCTTATTCATTTAAATTGCACATATTTAGAGAGGGCTTTTGGATTCTCCTTGTTAAAAATAGCTTGGTACAGAAATACCCAGAGAAATTAGGACTGGAGGGCACTTTTAGGCTTGTCTTTTCAAGAAATGGGGTCATGACTTCTTCTTTCTCCCTGAGGGCAAATACCACGGTGCAGAGGAATACTTTCCCCCCATGTATGAAAGCCTTGTCCATAGTGGATGTTGGGGACAATCTTTGGAGATTATTTCCTCAGGCCAGTGACCAGGGCAGGGCTGAGCTCTAATGGGGACAACCCTGGTAGCTTAACGAGTAGCTGGGTCTCTGTGCTTGAGCCCTCTCCCGACCCTTGAGAGCTTAGGGGGATAGGTGTAGCCTGAGAGGCTCCTGGTTAATCTCATCGCCTTCAGGCTGGATAAACTCCCTCTGTCGAGAAATAAGTAAACAATAAATATTTGCCTTTTTCTTTCTGAAAAACCTCGGAAGATGTGGATTACAGAGTCTCCCTAGGCAGCATATTTTGTCATTTCTCCATCCCTACTCTTTGAAATTTTTTCAGCACATTTAATCAAAATCTCCTTTGCTTCAGTTTAGGCTCATTATTCCCTGCACTCACCACATGAGATCCAGAGCACATCATTTCCTCCAGCTTTATCGACACATCTGCATTTTATAAACAAAATATTTCTGTTTTCTTTAGTCTTTCCCTGTAGGATATTACAAAAGGAGTATGTCTTTTAGATGTCCAATCATTCCAGTTGCTTCTCTTCAATTTCTACCAGATTGGTCCAATCTCTTCTGGAGTCTCACACTCTTGACAAGTGAGAATTAAGAGCCCTCACCTGCAGAATCTCGCACAGTAAAGTTACTTCATGTCTCATATGCATGACACTCTTCTTTATACATTCCACTGCAATGTAGCTTTTTCTCAGCACAGCGTGTTTTTGACTCATGCTCAGTCTGAAATTCAGATGCCTCGTTGGTCCTTGTTGGTAGAACTGCTGTCACATTCACATTTTCCAATTGTGTATTTGTGTAGCTGACTACTCCAGATGAATATGGAGTGTTTGCATTTCTTTTATTGAATTGCATCCTGCGATGTACATATAAAACTGATGAACTGGTTTTGTTACAGCGCTACATATTGCTGACTGTCTTCAATCCTGCGCCCTCCATGTTTTCCATTTACTAGATTTTGAGTGGCAACTGGGAATATCCAACAACTTGAAAAGTGTGTTTATAAGCACTCTTATAAAAATCTTTCAGAAAGGTTAAGTAGTAGAGCTTGTTCTACTTCTGCTCCTCGTTTTGTTTTCTATTCAAACCCTAGCTGATACCTTTCACAAGCAAGCCTTCTTGATTGCTTATGCTTCCTCCATCAAAATGGCATTTAGTTTGAAAGAGCATGCACTGGGATGGCATCCATTGCTTCATGTTTTTAACGTGCTCTTGGCATCTCTTGCTATAGCCAGAGAGGGCACAGGCTCCTTCTGTGCTAAACAGCCCAGTTGGGTTCCTGCCTTCCCAAAGGAGGTAACTGAGGACTTGGGAAGTTTAGCATGTTTATGTTGTACAACAACCAAGAACAGCCTGGTTTTAGCTGCCAGTTTTCAGACAATCTTGGGCTCACTCTGCATACATTCTTCTGCAGAATGCATTGAGATGCAGGGCTGAGAGGACCTGAAGGAAAGCAGGACTATTGGCATCAAAATCTCTAAGTCACTGCTTTCAGTCTAGCTTTCTTTTTTTTTTTTCTTCCCAGATTCGAGCACCTCAATTCCATCACTCACCTCTAACTGCCAAGCAAAATGGGTAAACCACATTATGTCCCTCCTTTACAGGTTGGCCAAGCTATGCAGAATAACATATTATCGTTCTTCATCATTTCATGAGTGCAAGTGAAATGGAGTGTGTAGCAGAGGTGACAGGTACCAGTCTGGGAGATGACTGATCCTGACAATTATCAATCTAGATATTAGTGTCTTGCTCTCTAACCCACACTACCTTTTAATATTTTTGTTTATCTCTTTTATGAACTAATACAGATACTTAAACTCATTTTCTCCCTTTGCATTTTACCAAAGGGTTAACACTTCTATGTAAGCAGAGTGGGATTCAAGGGCAAAACAACAATCAATATTACTAGAGGCTGTGGGATGCTAATTGTCCAGCCCTGCTTCCTGGTTTGTTTTGCTGTTGGCTTTTTTTTCAAATCTTTGCCTTTATTGATTCCCTACCTCCCCACTAATCCCTTCCAGAAAAAAGGATGGCTGTCACATCTTTCTAAATAAAAGTGACAGCTCAGATGGTAGTGCTCAGGTGAACAATCATAGGCTATTTGTACCAGGAATTGCTGATGTTATTGAGGGCAAGTGCAAGTAAACAGAGGTTACCCACTTCTTTAGTTGCTGCCTATCCTCCACACAAAGTGCCGTGACAGCAGTCTGTGCATCCTAACACGTCTGAACAACAGGCACCAGAGATGCTCGGAGGTGTTGTACCTGACACTTGAGAGCCCTCTGAATTTCTGAGACGCAGCAGTGGGCACCCAGGCTGCCTGCCTTTGCACACTGGGGCCCTCCACAGAGGCCTCCTGCTCTAAAGGACCCAGCGTCCTTTCCCACTGCTGCTGCTGCAGGAGCAGCTGGGAGAGCCAGAGCCTGAACATCCTGGATCCCATGTAAACTGCCAAGACAGGTAATCATAAGGAGCCTGAAAGGCAGGTTTCTGCCTTCTGAGGACACTGGCTGGGCAACAGAACTGGGGGAAGGAGAGACTGCTCCTATGGACACCCGGTATAGAGGGGTCCTAATGAGCCTTCTGGTTTGGGAGCAGCTACAGAGGGGTATCACGTGGTCCTACACTATGTGGGTAAGGTGAGAGTTTGGAGGAATTCCACCGCAGAGATATGGCCTCCACTGTTAGATTCAGGGCATCGTGGTCTCTAGCCACTACCGGCATAGAGAAGAAATGAGGCTACAGTCGCATCCCATGCTTGGATCTCTGCTCTGAGACAGGAGGAAATTGTCATTGGGCACATTTTGTAGGAAATAATGAGTGCACGTGTAGAAATTTATTTTTCCCTCTGTTTTTTCTCTCTCTCATGTAGCACTTACCTTGTACCTGAGTGTATCTTGGCCAGCGTAACTTAAGAGTATCAAACATTCTCCTCTTGAAATCCAAATCTTCCAAAGTTTCATTATCAGAATCTCAGGCTATAAACACATAATATTATAAGCAAGACAGACCAGAGAAAATACTTCAATTCTTCAATTTAACAAATATTTGCCTTGTGCCATTATTTTATCTGACTCGTATTATTAGAGTTACTGTTTTGACCACAGGTAATACAGCAGCAGGTTGAGCAATGAGCCACTACTCTCTTCACAAGGAAGAACAAAGGACAAAGCAGCCCTTGGCAACAAACATTTGTATGAGCCAGACTGTGATGAGCTTTGTAATAAAGGCAAAACAAAGTAAAAAAGTAGGGGTTTGGAGCATCAAAAGGATGACTGCAAGAACAAAAAGTCAGCAGTGCTGAGAATGATAGATTGACACAAACACAGTGTCTTTGGAGCATGGAACATCAATATCACAAACAGATTAAAAGCAATTATAAATGAAAACAAAATCATAATATATCTGGAAAGACAAGAAAGTTATCAGTCAGAGGGAGGGGCATTAATTAGGACACGCAAAGTAGAAAATCACTTAGAGACACAGAGCCCATTAACAGCTCATAGCCCCAAGCTAAATTCAAACAGGAGACTCAAAAATGGCACTTATACATTGTCTGACACACATGGGGTACTGTTGTGATGAAAGCAAAACTTAGTTCTGCAGTGGTTTATGAACTATGGCCCTGAACTGGTTTGGCTTACTGATGAGGAGGGTGGCAACACTGATCCAGACAAGGCAGTGCACAACCACGACCCCAGTACCCACACCACGGGGGTGAGACCTCCTCTGAGCTGAATGAGATGTCAAGGCTCCTCACTGATGAAACAGTTTCCTTACACAAAAATAACATCAAATAACTCAGGATGGTGTCTTCAGACTCCCCAGATGCCGTCACCGGGCACAAGACAGACTATCTGGTTGATGGAAGTTTCCAATAATCATGCAAAAGAGAAGCCCTGCAACAGTGGATCTCACTGGTGAGCCTGGAGTGAAGTCTCACAGCTCACCAAAAAGATGCCACACAGAGCTTTTGAAAGGCAGGGTTAGCCAGTAGGCAAAGACTGCCTGGCCTGGCAAAAATAATGGAGTCTATCATTACACACCTAGGAGATTCCCCGGCAACTCTGAACTTGAGTATTTTGTTAACAAGCCAAGGAATACAAGCATGAAATGACTCCTATGATTCTGAAAACATGTAAAAGCAAATGTGCATTTCGATAAGGAAATAAAATCACCAACTGCTGCGTACTTTGCAGTTTTAAACAATTCTAGGTTGCTGAAAATCTCCAGCTATGAGTCTTCCACTCAGCTCTTAATTTCTTCATGAACACATCATCATGTGAGGTATAGGAACCACCAGAACTGCACTCACGTGAATCCCTGAAAGACAAATGCCTCGGGAAAATAACAAATGCTGAAGAGAATGAAATTCCATGACACATACTGGTTTATTTCAGAGTCCAGCATCTATTATTTCCAAAGTTGTTCTGAAAAAAAGCATGGAAAAACTTAAAAGAAGTTGCTATGAAACAGTGGAAAGCCATGGAGGGGTCCCTCCTTCGAGCAGCCTCTGGGGAAGGAAAACCTGTGTAGAGCAGCATTACAAAACGGGTCTTGGTTTTGGCCAGTGCAGTATTTGACAGCATAGGAAAATGGGTATTCAGACTACCACTGGAGATAACAAATCTAAAGTTAATTTCCTAAATAGCAAGCTTGCCTGGAGAAGAACCTTTTAGCCACAGAAATGAGTCAATGCTGACATTTGTGGCCAGCACTGATGGGAAGTATCAATTGTTTAGGAAGAGAATACATGTGCTGTCATACAGGGTTACTAAAAGTGAAAAGGCAGTTAATGCTCAGGGCCTTGAATCCCTAAGGGTCACTGCCTAAGCCTCCTGAAAAATTAGTCCATATGTTCTGTATTATTTTGTTTGACTGGAAAACAGATCAGGACTGTATGATATATACATGGGAAGTGGATACAGCTTCATGTTGCTTGCATTCACAAGAGATTCCCACATCCACTTTTTGGGAAAGAAACATAAGGAAGTGCACGTTATGCAAGTGTTCCTCTGCCTTTGGTGTTTCCTATTTCATGTTGTCTGTTCTTTACTTATCCTGTCACCTGATACAATGCTCTTGTGAGAGAGATCTAGCCATGCTCACGCTGAAAGAGCACAATATTTCAGAGATGTAGTATTTTATCTCCCCTTTGGCTTTATTGACCAACCATTAGCTTTAGATGAAATGCTGCATGGTGATTTTGACTCAGCTGCTGAAAGAACCTTGTCTATGAAGCCTAACCTCTTATGTCCTGAATTCATCGCTTAAGCTAGGTCTAAAACTAAGGCTGAAGTTTTGGGAAGGATTGTTCCTCCCTCTGCCACTTTAACTCTTGTCTTTGTTATGGGTGTAACCATTAATGGTTCTGCTGTGGTATGGAGAAGTATTTGTGAGGAAACTTCTCTCTCCAAGAAATGCTCTCATATGCCTCCAGCCACTCAGGAGTAAAGCAGAGATTGTGCCCACACTGGACTGCATTGCTCATTCCCAGGATGTTAGCAGATCTAAACGTTTTTGCTCAACTTTGACTTTTAAACAACTAGTTCTTTCTTTGAAATGAAGCAAAATCATTGCAGAAAGGATTCTTGGCAGCAATTTTTGCTCTGGCTTCCTGAGGAATGCGCTCGTTTTAAAAACTGAATGAAAAACCAATGGCACATAAAACTGCCTCATGACAATGCTGGCAGTTCTACCAGTTTCTCATCCACCCACATTTACCAAGCACTATGCATTATGTTAGAATTGTAAGTTTGAAATGATAACCTCTGAGGACATGCTTTTTAATCACCAGTATCTCATTTTCTACTTTCAGAGTGTTGTGGAAGTGTTATTTGAATGGCGAGTACCAGATTTTAAATGTCTGCAGTGATTACAATATCCTGTTAATGACGGTATCGGAAAAGTCCTTCAGCTGAGACCTTCTGGATTCTCACACTCAAAGAAAATATTTTAGCCATCTGTTCACCTGATACTTGCTACAGCAGAGAAGAAAAAGCTCAGTATTTTCTAGTCAGCTTAGGTCCAGTGTGGAACACCTCAGTGTTCTTTTGGCTCCAGAAAACATCCTATTATGGTGAAAGTTTGGGTATTCCTACTTTATATCTCATGGAATATATCCCAAGTATGATGCTTAATATGATTTTTAAAAGCCTCTTAAGCAGTATTGACCTTCTTTTGCCTTAATCAATTTTTTTTTCTCAGCAACTGTAAACATCAACCAGTCTATAAAGATGAAAATGTTCCTGTTCTGAACAGGAAAGTTTCAAGTTTTGTGGCTGAGAACGTCAGCACCAGACTACCAACATGACATGCAGAGCTGAAGACCCAAATTATAGGCCACTCCAAACAAAAAAGTTTAAAAACCAGCCACTCCCCTCTTTCAAAAACTCTTTTGTATTCTTTTTGGTTTCTCTAAGAACAAGTTGTTGATGACGGTATTTTCCTACTGCGTTTACACAAGCCTAGAGTTATAAAAGCCAGGCAGGCAGCACTACCCAGCTGGAAGCTGATATTCACTTGGGTAATGGCTGCCCTGTGAATAGGGCAGACTTCTTGCATAAGCTCAGATTTGTGGGACATGACTTTTTCTCAAGCTCTGCCTGCAGCCCAAGCTTCAAGTGTGATCTACACTGGTACTAGTTGCAATTGCTCAGTATCTCTGAAAATCACGTGGTCCCTACACACCGATAAGGAGCTTAACTCCATATGCTTTGCTTTGAAAAACTAGAGCTTTTTTTAGATTAAAATCTAAAAGCTATCATAGCATTTCAGACCAGTAATAAGATTTTATCAGATTATGATCCCTTTAGTGGCACAATCTGTGTTTTACCTAAATAGCCTGATGAGGCTCAAATGCCTCATGCTAGCCTCTTTCTCGGTGGTGTGTCGCATGCCGAGAGCAGAAGAAGCTGAAATGTCACTGCTGCCACATGGCCATGCCAAACAGCAGCAAGGATCTGACTGAAGCAGACATACCCAGGCAGATGTGGCTAGCAATCCATGCCTCCTTCCCCTCTGCTCCTTGCTGACTTAAGACATTCACCCCCAGGGCAGTGGGGTGTATAGGGGGTGGTTCCCACAGCCATACCCAAGCTTGGGACACCAAGCATTTCCAGTTCCAGGCCTGCACATGGAAGAGGTTGGCTTCTGCCCCTTGTTACAGGCGAACCTCTTTGCTGATGGGGATGGTCTGGGGTCCCTAACCAGCGTCTGTGCTACGTTGGCTGCTTACTGGCAGTCATAGGCACATTTTGGTGCGTAGGATGGGCCATCAGTGATTTCACTCGGTATCTCCTGAGAGACATGAAGCTGCTGAAAGCACTGATGCTAACTTGGGTGTTTTAGAAAGCCATCTCCACATGGCTAATCGTTACACTGATGCTGATAGCTTGAAATATTTGCTGTTTGGGTTCACTATCCTGGAATCATTCACACACTCCCACGCCCACACACACCACGAAGAGAAGAAAACGATCGCATTCCGCGTTTTAATGCTGCAGGTATGCAATGTATACAAACGTAGCGTGCATGACGGGGCAATCGTGCATTTTCTTATA
>VZTA01005129.1:543168-576722 GCA_013398855.1 Mohoua ochrocephala | reverse complement strand
CTGTCACCGCCACCTCCAAATGACATTCCCGGTCCGCCGCCCCCACCCTGCCGCTGTCCCGCGCCTCAGTGGTGCCCCGGCGCAGGGAATGGTGAGAGGTGCCCCCTGTCCCATAGAGAGGGTGTCTCCCCTACCCTCCCGAGGTGAATGGGAGGGGACCGCCCTTTGGGAACGGGCGGTGGCTGCCGCACGGCCGGGCACGGAAGGGTCCCCCTCCTCCGGGGGGGCCCCGGCGGCTGCGGCAGGTCCGGGGGTGCCAGGAGGTTCACCCGCGGTGGTGTTGGCCGAGAGCCGCTGTCCCCGCAGCCTTCCAGGGCAGGGCGGACCGGGGCTCGGAGGCGCCTTCCACGGGCTGGGCGGGCGTCGGTCTCCGTTAGACGCGAGCTGGCCCAGCGCCGGGGAGCCCGGCGGGTCGGAGGGGAGAGCGGTGTGCCGGGCGCAGGGCGAGCAGGAGGAGGGAGCGGGACCTGCGCGGGGGCTGTGCGGAGGCGGCTGTTGTAGAGGAAAGACTCCGGTGCGGGTACGGTCCCCTCTGGGTCGTGGTTTTGTGTTAACCCGACCTCCAGGAGCGGGGTAGATACTGGCCAGGAAATCTCAGTGAGCAATTCGGGGATCATTAGGACGAGAATCGAAAACAAGCTGGGGGCTTGTATCTACCTGATTTATAGGTATCAAGCCTGTTTTGCTATTACTCTGGGCAAAGAGCAAGTATTGCCAGAATGAATTCTCTTTTATAGAGGACAGATGAGCAGGAGGATGTTTCAAGATTGTTCAAAGGAATGGCAACTGTTGTCTTCCTTGTGGAGATAACGATGTTGTAAGTAAAGGAAGTACCAGTACTTTGTTTTGTCAAAGCTTCATTAAAAATGTAGACCTTCTAATCCCCAGTGGATCGTATCTCCCTTCCACCTCGGGTATTTACCTTTATACAGGATCAAAACGTTAAGGCTAAACTGAGGTTCGCACATACTTTTCCCATCAGTAGTCTAATTCACTTTTGTTAGAGACTTCTGAAGTGAGATTTGTTGAAGCCACATGCGAATTTTGCAGCTAGCACGTCCAGGAGCCAACATCTCACACCAAGGCTCCTGAGCATGCTGGAGCTAGGAAGACAAGAGCTTGACAGTCCTTGAGGTGTGGATGTCTTGAGTGGATGTGAAAATGTAAATAACCTGGATGGAATATCCAGCACACACATAATACAAATGTTTAAAGAAACTCCTTTAATCTCAAAAGTGGTTTATTGGCAAATTTGTTAGAACGACACATAAAAAATGTGCACGTGGCAAGTTAAACCTCCTCAACTGTTCGCACCCAGAGCTGTGGGAATGAAAGATACAAATGGAAACTCTAGTTAAAAATAATAAAAATAAGCAGTTCTTAGTCTTTGTCTTGTGTGACTTGCCTCTCCAGTCTCATGACTTGTTTGGTCACATAACCTGTAGGCTGTGAGGATTTTTCTGAGGTCGGAAGTGTTTACAGTTGTTTGCGTGAACCGATGATTCTGTGTCCGTGCAAGCTGATAATGTAGGTAGTGGCTGGCCTGCTGGATCTGTCCTCTGGTTTGGCTCTCGCTGTTCAAAAGCACCAGGCCTGTTTGGGCTGTGTGCCTTTGACATACAGGTGTACTTGTTCTGTTCATAAGAAAGGATGTGGTGCATAGGACCAAAGCAAAGCCCAGTGGAATTGTTGCTGCTCTTGACAGTGTTCAAATCACAGGCTTGTTGGAGGAAAATCTTCCATTCGTTTCCTTATTATAGTTGTTGCTTCCAACTAAAATAGAAGGCGGTCTGCTTTAGAAGGTCTCCATTAAGGTGGAGACCATATATTGCTGCATAAAAATAACTTTCTTGATGATTTGGTTTCAGAGATGACTTTTAGGGGGAAAAGTGGTTTAACATAACAGAACAAAATGTTTTCAGAGTTGAAGGCCAAGGGCAAAATGTATAAGTCATCTCCTGCTCTTCTTTGCTATTTCTGCATGAACTCTATCCAGAGTCAGCACAGATGATGGTAGTGAAAAGGTCAAGCAATTAATACACTATCAGAATAAAGTTGAAGATGTATGATGAGTGTAGTGATTAAAGACAATAGCAATTTAATGCAAGATGCTTTGCTTGAATCTGCTTGAATTACTTCTAGGCTTAGAGATGTAGCTCTCAGGCTGAAATTTAATCACCTATGCAGACAGTTAATAACCCTGTCTGAGGGCGGGTTGGGAGGGGGTTGGGAATTGCTCACTTCAACCTCTGTGGAAGATCTACAATAACTTCCCAATGCAATGACATTTACGTTCTGGAACGATCTAAGATCTTGCAGGTTGTCAGAAATAGCCATTGAATTGTTAATCCTGGAAGAGCTAACCAATGTCAGTGTTTCATTACTATTCTGATTCAGAGCTCTATTTCTAAGGAGCAGTGCACTTCATTTCTGGGAAGAGCAGAAATAAGTAGAGGGTACTTGCAGTGTGGTGCACTGAAAGTCTGTAAGAAGACTTGCATGTCTCTTTGTGGGACTGCATAAATGTAGCGCCTGCTCACTGTTTTCCATTTAAATAATGTTTGCTATTATGCTGAGATTCATCAGTAAGTGGATACTTGCAGAAAGACTCCCTTTATTCAAAACTAAACATGTATTCATAGTCTCTCAAGTACTTGCAAGTTAAGTCAGCTATAAGCCTGTCTTGGCATGGCGACAAAGTTTAGGAGATGAGGTTGGGAAATAACGAGACAGGTTTGTTTGTGTTCTTTTTCTAGTGGATCTTGTCTTTACTGGTACATTTTTAGTTTTAAAAATTGGATGCCAAGCAATATAATGATTTTGGCAGTGTGGCTTAGAAGGAGCTATTTGAGACTATTTTTAATGCAGACCTCAGTTGTATGACACAAAGATTAGCTTTAGAAAGGTTACTTCCACATGATGCAGACTTCAGGGATAAAAGACCCTTTACCTGAATGGTAAAGGTTATCAAGGTAGAAAACTTTAATAGGACCAGAGAGACTTGAGCAGGATTTGTTTGGCACCAGAACCTGTCAGGCTACTGTACTCAGGTCAGATGTGTCGGGTGAGTGTCAGTCTGGCTGTTTGCTTCTGGGGCTGCTTCATTAAAAAAAAAAGTTTTATAATCTGTTCTGTTTTCTGTGAATGCTGAAACTGAGGTTACAGTTGCAGGTTAGTATATTGAAAATGCAATGCCTTAATTGCAGGACTTGAACTGGCCTCAGTGTTGACCTTTACTAGGTATCTTGGTACTAAAAATAGTTTCTCCACAGATGCTTTGTGTTTTGGGCTAAGTCCATTATTGGTTAAGAATTGCAAAATAATGCTGCACAGAACAACTTACATCATCGCTATTCATTCCCTAATGGTTTGCAACTTGTAGTTCAGCATGAAAGTGGTGACAGACCAGTTTTCCAGATGTATAATCTATGTTGTGTGCACCTGCCAAACGTGTGTATGAAGAAACAGACCACTGGATTTGTCCCCAGAAACCATTCAGCTTTACGGGTGAATTTCCGTGCTCTGGGGTCCTGTCTATCCAGAATTACAGCGTTTGCTATAAATGGCACACAGATTTTTGCACAATAATGAAGAACGATTTTGCTTGTGCCATGGGTTTGTTGCTGAATATTTTTTAATGTAGAGATTTGCATGTGCAAATCAAATGAGCCCCTAGACTTTGCACTCCAAAAGCTGAATATAAGACTTGCCTTCTGAGATATTGCTGAGCTTAGCTGAGTAATCAACTATTTTATTAGAGTATGTCTACTGATGTATGGAAGTCAGTGCTTGGCAGAGGATATGATGTTGGTCTGGAAGTACCAGGGTGTTATGTCCAAGCTTATTATTTTTCCATTCCATGAATGGAAATACCCTGAGATTGTGTTTAAAAATCCACTGTACAATAAAATACATTTGGAAGAGCTGCCCATAAAGGCCCTTCAGGCATTTTCTTTAAAGGTACAAATCCATGCCAGATTGAGAATTGTTGTGTGTAAGATTTTCTTCCTTCTTCTGGTACAGATACTGCAATGACAAGAGTGGCATGAAGCTCTGAAATGGGTGAGGGATTTCATGTTGGCAGTGGAGTATGGGAGGGAAGGGAACAATTTAACTCAGTCCTGCATGGATCGAGAGCTGCCTTTGCCTGGTTGCTCGGTGACTGCAGTGCTGGAGAACACCCTCTTTGTCGGTCTTCCTGAAGCTGCTGGGATATGCTAACATTTCCCTCCACTCATTTGTCTTTTCCAAAACAGCCTGGCCAGCATGGTCCTAAGGCTGCCATGTGGTGATGTGGACCTGATGGTATGATCAGGTACTACTTATGCCTCAGGCTCGAGTGAGGTAATGTTTGAAATTCATTATTCATTTCTCAGAAAGGCATTTGGTAAGAAAATCGACTGAATAAAACACTACAGAAACAAACTTTTGCCTACAGTCTCACTCTTTGAATAGACTTCTTCTAGCTTGGACTAAGATCTCAGAAATGGTAATTTCTGAGATGTGGATTCCTTTCTAAATGGATCAAAAGTGGAAAGAGGCTGAGAAGGATCTGAGAACTAGAGAGTCACTCTTTTAAAAAGATGCAAGTCAGTAGGAAGCGTAATAAAGGATTTCTTTCTTTGGGAGGTTATTACAGTCTAGATGCATTGGAGTAAAGTACTTCGAGGTCCACCAAACTGCCTAGAAAATGATTTGGATTATTTCTTTTGGACAGCTATTACAGATCTCCACGTCGTACAACGTGAACTTTGGTGCGCTCTCTTGAGGGCAGCGATGCTGCTCAACGTACTCGTGTCAGTTGAAGAGTTGCTGTGATTAGAGACCTCTCAAGGACACAGGCAACACAGGTGTAGCAAAGGCTTACTCTATCATGTAGCAACCACAGAAAGGTAATTGAATCCCAAGAGCAGAAAATGGGAAGCCTAAAAAATGCGTGTTGTTCTAAAACAAACCTTGTAAAATGCATGCAGTTCTTTTCAGAGGAGTGGGCTTAAGGACCTGTGCGGGTACCAAGCACCTGATGGTGATAAAGTCAGAGCCTTTTGTTTCTAAATGCACTTCTTAAAATCTCACCTTAAGTTCTACAGACCCTACTCTAGTAGGAAATGTACCACTGTTCAGCTACTGAACTTTCCTTCTTTTTGCATGCAAGCTGTGTACAGTGGTGCAAAGGAGTTCAAGAAGAGAGAAGTTCATCATGGTCAAGTGCGAGGCTCTGCACATGGGTCCAGGCAGTCCCAACCACAAACACAAGCAGGGTGGAGAATGGATTGAGAGCAACCCTGAGCGGGAGTCTTGGGAGTGTTGCTTGACAAGAACCTCAACATGAGCTGGCAATGTGCACTTGCGGCCCTGAAAGCCAGCTGTATCATGGGCCACATTAAAAACAGCGTGGCCAGCCGGTCAAGGGAGGCAGTTCTTCCACATTGACTTTATTCCTGTGAGACCCCACCTGGAGCTCTGGGGTCCCAATATAAGAAGGATATGGACCTGTTGGAGTGAGTCCAGAGGAGGGCCACAAAGATGATCAGAGAGCTGGAGCATCTCTCCTGTGAAGGCTGAGAGTTAGGATTGTTCCGGCTGGAGAAGAGAAGGCTTCAGGGGGATCCTAGAGGGGGCCTACAAGAGAGCTGGAGAGGGGCATGTGGTGAAAGGACAAGGGGAAATGGCCTTAAACTGGCAGGTTTAGATGAGGTATTAGGAAGAAATGCCTCACTGTGAGGGTGGTGAGGCACTAGAACAGGTTGCCCAGAGAGGTTGTGGACTTCCCATCCCTTGGAGTGTTCAAGTTGAAGTTGGATGTGGCTGGCCTAGTGGAAGATGTCCCTGCCCCCATGGCAGGGGGATTGGAACTAGGTGAGCTTTAAGATCCCTTCCAACCCAAACCATTCTATGATTCCAAGAAAATTATTTTTCTAGTATTTGATCTTTGTTTAGTCTAGATGTCATTTCTGCACTGGTCATGGTTCATTGTTTTATCTGAATCAGCAGCAATATTCTTGACTTCCAGTTTAAAGCTTCACAACACAGATTATCTTCCAGCAGCTATTCCATAGCAATTTTATTGTCCTTTCCCTTTCTGTTCAAGATTCAACTGGTCTCTTTGCTGAAGCAGTAGGTGTGGTTGTTTTATAACAAGGTGAATAAATAACTGATTGCTTACATCACTTAAGATTTTATAATTGTACTTCTTATTAACAGTAGCTTACAATCTTTGTGGCTACAAAGACTCTTGTGCCTTTAGGCAAATTGTTTTACATAGAGCCGGTACTTGATTATCCAGGGTAACAAAGGAGAGGAGGGGGTGGGTGGGAGAACATGGATACAATGGAAAAACTGTGGATAAAAAAATAAATGGTAAACTCTACTACAAATCATGCAGTGAATGTACAGCTGAAGGGGAAAAGGGAGAACTGGTCATTAATCTACCCTTTTTACCATTGAGGTTTATCACACAAATTCATTATGTTGCTTTTGGACTTGAGAGTAGCCTGGATGTGTCTGTACTTGTAGAGCAATTAAACTACAGCATGGATGATCCATCCAGAGATAGCTGAGAGCAGGTTGTGTTGTGCTTTGTTGAAGGTGCTGGGCTGACTTGAGCACTGTTGGTCCCTTGTAACCCTGTGTTGTGAGAGAGTGGGATCTCTCTCCTTATTCTCAGAGCTTTGCATTAGCTGCTCTAACCTGTGCTGTGGAAGCAAATGCCTGAAATAAAAATAACCCTGTTTAAATGAGGAAAATACCTATTTCACGGAATGTTTGACTCTTCTTATGAGGCATAGGGAATTCTTCTAAATAGGCCTTGTATCTAAATAAAAAGATGTGAAATTAAGTCTCACTTCAACTAGAACAAGAAGTGTGACAGTTTACTCTCATGACAACCCAAAACTAATTCTCTTTTGATTCATGCTTTGCAAAGGCTGGCTGAGCTCCTGGTTGCATTCTCATAATTCTCCCTTTAGAACAGGTTATCAGCCACTTTAAAAACCCTGTAATGGGGCTAAAACCCTGTGTGGTTTGTGGAGCATATTACTGTACATGTTGTGTACATACTTTACATAATATTCTGACAGTGCAGGAGATACCAATGGGGGGAAAAAAAAGCTATCCCATCTCTAACCTGATTCAGTCTGAGTTATGGTCACCTTGTCTCTTGTCGCTACAGGTGATAAAGCAGCAGCAGCAATATCAATCCATTCTTCCAGCCTTGTGTCTTGCCTGCAGTATTCAAAAGCAAAGTTCTCATTTTTCCCTGCCTTACATCTAACTCCAAAAACTTCTATTTGACAGCACAAATTGAGTAGGTTAGACGTGGCCATCCATCTTTGTCACTGCAGCTTTTGGCTGCCTGTTGTAAAACATTAGCAGCGTCTTTTGCTGTTCTCCCATGTGACACGTGGAATTATGGAAGTCAAGATTTCTAGAACTTATTAATGCTGGAGAAGGGGTGTAAAATTTTAATTGTATGCAGTCCATACAGCAGCAGTATGACTGTATTTCAAAGGACAGAATAAATTTACCCCGTTAAAGATCTTCTTGGAACAAGGAATTGTTTGGGCAGAGGTACACACTGAAACAAATCAAATCTTCTTTGAAGTGATAGGTATTTAATTCTGAGGATCACATTTCATTAGCAGAACTGTTACTTCCCCGCCCCGTTCCACCACTCCCTCCCACCCTGGAAGCATGATATCTATTCTAGGAACCAGTTCAGCATGGCATCTTAAACTATTTTCAGGGAACACACAGATCGCAGCCCCAGAAGGCATCTTGTATATTTTCAATCCATGTGATACTTATCAGTAGCGTAGATCTAGTGGATCTAAATATAGAGAAAAATCATAACATGCTGCTATAGGTCTTTAATAATTAGAATGCTTGTAGATAGTTAATTCAATGTAATACTGTTCAGCCTGTAAAGCAAAGGTAGTACAGAAGATAGCATTAATTAAGAGGCCTAATGGTAAGTGAGTGAATGGCTGGTGTGTGTGGTGGTGCTAGTCTGGAGGTGACATTTCCAGTGGTGACTCAGAGGAGTTCACCATTCTAAATATGCTGCCATCAAGAGGATCACACACTTCAGTCCTCTGTGTTGGACTTTGTAAGTGCAAATGATGGCACAATCAATGCCTAATGAAAATCCTCTTACCAGACTGTCTTAATAGGATTACTTTCCAGAACACAGAACGGGGAAGGTTCTCCTAGGTCACATGGTCTGCCTTCTTATTTGCAGATAAGCTCTTTGCGTTTGATATAATTTTTTAATGGAGTAACTTAGTTATGTGGTGTTTCTTTCCACATTAGTTCATGTATTTGAATATGACTTTTAAACCCTTTAGGCACTAGGATCTTTCCCATCCCTTCTATAAAATATAGAAAGACATAAACAAAAGACCACTACTTGCTTGGAATGATCTTGCTTGGACTTTCACTCTGGGGTGAAGTTTAAACAGATTGTAAATGTGCTTTACTGCCTGTTGTTACTCTGGGCATCATCAGACTCAAGTGATGACCACAGTGAGGGGCAGAAGTATTAAGATAGTGATTCTGCTGTAGGTCACTTACTACCTTATAACAAAATCTGGCTTTTGAGTAGATGTCCGTAGACTCTGGGAGAAATATGCTTACTAATATTTCATGGAATTAATTTAGCACTCCTTAGAAAATATACTTTAGTGGCTTAAGATCCTAACTTATTTTAGCACTTGAATGATAACTTTTTTGAAGTAGATATCTAAATTGACTCTAGCATGGTACAAGTGATTGCATGGTACAAGTGATTAGTTCTCCCTTAGGTGACTGGTGTATAACATTTTGACACACTTACTTTAAACACAAAGAATGCCCTGAGCCTTTACAGTTGGTTGCTTTACATTTTAAAAGATAGTACCTGAAGCACATAGTGCTTTTTTTTTTTTTTTTTTTTTTTTTTTTTTTTTTTTTAAAAAAAAATCCCAGATGTTNTTTTTTTTTTTTTCAGAAAAGAAGTCCAGATGTTCTGGAATAAATTATTGTGTAGTTTTGGTTTTGTTATGCTGGTAGTAATCATGCCATTTTAGGCTTATGGTCAAATTCTGTATTCCTGTTTTAGGTGTGTTGAGGTAATACTGCTTAGTCTTCTTTCTTAAAACATCAACAAAACTCCCTAGAATTTGGATTATGTTGATATTGAAAACTGAATCCTTTCTGAGTGCAGAAACTGGTGAGGAGAGGAGTGCTGGTGGTAACTAGTTCACTGGCAGCCAGAAACATTCCAGCTCTTACTTCAGCTGTTGCTGTAGTACTTCCTAGTCTGCTTAGCTAAAGATTTAATCAACTTGCTTATAGCTATCCAACTACTTTTTGTTTATGAAACCCAAACTCTTAGGCAGAAGACGTGCTTTAGTGTCTTGAAGAAATTGTGATAGCCAGAGAATTCATTTATATGAGGAAGCAAGGTATCAATCTTCCACTTTATAATCTGGAGACTGTCTTGTCTCAGGCTGGGGGCAACAGAGGCTTCCAAGACTACTTCTGTAAAAATCAACACCTAAACAACATTTCTGCCTTTTTTTTTTTCCCAGTATGTCTCTGAACACTTTTTCATGGTCATTTTTTTAAAAGTTCTTATCAGATTTCACCTTAAAATATGTAATGACTAGATTTGGTATTAGAATTGTTAGCTCTTACTCTTGGTTAGTAGTTTGCAGTGCATTTAATGTAGCAAGCGGAAGGAGGCAGGACTATGTGCTAAAATACTTTTCTGGGAATCTGACAGTGAGAAGCAGCGCTGGAATGAAACAGGGATCCTATACAGTCTTTAGCTGCCTTCTCTTTTTGTCATCCTTGGTGGGATAGTCACAGCAGGTTATCCCACCTCCTGGATCTGGAGTTGTTTGTGAATTCATTTTAAAGATCCCTCAGGCACTTTTCCATGTTTTGCAGTTTGGGGACTTGCCCGTGTAGCCAAGTGGTGTCTCTGGGCCCCTGGGGAAGAGGAGTGTCTGCTTTAAAGCATGTTAGAACTCCTGCTGATATTTCTTGACACCAGTGGATCAGAGCCAAAATGCATTGACTGCCAGTCCCTGGCCTGCCTGCTGCTCCAAATGAGTATCTGGGGGGAGGGAGGGTTGTCACTGTGTAGAGCACACTGCTATGCCCAGGCACCACTTGAAGGAATGACTTGTTACGAGCCACGAGAAACTCCCTGTATCTGTTGCATACTAAATTTCTTCAAAAAGATTACGTGGCTTCTAGATTCTGCAGGATGCGAGCACGCTTGTTTTGATACCACTAAATAAAACGTTTCTCCCCAAGCCCCAGAAAACAGACTTCTTGTCTCCCATGTTAAATCTTAAAGGACCTAATGCTTCTGGCTAAAGAAATATTAATGATTGAAAACTGTCTCCTGTTCCAACCAATAACGCTTTAATTGGGTGGTAAGACAAAAATGTGGTGAGAAGACTATGAGTGTGTCAGATGCTCGATGTACCCATACTGTATGACTTTTATTGCAGAAGTCAATTTACACACAAGCCTCTCAGTGTAAAGAAAATCAATACTGGAGACTAACAGATTGTTTTTACAGGGCTGCTGGAACTGAGATGAGGAGAGCCATTTAGAGGCCTCATTATATCACGTGCTCTTTCCTTGTGTTCTTTCAAACAATCTGATGGAGTAATTAATCCTTGAAGTGCCCCAAGAGGCAAACCTACTTAATTGCACTGCTGTTTAGCCTAAATTCCCAGACTGCAAAGGACCCGGTGTTGATCCTGTTTGATCGAAATTTTTTCAAGGAGTATATTCCTTAGGTCTTTTTCATCTTCTCTCTTAGGAAAAAAAGCAATCAATCTGTCAAATGTGGCCTAGTGCAGCATGGTCCTAGCAGTTATTACATTCATCCTGTAGGCAGAATTATGTACAAATTGCAGGGAAGCAGTCAGCTGGACCTGTGTTGCTTGGAGATGGAGAGTGACCTGCTCTTGTGAATCAGGCAGAAGCAGGTATGTCCTGAGACTACTATGTGGAAAGTCATTCCCCTTGCATAATCATCAAAGTAGCAACATTTAAGCCTGGTGGCTTAAACTCTGTGCCTTTCGAGGGTGACTATGTAACAGCGACTTGCTGTACAACAGGTATTTGCTAATACCAAACTATTTCTGTTTCATGTGAAAGTGGATGATGACAAAAACCATGGTGTGTCCTTCCTATCTGCTTTGGAGTGCTTTGTTTAACAGAAGTGACATCCAGGCATAGACTTAGCATGTCCTATTTTTATATTGAGAACACAAGGCATTTGTTTTGGAGACAGCACTTTATTTTCAACAAATGTCTTGTTGTTGAGATGGAATCCATGTTATGGGTATGGTTAGGAAGCGCTGAATGCTTCTCTTCCCCTGCTCAGTATAGTCTGTGATCAATGCCTCTTCTTCATTTAGCAATTTCACACTCTAGTGATTCCTTTAGACTTCTGTAGAGATGCACAAATTAGACAACAATTCCTCAACCAGCATGTTCTGGATATATTTGGATAAGTTGAAGTTGTTTTGACAGTTCGGTTATGAAAACAGTAAAATAGCGGTGTTAGTACTGAAGAAGATTAAATGAAGTCTGTGACTGGGTATCAGTTTCTTCTTTATGCTTGCTAATGACACTGCAGTTGCAGAGTGCAAGGTTCTTTGTCTGCATAATGAGCAGAGATTTAATTTTTTTTAAAATTAATGTCATGGACAAGTGGAATGCCTGGTATTTTGGTATCCAAAAATCTTTTTTCTGTGATCACATCATCTTGCCAATGGATTTTTTTCTGTGTTGTGCTAAAGATGATAGAGCTGCAGCCATTGTAGCAGGGGATTGACTTTGATTATTGAAGTTATGGGCACAATGAGGTGCAGCGTTCTCAAAATTCAGAATCTTGCAGCATTTGCCCTTGCATTTCGTGTGATGCTTGTTTTTCATCGTTTAGAAGCAATGGCACGAATCCCAGAGAACTACTCTACTTTGTGTCTCGCCCACACCCCCACCTGCTGCTTTCACTGTCCGTGGCTCTAGCGTGATTTATCCTCTTAGGATGCATTACCGCAAGGACACATCTCCTGCCTTGAGAACTGCTCTGAAATGTAAGTGCTTGACAAATTGGAGTGGTTGGTAACTCTTTTGGAAACCCTTGTCCTAGCAAGTCACAGCTGTCCTAGCTGTCATAAACACTGTGCCTTTGACTAGTGGAGAACAAATGCACCTCTCTCCTCTAGAGCTTGCTTCTGTCTGTCTCTGCAATAGGCAGTAGAAGGATACCCGGTGCCTCTGAACCAATGGGAAGTGCTGGGTTATCAGGGCCAGGTGGGAAGAGATTGGAGAAGAAAGTGGAAAGTTGTGTGGACGTAGAGCAGTAGAACTAAGGTAGGCATGGCAGTATGCATGCAGAAAGTGTATGGTAGGCTGCCTGCCTTGTCTCCATATTTTCCCAGGTGATTTCTTTCATTAGTGTGTACTTCAGATCCACGTGTGTGGGTGTACGTCTCCTTGCCCAAATTCTGCTGGCTTGGTTGTGCCAATTTGATAAATATAAGTAATTTTTCTTCTGGCTTGCTTTCTTCCTGTGCCCTCAAGTCCCCGATTGAAATTGTCCCCTTTGTCTTTCTCTACTAAAGGCTCACAGAAATATTCACGGTAGTGAAAGAGAGTACTTCAGAAGTCAGGGGTCGTAGGGATAAATGAGATTGACAGTAGTTTGCTATACGTTTGCTTCTCTCGCTCTAGATGTTGCTCTTTGGACAAGTAGGAGCTGGAATTTTGTATTTGAGGAAGACTTGTTTGAATCATGTTTAAAGTGCCAGTACTGGAATTGGAGGTGGAGTAGAGGGAGAAGTAATTTGATCGCTATTAATGACTGGTATTTTTACAATTAGCGAGGATGTCTGTACATTTAACTCTGAAGATACGTGATGTACTGAAATGCTTCTAAAGCATTTGTCCCTTGTTTTTTGTAACTTGTACATCAGATCTGGACAAGTGTCTCCAGGTACGCTTGTACTGTCACCTCCTCACTCCAAGCCTCTCGCCAGTGGGTGAAATGGTCTTTGTAGATGGCTTTTCCTAGGACTTTTCTGGGATGATAGGTGTTCAATAAGATAAGTTGTTCATGGCCATAAGAACTTTCTTATGGAACAGGAACTATAGATCTAAATGTCTGAGGTGCAGGCTACAGCAAAAATGAAATAATAGACAGGTTTGAATTGATGTTCTGCCCTCTGTACCTTTTAAAGGCATGTTAGGAGGCACATTTTTAATAGAGGCGATTTTTCCACTCAGCGAGCTCCGCTAAACACTTGCTTAATTTTGGTACTCCACCTTTGATAGAGATGGTTAGTGTTAGAAAATTGCAGTCTTCCACCATTACTGTCGAAGTGACCTGTTCACCCTGTCACGTTATGGCATCTGCTTTTATTACAGAATACTGCTATTTTCTCATCCTTCTGACATTTAAAAAAAAAATTTTACAAGAACGCAGAACCTGAACTATACATGCAATTATTTCCGTGGCGCTGAACAGGAGAATTAGAGATGTACTTTGGAAGCACTGTAACAGACTGGCTGGCTGCGCCTTGAAAAAGCATATTTCTTCCCTTTTCATTTTCACAGCTGCAGTGTTAAGCATAAAAGCAGTGAAGTTAGAGTATGTCTGACTCTGTCCTCCCACACTGGCTTGTTTTTCATGTCGTATGATTGTTACTTCTAGGAGTCATCCATGTTTATGTGGGCTTTGTTTTTGGTTTTGATTTTCAAATGGTCAGCTAGCAAATCAACATGACAAAAGTTGCATGAAAGCCTAGCCGGGGAATTTCTTGTCCCAGAAGACAAAATACATTGACATATATAGACAAGGCAAATACAGGGAAGCCATCTGTGCGTTAGCAAAGCCTGACTTGCAGGGTAGCTGTGCACAGAGCAGTTGGCTTTCAGCTCTGCTGCTGTAGCTGAGGAGTCTTTGCTTGCTGTAGACTAAGGAGAAGGGGAAGAGTAATAGCAAGTGGAGGTTGTGTGTTACTGGGGAGGAATTAATGTATGCAAAGATATTCTTGTTTGGCATTACTCTGACATTGTGTTGGAGACGTTGCAGGAGATGAGACATAGAGTGGAAACTGGAAGAAAAGGAGTGTGACTTCTTGTCTCCTCTCTTCTGATATACAAATTCTCCCCTCTCAAATCTTGTAATGCTCAGTGTAGAGCAGCAGTGATGCTGGAGCTGACTTCTGATAAAAATGTGGCTGCAGAGCAGTAGTATTGCTGGTGAGGTTCTTTGGCAGTGAGGGAAGAAAAACCTGGGCACCCTTGAGAAAGGAGGATGGTTGTGGAATCATAGAATTGTTTAGCTTGGAAAAGACCTTTAAGATCATTAAGTCCTAACATTAACCTAGCACTGCTAAGTCTGCCACTAAACCATGTCCCTAAGTGCCACACCTACATGTCTTTTAAATACCTCCACGTATAGTGACTCGACTAATTCCCTGGGCAGCCTGTGTCAATGAATGACAATCCTTTTCATGAAGAAATTTTTCCTAATATCCAATCTAAACATCCCCTGGCATAATTCGAGGCTGTTTGCTCTTGCCCAGTCAGTTGTTACTTGGGAAAAGAGACCAACACTTCCTTTCAGGTACTGGTAGGGAGCAATGAGGTCTCCCTGAGCCTCCTTTTCTCCAGGCTAAACAAGCCCAGTTCCCTCAGCTGCTCCTTGTAAGACTTGTGCTCCAGACCCTTCACCAGCTCTGTTGTCCTTCTCTGGACATGCTCCAGCACCTCAATGTCTTGTAGTGAGAGGCCCAAAACTGAACATAGGATTTGAAGTGTGGCCTCTCCAGAGCTCACTACAAGGGGGGTGGTCACTTCCCTTGTCCCACTGGCCATGCTGTTTCTGCTACAGACCAGGATGCCACTGGCCTTCTTGGCCGCCTGGGCACACGCTGGCTCGTGTTCAGCTGCTGTTGACCGGCACCCCCAGGTTTTTTTTTAATGAGCAGCTTTCCAGCCACTCTTCCACAAGCCTGTAGCGCTGCATGGGTCTGTTGTGACCCAAGTGCAGGGCCCAGTATTTGGCCCTATGGAACCTCAGCCCAAAAATCCAGCCTGCCCAGATTTCTCCATAGAGCCTTCTTACCCCCCAGCAGATCAGTAGTCCTTCCCAGCTTAGAGTCATCTGCAAACTGACTGAAGGTGAACTCAATCTCCTCATCCAGATCCTCAGTAAAGACATTAAACGGGACTGGTCCCAATACTGAGCCCCGAGGAACACTGCTTGTGACTGGCCAATGGTCAACAGCAGTGGCAGTCCCGTGCCTGGCTCCCCGGTGCTGGGCAGGAGATGTTCCTTGCATGAGCTCAGCCGGGGATGCCTCTGCCAAAAATGACTGCAGAAATGGTATTTGGTGGAAGATATGCTTATGTGCTGCAAGATCTGGTCTTCAGCGTTGGTTTATGCAGTGGTCTGGCAGTGCTGCGCAGGGCTCACTGCAGCGTGTGGCCCTGGGCCTTGCTGCAGGTCACCCAGCATGCTCGTGCCACACCTGTTCCATGGGAGCTGCCCGGGGCAGGGAATGGCAGCCAGGGCCTGTCCCTCCCCCAGCCAGGAGAAGGCAGCCGGGGGCCCTGGGGCAGCCCCAGCCCCGGGCGTCTCCCTGTGTCTGAGCCATGGGCAGGCTGGGATGTGGCTGGGCAGGGCTGTGGGGAGCTGGCCCTGCTGGAACGTGGCTCGGGCAGGGGCTCATGGCCCAGGGAGCTGACGTGGCCACCTATGTGGATGGCTCTGTGGCCCGGGAACTCAAGTGAGTTTGGCTTCTTGCTCTGGCTTGCCTGTGAGCAGAGCCTGCCTTAGGATACATTCTTATAGGAGCCTTTGGGCCTGTGTGTTTAAGGCTATTGGGGGCAAATGGGAGAAGTTTGTCCTTGAAGGCAGAGCTCCAGGTCTGGATCACAGACTGTAACGCAGTGCTGTGGGTTATGTTAACGTGTGTGTCATGACTGAGCGTTTGAAGATGTCGGTGCAGACCCAGCTTTGTTATCCTAACCAAAGTGGCCATATGGACCCTGATGAGAAGGTGCGTGTTGCACCATTAATTTTATGTAAAGACTTGTTTTTTGAAGTGCCTTTGTTCAGCCATGAAACCCATTTAAATGTCAACTTCTGAAACCATGTTTCTTATTTTAATTTCCTCACGTCACAACAGTTTGATATGCTGAAAGATTTTGCTTGCGACAGAGTCTTTGTTGCTGAGGCTGAAATAGCTGTACAAGGCAGAGCAGGAGACAGGAAGGGAGAAGAGGGGCAGGTTAACTGCAGTCCTCTTGGGGACTGGGGGCTGGCTGGAGATGTGAAAAGGAGAAAAGAGGGTAAGGGCATGAGTACTATATCTGATCCACTATTCCTCCAGAAGCTGGCCGTGCAATCTCCTCCCATCACTGTGTCATGCAAGTGCAGTGGTAGGTAACACAGGATTAAGGGAAGTACAGGAGCTGATGACTGTTTTGGTTGTATCTTCATAACATTTAGAGGACTACCTGACCTGCAAAGATTTCTGCCAAGATTCCTGTAGCTAAGAGAGAAAAGATTAAACTCACTGGATAACAGTTTCTTTGCAGCAATGTAGGGTGGTCTTGACTGCTGCTGTGTTAATGGTGCCTTAAAGAAAACTATCAGCAGGCTAATGGCAGTTTTGAAAACAAAAACCTACCCTGCTTCATCCTGTTCATATCCAAAGAGATGAACATTTCCAATCCTAATGATCCATTTAACTGCCAGGATTAAATACATCTCAAGAAAAATTATATGCAATTAAAAAGGAAGAAGCCTGTTAATGTAACATTGAGGCTGTGTGATTGAGGACAGTCGAGCAACTGGAAGACAGATCTTTAAAACTGAGATTAGTTTTCATTTGACTGTTAGAGAATTTTATTCTTCCTGTTTCCCAGAAAAATATTTACATTGCTTTAATTCTGAAGCACAGTCTGAAGTGCTCAAAGGTTAATGAACAAAGCTTCAGCACTAAGGGCTAGCTAAGTATTTCCTCCATGTTAGAGACGGAAACAATCTCTTTATGACTTGCCCAGCGTTGCACACATACTTGATGGTAAAGATCCTACTGTAAGGTTGTTGGGATGATTCATCTGTTTAAGCTGTGCTTAATTGTAGGACCACCTCCATTTACTATTTGTAATTCCCGTTTCCTAAGCGTGGAGTTCGTCACTCTCTTCAGAAAAAAACTTCCTTGTGAATTGCAAACTTCTGCAGGGTGGCAGTCGCGTAGTGTACAAATGAATTCGGTGCTCCGTTGGCATGTTTCCTTTGTGTGCAAGACAGCCTTGCATGCAAAACACAGCCAGATGCAGAGCAGGTGCACTGACCCGGGCTCCCGAACCCCGTGCACTCGTCAGCAGCATGGATGGATCGCTGTGTACTTAGGCACTTCAGTGCCAGATGCCTGTTGCTAGGACTGCCGGTGTCTTATTCCCCTGGGGTTTTGTTCTGCATTAAACTGAGCTGCTTTTATATTTCCCAGGGAATTGTGGGAACTTGTCTGTTCTTGGGGCATGTTTTGAGGGGGAAGGGAAGAAGATATTGTGGGAAAGCATCAAATAACTGTATTTGCTTTAGGGCTGAAATCAAAGGGCTGTAATCATCAAAAGGTGGAAGAGAACCAGCCCACAAGAAAGCAGCAGTGAGGATTTTGCCTGTAGCTCCGAATAGGCCAGGGAGGCTGGGAGTGGAGCACTGAATGCAAGGTGGACTGACTGCTTATGTGAGTGAGTGGGATTGTTTTGCGCGTTTGGAGCAATGCATGAGTAAAGGACAAAGCTGACTTGCTATAAAACAAAATGCTACAAGAAGGCCAGAGTAGTTTCCTATGAATAATAAAGTTACATGAGACAGGTGCAGTTGCCTTGGCTTCCAGGGCAACGTGAAGATGCTTTGATGTAAAACTTTGGCCCAGTGCTCAAAGCAACTCTTCTCACCTAAGCCAGATAGAATGTATAGATAACATAAGCCACCAAGCTGCTCTTACCGAGAGATTGGTAATTTTTAACTGCAACTTGTTTCTCTGTACGTTTGGAATCTTGTCGATTGGAAGCTCAACCAGCTATTATTTCTCCTTTAGCTCTATTTGAAGTATTTCAGGGCTTCACATGAAAATTCCCTATTTGAGTGCATACATGGATTTTCAGTTAGAAAAAGTAGTTGTTTTTTCTTTGTGTGTACTTTGTTTGTTTGTTAAGAACAACAACATGAAGGAACTTAAAAATTAACCTGCATTCTTTAGTGTATTTTCATAAGTAGTTACCCAGATCTCCATCAGAAACCACAGCAGGAAATGAGTTCTGGTCTGTGTAGAAACAAGGTGAAACTGATGTCCTATTTTTTTCTAATTAACTACATAATTGTTTAATCCCTTTGGAAAATGGTGATGTAAATTTGTGTACTTTGGTTTTTAATATTTTTGTTTTACAAAGTATCTTATGACTTGGCTTGTCTTTCTTCAGCGGTAGATGCCAAACGCATTATATGAAACATCTTCAGCATTTTTAAAGTGGAATAAATATAGAAGTACTCTTGGCACAGCTATCTCCTTCTTGCAGCTGAAGGTAACAGGGATTTTAAACAAAGGGGTATTGGATATGTTTGATTTCAGTGAGTGGCAACGGGTTCTGCTACCTTCTTTTAACTCTGTATTCCATAGGCCAGCTAGAAAGCTTGTGTTAGGCTCTTTCCTGGTCACAAAAGGCTGCCTGGGTGCCTGTATTTTGCTGTGCTGAAATAACCAGGCGAGGACTGCTACACCCATGCCGTATTCAGTGGATTTTATCCTGTGAACTCTTGTTATGGAAGGTAGTACTGCTTATTATGAGTGTAGGATTTATTAGTGTCCTGACTCCTGTGCTTGGCACCGTGTGTGCAGAACTGAACCGTTTGTGCTTTATCTAAGCTACCTGCCTGTGGGAGGAATATGGGTACAGTGTCTTCTACACATATCTTCTACAAGCTGTGAAGATGCATTTGAGGGGGTTGCTCCATCTTCTGTCTCCTAAACCATCTGGGTTTGGAAGAATTTGAGAAGGATTAAGAGTAGATATTTGTCAGCTTTGGGCAGTAATGAGAAAGTGGGGTCCTCAAACAGTGTCCAAGTGTAGTTTCTTTTGAAACATCTCAACCTTTTTATTCTTCTTTATCTTCAGTAAACAGTTATCACTCCCCCAATCCTGTATGTTGTCTTTGAACCAGCAGATAGAGACCTCATAAATGGCCCAAGCTTTCTAAGCCCTCCACCAAAGGAGTCAGACATTTCCTGAACTGTTGCTTTGACAGCGAAGTTCAGTAAACAGGGGCATGCAGGGGTGGAAAGTGTGTTTGCTGCACTGGAGGAGTTTCTGATGTTGTGGAGACATTCGGAAGTGGTGAGGTGAACTTTAAACTCTGCTCGCATTGGCCATTTGAATGATTAAGAAGACTGGCACCAAGTGAAGGTCAGTGGGAAGGAGCTGATGATACCACTTTGTGCTGACTGGTAGGACCCTGTGCCAGCCGGTGCCTTTTCTGAGCTTTGATTTCAAATGCTTTGATTTGGTTTGCTGAAGCAAGGCTTGCCTGTGGAGGTTGCATATGTGTGCAGCCCAGCTCTGCTTAGCTGGAGCAAAAAGTCTATCCAGGAGCTTGGATTCAGGCCAATTACTGCATGAGAAAGATTCTCATTGTCCTCCTGTATTTTCACATGCTCACTCAGCCTGACTAGCTCTTGGAAAAGCACTGGTGTTTCTTTAGCATTTGAGGGTGTCGGTCGACTCGTCCAAACTTATAATTTGAAACGGGGTATTCTATTATTAGCTGTAGCCCGAAGTGATTTTCAGAATCCACCTGTCATCTTGATAATGCTTACTCTTTATTTGTTTTGTTTCCTTGTTCATTGATAAGACAAAATATTAAAGAAATGTGCATCCCTTGCAGCTTGTGGCTAATGTGGTATGCTAGCGTATTTTAGAATGCCTAAAAAGAATTTTAAAGGAATCTGGTAATGTAGGTTGGACAAAGATTGCATGCAACCATGACTATGCATGAGAGTCCTCTGTGGCTCAGGCTTTTGATTTGAGGGGAGAGAAAAGAGGATTTGGGGCTACCTGACCACTGATTTACCACTACAAGTTTTAAACAGGTCCTCTTCCATTGCAGAAAGTCTTCTGAACTGGTGCTACAAGGTACTTAAAAGCTGGGCCAGAGAACTTTTTTTTTTTTTTCTAATGGGCATAAACACTTTTTCCAAGCTCAGGACAGCTTGCTGAACATCATTCAAATACAAATCCTGAAAGCTGCTTCTCTGGCTCATACGAGTTTGGATTGTAACTAGATCAGGGTTGGCTGCATTTTAAAGGCATTAAGTTTATTTATTTCCATTATTAGGCTAAAATGGCAAGCTAAAAGTATTTGGCAGAAAGATATGTCTGTGTCTTCTGCCATGCTAACTCTTATCACCCTAGCTCGAAATTGGCCAGAGAGATAATGATATCCTAACATGATGGTAACTGTAGAATCAAGCTGCCTATTTTCACAAAACTTGCACACCCTCTGAGTATCTTCACTGAGGGGAAGAACTTCATCCTTGATTAGAAGGCAGTGAATCCACACAGGTAAGTTGTTAGAGCTTCTTATATATTCTTGAAAAGGAAAAGGCTTTATTTGGGCACCTGAGAATCAAGACATGAATTACAGGAAACCCACACTTCCTTAGCTCTGGTGCTTCCCAATCCATGTCATTGTTTTTGCTCCGTGTAAGAACAGACATGAGGAATTCAAACACAAATATGATACACAGCCTTCTTTTGAGTAGCTCCTTTGTTGGATACTGACAGAATACTCATAGCAGATTTTTCTTTCTTTCTTTTTTTTCCTTGTTTGTTTATGGAAGACAGTATTCACTTTAAAGTGGATGTTTTATTAAAGAAAATTACCTGCTAGCAACAAGTCACACACTGATGTGAAGTATTGTCAAGCTCCTAGTCATCCCCTGGATCTACTTTGTTGATGTGCCATTTCATTGCTCTTTTGTGTGCCACAGTGTAAAAAAAGCAAACCACAAGCAAACAAAAGAACAAAATTATCCACCTGGAGGTACACCACCTCACTTCCCTAAACCCCGGCGATCCCGGATGGTACGCTGGGAGCTAGGTGAACTCTTGTTTCGTTCACAAGAAATCTTGTGGAAGTCAACTGTTTTGGGATGCGCTGGATGTAGTTTGTGCTGAAAACTACTTTGACAATTGAAATCTTTTAAAGTGGAAAACAACAGAAATATGAGACAGGAGCAGCGTGGAGCTTCCTCTCTTATCTTTTTTTCCCAGGGAGGGAAAGGGAGTGCCTGACTTTGATCTTATTACCTTCCTTCCACCTGATTCTGCGTGTGTGTTCATGCAGTTTCATGTCTGGAGACTTGATTATCATTTCTGGTGTTCCTGAAATATCTCCCATTTGAGAAAGTCTGTAGGTGGAGATAGAAAAGCCTGTGAGAATCTGGAGGAGCAAAGATTATAGGAGTCTTCCTCATCAACGTATTTGTGTCCTAGCTGATCTCTACAAGGGCTTCAAACCTTAAGACTTTGTATATTTGTAAAAAAAGTAGCCAGTTAAAAATAACTTGATTGTTTGTTAAACAGAGTATTATACTTTGAATTCAAAGTTCCTTTGAACTGGCTATTCTGTATTAAACATAGACTAGCACACAACTGGTACTTTAAAAATGCACGGGAGTGCTTGTGGATTCCTTTTGATGGCAGCAGTTCTGTACCCATGACTGTAAGGTCAGACTCAATGTTTGCAGAAAGCGTGCGAGTGCTTATGGCTATCGTTTTGTCCCTAGAGTGGAAATAGGCTGCTGCAGGTATTTGGTTTCTCTGCAGGTGTTTTGTAGGCGTGGGCCATATGAGAAGGAGCTCTACTGAAGGGGTTTATTTTGGATTCCTTGGAATTAGTTCCTCAGCTATGCCCTACAGTAGTAGGTAGTGCCCATCTTCAGAACTTTTGATATGATAGTAAAATAATTAGTCTTAAAAAACAGTGTAACAGATGGAAAAATTAAATTACATTAGTTGTGATTTGTAATACGTGTCTTTTGGTCGAGCATTATGAGCAACACAATCAGACAGCCTTTAAGACAGTCTGTCCTTAGTCCCACGTCCTGACCCAACCTTTATCATGGTACACTGGTTAACTTTATCTAAAGTTCTGAAGGAGGGCACTGTCTCCAGATTTCCTAGACTAGGATGATGCTGGATGTTGCCTTCAGGATGAAAAATAGCAGCCGTGTACTTCAGCTACTCCTGTAACAGAAGGATGTAGGTCTTCCACGTAGTTACATGAGAGATACCATTGGTGAGATTCATCTGCGGGGAGACAGAGCTCTGTGCTGTAGTGCTTGATGCTCCCTTACCAGTCTCCTGTTGTTTACTGTAGATGGATGGTTGCTCAGTCACAGAATTATCGAATAGTTTGAGTTGGAAGGGACCTTAGAGATCATCCAGTTCTAACCTCCCCTGCTCTGGGCAGAGACACCTTCCACTAGACCAGGTTGCTTGAAGTGCCATCCAACCTGGCCTTGAATACTTCCAGGAATGGGGCATAACACTTCCAGGAATGGGGCATGATACTATTTCTACGGTAGACATAGAAGGACAGGTGAGAGAAATCCCAACTTGTGAGTCCTGGGCCTTGGTTAAAAAAAAAAATAAAATTTGTAGCTTAGCTTTAAAATATTGCCCAACATAAACGATTTTGATCAGATGAAGTTCTCATTCTGGAAGATGTCTGCTCCTGAGGTAGATGTGACTCTCATGAAGCCACATGTTAAGTGGCTTCATGTGTATGAATTTTAGTTGTCGTGCGATGAATGTGTGTATTTGATAGCAGGGAAGGTGAAGAAAGCAGAAGGCTAACCTCCAAGTGTTTCCAAGAAGCAAGATAGTTAAAGGAAAGTGAGACTCAGGAATGAGCAGCTGAAGTGTGAATCCAGGTAAATTTGAATGGTTCCTTGAGAGTGTGCCAGAGGCTATAAACTAGCTAGTGTTGTCCAGAAGGATGAAACACATGTTTGAGTCTCACCTGATGGCTTGCTCAAGCTGTTCTGGCTCCTTGCTGGAAACATATTGTATTGGCTGAGTTCAAGATCTAGAAATTTTGAGCCCATATTACACAAATCATGAGGTAATTTAGAAAAACAAAGTTGGTCTGTCTCTTGACTCCTTAATTGCTCTTGCCAGCAGCTTTTGAATGATGCCAACAAACTTATTAAAAAGGCTTTGGCAGTTGTTACAGGACCTTTTGCAAGACAAAGTCACCATTATTAGAGCCCTACTGTGATAGGCACTTAGTTGCAAACACAAATGAGATTTAGTACTGCCTGAAGAATGTCTAGTGATGGTGGCTGCAATGCACCCGAGTGAGATGGTGTTCGATCCATCCAAAAGCTGTTGGTAGTCTCCAGCTCTCATCTGAGGTGGCTGGCCTCAAAATAGCAAGTTAAAGATGAGCACCATTTTGGACCCTGAAAAGATTCTGGGTGGCAGAAGACTTAGCTAATAATATTTTGTTTGTGAACACAAAGGTGACTTTCTAGAAGGATGCTTCAAAACCTGCCTTTCATGAGCTGGCAGAAACAGGGGAATCAGCCCACTGGACATCATCTCAAGACTGCCAGTAAAGTTCCCTGTTTGTCTCTTAAGTAAAAACCTGCATTTTAACTTCTAATTACAGTATTTTTCTGATGTTCTTTCATGTGTTCTGGGGCCTGAAAGACACGTGTAAGCTTTTAACCTCTTCTCATGGGGATTTTCAGAGATTTGGGCTCAAAACTTTTTAATCCTAAGCAAAATTTAGCTCCTGTAGCTAGGCATAGTGCTAAAGCAGAAAGATATGTGTTGTTTTTAGCCATTATCTGGCCAGGGAGCAGTACGCATAGGCATAACCTGGGTTCCTTCTGGCCCTGTGAACAAAGCGTGATGGAATTTTGTAAAAATGTTAAAACACTCAGCTCTGGAGATGCCTCAGAACAAGGCCCCTCCATGATGAGTAGGCAAAGAGGCTACTGTAGTATGAAGAGGTGGATTTTAGCAGAGCAAAACAAGATGTAGCTGTACATGCTACCAGTAACCACATCCTCTAATGTGGCAAAGCTTGTGCTCTTTGCTGAACCAAACTTCAACTCTGCTTGGTTATTTGTTTGGAGCATCTGTCTTTGTTGTGAGGATCAAAGTACTAGCTGGAGGTACATGTGAGGTAAAGTGTCTGAGATTGTTTCAGAGTGTGTATGGCAACATTTTTAGTGAAGGGAAGAATGTATTTTGAAATTTGACTTGTTAAGCACTCCTTTTAATAAGTCTTTTAATAAGACTTATGCCGTGTTGGTTTTCCTGTTTGGAATTCAAAGGCTGAGGAGTTAATATTCAATCTCAATCCCAGCTCTCCTGATTTACTTGCTACACATTTTTTAATTTTTTATTTTTTTAAGATGCAAGCCACAAGTTAGTGGTTTCTTGGTGTAGTGCAGATGTTACTGGCTGTTTTCACATTTTTGCAGCTTTTAATGAATTTGAGCATCTCTTAGCATGGTGCCTGGCATGCTCTGAATTTCAGGATTGGAGCCTTGGGAAAATTACTGGTTTAACCTTGACTCTTTTGATGCCAGCTTTTCTAGGAGGAGAAATTGAGCTGAGGTTGCTGAGATTTAGCTTAAAAATTTTGGAACTAGCAGAGAGCTGTTTTGTGTCTCTTCATAATAGCTGGCCCTGACAGTTTAACAGAGCTTATTGACCATCTGCTTTGTCTAGTTTGCCACATGGCAGAGTAACAACTAAGCCAAAATACTGGCTGCACAGTGTATTAATTAAACAACTTGCTTGTGAACACTATCAAGATACTGATTTGATTGATGTTGTACACGTAACTGAAGAGTTTTGTCCTTTCTCTTGCTGCAGTTGCTGGGTATTGAGCTGAAGACCATAGGATAGGTGGTGAGGAAGGAGCTGTTTGACTGTAGGTTGGAGTCCCTATTTGTCTCCTTGGCCTCTGTCTTCTGTTAACCCACTCTCAACAGATGGGATCCGGAGTATATTACAGTCTTGTTCCCCTGCTGCTACTTCTGACTGCTGTTCTTTGCGTCTCACAAAGCTGGCAAAGCAACAGCTGTTTCATAATTTTTCTGTTTGAAGGGAGAAACATAGCAATGGGGGCTGGGGGGAGAGACTGAAAGACAAGTCATCTTGCTTGCATAAGACTAGAGAGAAATAGCATTCTTGTCTCTTTTTTGAGAGCCAATAACTCCTCTGAGAACAGATTTCATGTTCTTCAGCGTTTGTGTTCCTGGAAATACAATGAGTCTTTCTCCAAGGTGAGAGAAGTTGAGAGCTTTAAGCAAATAGCGCTGGTTCTGTCTGCGTGTGTATAGCTGGAGGAACCTGACTGTGGGCTGCTTGTTAGCGTGACTAATTCTGCTCAAAGGCACAGCCCCCTGGGAAAGCAGATTTTAAATCCAGACTGTGCTGGTGGCAGAGATGTGTAACGTGCTCTCTGAAAGGGATGTGGCAAGACTTTGGCAATATCCAACAACTGTCTGCTTGATCAAGGGACATGCTGTAGGTAGCATCTCTGCATCTAGAAGCTGAATCCTGTTGAGCTTGTTATAATGAACAGATGGCTTGTTAATATGTTCTGCTGTGCTGTGGCAAGCCATGCTTCTTCAAGGCATTGCTAGCTACACTTTCACTGCAGAAATTTGTGTACGTTCTCTTTCTTCTGGTAATTTTCTGTAACAACGGGTAACTGTTCATGCATATGTGGATGTAGGTGTATATTTGTGGTCTGTTAACACGATCCTGAAGGGTTAGTGTATATGTATGTGTGCACTGTGGATATAGTACACTCCTGGATGGTGTAACATGAAATAGTATTGCAATTCAGTGTAACGTCAGTCTCAATGAAACTACTGTTTGGCTCTATTTTTAATATGCCTAAGCTGCTGGAAAGGCTTTGCATGGTATGGAAAGAACTTTAGGAGAAAACTGAAGGACTGCTGTTCTCGTTTGGGTTCTGTCTAAAAAGCTGTGTCTAGTTGGCTGCAGACAAAGCCTCTGATAACACACCCGTGTTTTGGCCTCTGGAAACTCGGTGCTAACCAGAAGCATTGCTCTGATTGCGCTCGGGACTTCCAGGAGTTGCAGAGGATCCCAGGTAGTCTCGGTGTGTGTGTTGACCTACAGAACAGGGAAACTATTTAAGAAATGAGGTCTTGAGTATATATGTGAGATCTTTCCTTTCTGGGAATCTTTGGTATTCCTGATAATTGAAGGTGGCGCCTTCCGGCATTTAAGGGATACTTGAGAAAATTACATTCCTCTTCAAATCTTTTTCTCCTCCTCGATTTTTTTTTTCTCGTTTCCCCCCTACGTGTTAAGATACTTAAGAGTAATCTTTCACTCTTTTGTTAACTTGATAACGAGAGGGTTACAGCCCCTCTGCCAGGGCTCCAACCCTGGAAATGAAGGGCTGGGCTTGATACAGCTTTAAAAAAGTAGTCTTTTCCTGGAGCTGTAGTTCAGTCATAGGAAACAGTACAAGCAGTTGTTTTCTTTAGCACATACACTGGAGCGGTACTGCTAAGAGGGGGCGAGGGGAATAAGTGCTCATCCTTCAATGGCCTGGTGGAGTTCTCTCTCTTCAGTTCAGTCCAATTGCAATTTCTCTGTTTTTGCTATTGCCAGTCTGCAAGTTCATCTATTTTAAGGGCCCTCATCAGTCCTGGACTTGCTTTGTTTGCCTGCATCATCTTTCTGCTGCAGTGATTTGTGAGGACTAGCAGCTGTTGCATGAGCATCTGGAATTTTTATGGTTGTGCTGGGAAATATTGCCTGTTTGTGCATCTGAGGAGCAGAGGGACACCTCAGTGCTTTGGCCTCAAGTTCTGTTTTGGGCTTGCTAACACTGTCATGATCGTGTATCTCACCACAGTTTTTTGTTATCCAGTGTGAAAAGGTCTGTCATATGCTTGCTGCTGGCAAGAGAGTATGTTGTGGAAGATGATAGGCTCTTTAGCATTTAAAAAGTAAAGCTGTAAGTAAATTAGAAGCTTCAGGAATTACTTTGGTTTTCTACTTTTATACAAAGCCAAAACAACAAATATCTTGCCTTACATTGTACTTTTCTCCTTCCGTATGCCTTAAATTACTTCTCAGGCTATGGTTATGGAACTACAAAGCTTTTATTTCTTAAAAAAAAAATAAAATTAAAATATATGCATATCATCATAACTTATTTCTTTTGGAATGCCACTGGGAAGAAAAACACACTTTTTTCTTCAGCCTGTGACAATTTCCAGCAATGCATATGATTAGAGATTGCTGACAAGTCCTGAGTTTGCTTGTTTGTGTCTCTCTGAAAAATGGAGGCAAACATTTTCACATATATTTGACATCTGCTTAAAAAAGATGAATCTTGAAGTGAGGTTGAAGCAGGAGAAGAGAACAAATTTTAGGCTGACCACAGCAAAGTGAGAGTTCAGTTGAAAAAGCATACTGTTTAGGGGTCAAGGGAGCCGAAACAGGAGTTCCTGGAGCTACAGATTTCCTTGGAAGGCAGTTCGGCTGATATCTTGTCTTAAAACAGTTGCTGCAGATCATCTGCAGGCTCTGCCAAGGGACACTTGCTCGGTCTGCATTTTCAAGGTGGCAGCACAATTTATAAGGTTTACTGCCGGTTCAGAGTGCAATTTTTTGGCAGTGAGCAAAGGTTAGTTTCTCTTGGGGTAGGTAAATGTGCCCATAGGAGGCTTCATGGTGAAATGGGTACAACAACGTGGGAGGAGTTGGGAGTCAAAAGGGTTTGCTGGAAGCTTTTGTTTTACTTGGGCTTTGGACTTCTTCACAGTGAATTCTTCTCTTGCATTTGTGCTCTGGTGGCCAGGATGCGCTCTTGATGTGCAAATTGAGTGTCTCCTTACAGCCCATTTTTCAGAGACTCTCAGGAAAGTGTGAATGTGTGTACTTCAAACCAAATAAATGGCAAGGCGTTTTGACAGACTCCTGGGAGCTTTTAAATGGAGGTATCCTAAAATGGTAACTAAAACTTAAAATTCCTTTCAAACATGCTACATTTGGATATAATAAAGGGATTTTGGATAAAAAAGTGGCTGGTTCAAAGCTTGCTGGCAATTAGATATTGACTAAAACGAGATAAAAATGACATGACACAGAACCCATGAGCACAGATGTCAGGTAGTGAAATGTGTGAAGGAAGGGTGATGCTGCATGATGGAAATCCCAGTTAACAAACCAGCTGGGAAGATAACACTTCAATGCAAAAAAAAGATCTGAATGATTCCATTGAAAATCCCTATTTTGAAAGGAATTAATACAACATTACAATGACAGAGAATATAGTCTGAATGTAACATGTTCAGCTTCACGTGCCAGCACTTACTTGCTTTCTCTGTCTTCCAGTGATACAAAATTTTCAGAGGAGACATTTATTAAATTGTGAAGTGGTAATGAAATGGAGCTTTCTTTGTATGTTTCTTACTGGCTTGGCCTATTTTGACTGCAGGGAAATGTTGGGCAAAGCTGGCTATTTCTAACTTAATAGAAGCATCTGCATTGGCATCATGAAGACTCTTCCTTGGAGACTAGGCAAGAATTTCCCAGCCAGGAGAGGAAAGCACAAAGATGTATTCTGCATGTTTAAGGGAAATGGCCATGTTTCTGTTGTACTGGGCAGTTGCATCAGTGTCACAATCAAAACCATCTGATTTTTAAGGGCTGTCACAATTTTTGCTGAAGTTGTCAAATACATGGTAAAAGAAGAGTAAATAACAAGTTGTGTCTGACTCTCAGCTTCCATTTCCCACATAAACTGTGATGGAAGTATTTAAATGAATGATGGGGCCATGAACCAAGCAAGGCTTGCCAAACTGTGGTTTTTGGCCAGCTAGAGATCCCTAGAAGCTGTTCTGTTCCAAGTCAGAGCCAATTTTGGTTGCTCCCTGTTGGATGCTTTATGGCAGGGGTTCTGAGCAAGTGCTTCCTAAACAGCTGCTCGTACAAGAACTACTGTGTATGGACAGACCAGAGTCGGCACTGCAAGTGTGTGACCCCTGACTAGTGTTTCAGTCACCCATTCAAGCAACAGATAAATACCGAACTAAAAATAGCAAATCCAGGGCCCAGGATAAGTATTTTCAGTCACCTACATAATAGGTTCTTTTGAAAACTTGTTAAAACACAGGATTGCAAGAAACTGATTTGATCAAAAAAACCCCAAAGTAGTGTGTGCGTGCATTTGTTTTACCTTTGCAAAATTCCATTTAGCAGCTAATTAGAGTAAAAATTACTCCTGTTGATTCTTAGCAACTTATTTCCTTAGCTTCCATATAATAATGAATAAATAAATAAATAAAACCCTGGGAGGGAAAAAATCTTGAACAAAAGTGGGGAAAAGAAAAGTAGAAGGATCTGTTATTTATCTTTCTTGGCCAAGGCACCTGCACAAGCCTCCAGTGCTTCATGGAGTTGCAGGCTGCATCCAACTCTGTATGAGTTACCTCCCTGCTGCTGACGGGAAAATGCAGCCAGTGAAATGTGGCAGCCAGCCCAGGCATCTAAATAAAGAGGCATGGTCTTCTGAAAGAGCACAGAAAGCCTTCCTTCCAGCAAGGAAACTTGATGGGTGTGCTGGTGACCAACAGTAGGCAGTGTGTCTGCTAGGCAAGCCCGGCCTCAACTGAATTGGCAGAGTTCAAAATGCAATAAAACTTAGTTTTTCTCCTAACACATTATTCTTTCAATAGCAGCTTTGTGGCCCTGCTAGCAAGCAGGATGGAGAACTGTGGAAAGAGAGGAACCAAGGTTTCTTCTTCTGTAGAGGCACTTCTAGAGTATTTGACTGAGGTCACCATGTCAGCATTTTCATACGATCTGTATAAACACAAAGGCCCCTCTGACAGTAGTGGTCACATTGATGCAGAAATGTAAAGTGAATTTTAATGGCTAGTTTTCCCTTACTGATTAAAGAGAGCCCTGAAAATCCCATTGCCACCACTCCTGGGTGTAGGTAGGCCCAAATCTTCATTGAAACAGCTTGCGGAAATTATGGTGCTTCTTCTATTGCAAGTTGCTAATACTTCAAGGCTCATATATCAATGTTTTTTCAACTACTCGTTCTTTTGTTGTTTGCAAAGTGGTACCATGTTTTATTTGAAGCTTTGTTTTGGCATAAGTGTGGCACTGAGGCAGTTTAGGGGTGGGTAGCATCTGTCTGTGATGCAGTGGAGTAGCAGTAGCAGGGGAGTGGTCCAGATTTTCCATTGCTCTAATTTGGAAAACCCTTAGTTTCATAGCCTCTATATATTGAGTTGTTCTCTGAAACTGGCCCTGCCTCCCTTTCCCTGAGTAACTTCACTTCAGTAAGGGTTTTGTCAGTGCTTGTACCTGTCTCACTGTGCTTTGGCTTCACTTCCCCTGTCCCTTCTTTCAGCTGACTTTTTGACACAGTTGGCTGTCTTATTTTTCCCTCACTCCTTATACAGGATAGAATGTTATGCTAACCATGTTGTGAGGTAGGACCTAGCAGCTGACTTAAATTTGGTGCCTGTAGCTGTAAGTAGTTTGTCCAGAGGAAATCATGGTGTGTTGCCATCGTCTTTCTGCCCTCTAACCTTCTAATTGAAGGAAAGGCAAAACTGCAGTGGCATCTGCAAAGACAGCAGCTGCCTCTGAGTTGAATGTCAATGCAGGCAGGCTTGTATTCTGGGGGAGGGTGAAGATATTCAGGGAAGCTGGGTCGGGAGACCTGTGCTCTGGATGTGGATGTCCTTTCCCTATCCTCTTTCACAAAGGCTTGCCCATAAAGAGTGCTTTCACAGGAATTGCATTGAGGGATTGATGTTCTTATCTCTGCCCGAAACCCTAATCCCTCCTTGCTGATAGAGGGACCCCACCTGGAATAAGGGCGCAAGAGAGTTGTGTCTTTTTGTATCACCTGAGTGCCAGGATTGTGCTGTTGGCCTTTTTGTATACTCGTGCTATTTTACAATAAAAACTTTGGGGTGCATTTGCTGCTTTAGAGGGGCTGACTCTTTGAATGGAACTTGTAATTGGAATAGCATCTGTCTGTTTCATCTGCTCTACTGTCACTTGAGAGCCAAGAGGAGAGGCTGATCCATGACAGTGCCAGCTTGAGACAAACAACAATGGTTTACAGTGACTGAGGCAAGAGAAAGAGCCAGCTTGGGTAATGAGATGGAAGAACTTGGCTTGAGTGGGTGATCCTCCCCTGATTATTAAAAATATCAGTTGTTAATTGCTTTAATGAGGTTCACAACTAGGATTTAAGTGGTTTGTGTGTACTGTGTATCCATTGCCATGTTAGTATATTTTTCACTTCCACTTGAAGTCTGAAGCGGCAGCTGTACCTAACTGCTGGCACATACATGGACATTAAGATGCCTTTATACTTATGGGATTCCAGAAATTTTCAAATGTTTTACACCATGTTTTTCATTTGTAATAGTTTCTAAGTAAGGAAGTTTGAGCTGTTCTTGACCATTGTTAAGTAACATTAACACACAGGATTAGTGTTCCAGTTTGCCTAGGGTGATATCCTTATATAGGGGTTGTCCTGCTTGACATCATTCTGTTCTGAATTCCTTCCTCCTTCTCACCACCCCAAACCAAACCCCACAAATCTGTGGCCCTCATGACTTACTCTTTCTAGGCAACTTGCAAAAGTGCTGACTGACAAGTCATGCTATCAGGTAACATAGCTCACAGAGGGAGCATGTCCCTGTTGTTTGACTCTAAATGTCTAAATTTGTCATTATGTAGACTGATTAAATCAAAACTTTGTGTCCCTCTTTTTTCTGTAAGGAACATACTGCTCAAACTGGTCTGCTACCTGTATGACAGGAAAAGATAATGGAGATGGTGATGGTTATGGAGGAGGCCAAGAATTCTTAACAGTGCTGTTTCAGGGAAGGCTGACTGGGCTGTGGAATAGGCGTGCTTTTTCAATTATCCAAGGAGTATGGCGGTATCCTTTTAACATATAATCCTGTTCTTTTTCTTATAGTGTGTGTCTGGCTGGGAGCAACACACACCTAACTTGCATACTGGCCCGGATCTGGGATGCTGTTAGGTTATACTTTAGATCTTGGAACCTGAGAGTGCTCCCTGTCCCTTGGGTTCAGACATGAATCTCCAAGAGATTTCCTAGTTGAAGTTTCCTTGTAATAGGATGTGTACTTCCTCATATAAGCTTGGGGCTATTTGCCCACTTATCTACTAACCAACATAGGGTGAATTGGCAGATTCAGACAGGCTTTTTAGCTGTTTCTTTCTTCTCTGAGCCAAGTGGATGTGGGTAAGCTTTGGTCTGGAAATCTAATTGCTGTGTTAATAAACTACGGCACTTGACTATAAATGTTCTGCCAACAGGGTGAGTTCTCCTGGTCCGAAAGCTGCCCTAATGCAGCTATGTTTTCTGGACCGTGCAGTTTGTGCATACTGGCTGAGCAAGCTGTGGTCCAGCTGTGCCTGCCTGTGTAAACACCATCACTGTGTGTTTAAGTGTCTGTTCATCTTTCTCACCTTTTCTGCAGCTTTGTTGCATCCTCTATATTGCTAGACTTCACAAATTCTTAGGTAAGCTCCCCCTCTGCTTCACAGCAAGGTTTGTAGTCCTCCGTGCAGAGCTCCCTAAGCATTGTTCTTGGCATACTCTGGATTTAACAACTGGCAAGCACACTTAAAATGTTGAACTTGTCCAAATTGAGATAATCTGAGCTGAGGAGGTTCTCAGTATGTGCCTGCCTCAGTTGGAATATCTTGGAAAGCTTTTTAGGTAAGACTTCAGTTATTTCTGATGTTGAGAGTAAAATCAGGAAGAAAAAAAAAGAGTGGTTTTCCACATTGCTTGAGGACTTTCAACAGCCAAGTTGAAACTCTGGTGTGTCTGATCTTGGAAATTTAGGAGGGACCAGATTTGCTGTGCGTTGGAGATGCCTGTGGCCAGTTTATGAAAATGTTCTCAGTTTAATCAAGCAACTCCCCTCCTCTTTCACTTGTGCTTGTCATGTGCCTGAACTTGTTAAAGTTTGGCAATAAGCTCAAAGATTGTCATATGTGAACAAGCTTGCTCTGTGGAGAACTAGAAGGGGCTGGGCTCTTGCAGTTTCATCTTGGCAGGGAGCCCTCATCACAGTGCCTGGGAGCCGAGTTGCTCCTTTTTCTGCTTCCAGCAGTCCTTTCTCTGGCCCTCAGTTGCAGAGAAAGGGTACAAAGTATGGATGTAGAAGCAAATACCCCAAAAGATAGGAGCAGAGGTGGTAGGGTTTTACGGGAAACGAGATGTTAAAGTAAGAGCTGAGGACTACATTTTCGAGAACGGGAGCAGAGGGCAGTGTGTACTTGAGAATAAAAGTTAGGCTGTTGTTCTCTAGACTGAGAAATGTACTCAGGGCTCAGAAGACCTTTCCGTGCTTTACCAGCTACTTCAGGGG
>VZTA01005129.1:520107-543158 GCA_013398855.1 Mohoua ochrocephala | reverse complement strand
TTGTGTTTGCAAAGTGTTACCTCCCTCTAGTGGTGTGTGCACAAGGCTATGGACTGCTAGCTCCGGGGTGGGGGTATGTCAAAGCTGGACCATATGGATAAAACGCCGTGTCCTTGACTTTTATCCAGCCCTTCATACCATGTTATGTAGATGTAGATGCGTTTGGTGCGCCAGTGAGGTACTGGGCAGCTTGCACAAGCCATTCTGTTGACAGGGGCGCACTTAGTGTCCTTCCTTCGTCGTGTGTTTAACTGGATCCACGTGATGCCAGACTTGAAGACAGGCTCAGCACAGGAGGAGGTTTCTGTTAAATAGCCACATTGCCACAGATAAATTATGATTATTCATAATCAGTAGGATCATTGACTCAAAATGAGTGGACAAATCTGGTAACTTTGCCTTGGATGTCTCTGCGCCTCTATTCAATAAACAGGAGTGATAGAGGAAGATAGACTTGCTGTTGGTGGAAGAGGCTGCTGCTCTAGTTAGAACAAATTGGGTACAACATGGGTTTTTCTACCTCTTAGCTGGAGCCAAGACTGGATGGCATGTGCTCGGGAGTGTGGGGCCTCGTTCTCCATATTGCCTTTGAGAGTTCACATTCAATGACTGGTTGCTAAAGAGATAAGTGCCTGATGGGGAAGGAAATAATATGTAACTGCATGCTAAAGGTTGTATCCTACTGGGAGCAGCATCCTAAATGTGTTCACTGATTATCAGCTGTACAAACTAATATTCACTGTTGCATGAACTGCTTCACCTGGACCAAAAGAAATGAGGGATAATTTTTTTTTTTCATGTCTAACATTAGATCAACGTGTCTGCTATGGCATTACTGCTCTTAATATTTTAGGATTGGCGAAAACATGCTGTCATTTAGTAATTGGATTTTACCACTGAGGATTCTTGTTCTTACTGCAAGTTTCAAGAACCCTGGCACTTTTGAGTACCTTCTGCTGTCTTCAGCATCCTTTCCTAATCTTCTCTTCCTCATACCAATCAATGGACGGAGCAGTCTTTTTGTCTTGCAAATGGCTTTATTTTAGCTGTGTATTTTGACTCTGCACTAGAATTGGCTTTAAGTAAAAAAGAGCTTTCTTTGATTCTGGATTAATAATTTTTGATCACTTAAACTATTATCTTTTTTTATTTTCGCTTTTATCCACTTTTGCCCTCACGCATAAATCCCCCAAAACAACTGAATGCTTTGAAACAGGAAACACAGAAGTTTTTCTTTTGTGTTTCATACAAATTACTATTTGGTCATATTCATTTACCTGGACTAAGTGCAATCCATTCATAATCCCACCAGGTTACATATGCAACCAATGACTTCTAGTAATTTATGGATTTTTTATTTGTCAGCCTGAGACTTGCACCACTGTCTTGCAGTGCCATCCATGCCTGCAGATGAACTTGTTTGGAGCTGCCTGTATTAGATGCCCAGCAGATGCCTGTTCTAAAATAAATGAATATTTTCATATAGTAAATGGATATTTCCAGAAAAACTGGTCCTTTTTTCTAGTTTGGTTTTGATCACTTACTGGCGATCTTCCAGGACTCCCAAGAGGAATCCCTGATTCATACAATCTGAAACTTTTATACATCTGAATTGTGTGGCCATCTTTCCTTCCTTTTCCTTCATTTTTATTTTGCTATCCTTTCCTGCTGTTTCCAAACCCACTATAAAAATGATGGCTTTGACTTTACTTGCTGGGTTTAATTTCTCCTTTCTTTCCCAGATTTAAAATCTAAAGTAAAAATCAAACAAGCCTATTTAATTATTTCCCAGCACTGCAAATGAGATGATGCACAGTGAATGGCAGTGAGGATGTGGGATAATAGGCTAATTTGCCAGTTGGATTTATAGTGGGAAGTTATCCATAGGGCAACTATTGCCCTTTAAATTTTAAAGCCTCCAATAAATGTTTAATTAGTAGATACTTGGAATGATGTCAGACCTGCTTTTGCTGTACTGGAGGTGCTGTCCTTAGGGTCAGCAAACTGGAGTGTGCGAGTGTTCTTCAAGATGCCCCTGCAAAATCCAGCCCTTTGGCTTAAGCTGCTGTGGGAGCTGGTTTTGAAGGCCTTTCTCTGGTCTCACTAATGGATGTTCACCTGTTTCTGTTCCATTCCCCTCTGCCAGCTGCAGAGGTTGTAATGTCTTCAACTGCTACAGCTATTTACTGCTTAATGCACGTCTGTGCCCAAGGTCTTTTGCCCATAGCCTGCAAAGAGTTCATGCAACTTAGAGTAATGGGGCTGTCTTTCAATGCAAGGTTGAATTTAAGTTGCATTAAATATCATGGAAGTTGTCTTTGATATTTTCTGACTTTTGAATAATTAAGCGGAAATCAGCTCATGTTCTGCCTACATTGTTAATGCAGACTGCAGAGGGTGCTTAAAAGGAGAGTGTCCATCCTCCCCTCTGCCAAGAGTTTCATTTTATAGATGTTTGCACCCGGAACCCCCACACCCCTTCTATTTTAGCTTTTCTGGGGGCTGCTCCCTGTCAGCATGCTGCTGGTGCTTTCTTGCCCACTGCCATCATTTGCTATTTGCATCACTTTGTCTCCCTCTTACTGGAGGAGAACTGGTTGGCAGTGCTTTGGTTTTTTTGCACAGTCTCATGACAGTAACAAGACCCTCAAAATACCATCCTTTGGCTATGCACAGACCCTTTCAGGCTTGGCCCAGCCCAGTCTGTATCTAGCTGCTTAATTGTAATTGGAGCAACCGGACTAATCTCACCAATAAAATCCGTCAAACAGAAGGCGTGACTTTTCTTTCCTCCCTCTGTCATTACAGCTGTTGTGGAGCGGTCAGGCTCCCGACCTAAGGGCATGTTTTTCATGCCTAACATAAAACTCTTGAGATCACGCAGGCACAGTAGTTCAGATGGAGAAAAGATGTTTTGATTGTTTGTTCATTCAGCCAAAAATAAGAGCAAGAGTTAGCTTTTTGGGCTTCCCCCTCCATTTGTGTTGTATATCAGAGTTCAAATCTGCTTTGAAGTGAAGAAGATACACATGATCTTTTACAGAAAATGAAACTTAGTTGAAAGCCATTGTGTCAGATACAATTATAGTTCCTTGTTTCAGAAATATTTGTAATTTACTTTTTGTGATCACTTTCTGTGATGTACAGGAGCCGTGTTACCTCTTATACCAAAGTTTCGGTGATCTGCTGGTGCAGTTGCCCTCTGAATTGATGGCACTGTGAACCTTGAAGTTGTAGGAGAAAGCTGATTTGAAGAAAATAAGAGGGAAAAGGGATAGAAGCAAGGATTTCTCCCACTCAACTGGTACCAAAGTAACCTTTCAGGAGCACTCAACTTCAATGAAGTGTGATCACAAAAAAACATTATATACCTCCTAGGCAATTTCCCCTCACTGCCGCTTTTCAGCATTGTTTCAGTTTGCTAGAATGCCACTCCAAGAGTAAGAGTTCAAAATGTGTATCTTGAACAGCACTTCTGAATGCAGACAGATGCACAATTTCTAGTTACACTGTTCAATGGATGTGTCTTTTGATAAGTTTACAGTATTAGCAGTAACTAATAACTCCAGGGACCCTGTCTTAACAATGTTTAGGCTGAGCTGCTTAGAATGTTCAGGAGGTTTACTACCTGTGTGGGGAATTTCTGGTTCTTGGTGTGATACGCGAATTAGCATAGAGTTGGGATAGTAAGCTACTAAGTAACTGTACCACTGTTATGGATTATTCTTTATCCTTTCCAATTCGGATGGCTTTTACTGAATATATAGCCTATGGAAGACTTTTCTTCCTCTTGTTTAAATTGCTAAATTGCATTAGGTTATAAACTCCTGTATTGCCGGATTGTGTTGCAATAATTGGTATCTTTACTTCATTTCAGCAAATGTCCACGGTTCCTTTCTGACCAGGTTAATTGGGCAAAGGGTGTGCTTTGTGTATTTTTGTTCTTTGGGTCTAACTGCCTTTGCAACTGTGCTGTCGTGTGCCTGCACACTTTCCTTCAGAGATGGGGAATGGGGAACTTAATCATCCAACTTCTGTCCTTTCTCCACACACTCAAAAAGATGTTGAGCAGCTGGCATTTTAGCTGGAGTTTGATACAGCAAGTTGTTTGCCACTTTGGTGCTTAACTTCTGTTATATTAGCTTGAACTAACTTATCTTCATTGCTAATGTTTGGACTGTCTTTGACCCAGTAGAAGAATAATTTCGGTGTTACCTGAGGCAGTTGCTATTGGAGCTGTTAAATTATTTCACGGTTGTTGAATTATTTCACAACTATTGAAACCTTTGCAACTTGCTAGAACCACCACATTTTTGTCAAAATATTTCTTTAAAGGATCTTGAAAGGTGTTGATGGGGTACAAGAAGGCAGCTGCCGCGGTCTTGTTGCTTCATCCTGACTCTTAAATCCCCCTCCCCTTTGGAGGCTTTCAGGTCCCTGTTTTCATTAGGTAGGTGCCCAAGTGATGCTGCGTCAGTGAGTCGATTGATGGCAGTGTACTTGTGGGAGAGGACAGTCTTGCAGTTGCCCATGTGTTGGCTTAGATGGAGGAAGGGCAGCAGAGGAGCTGTGTGCCATGGCACTGAGCCCTCTGTCAAGGCTGGACTTGGTGTGGGAGAGAGGCTGAGACCAGAGTTTTGTATGTGCAGCAGGGAGCTGCATAACAATTTTGATGAGAAAATGTATAAAATGGCCAGCAGAGTATTTTTTGCATAATTGGAAATGCAATAAATGGTGATATCTGTGGATGATGAATTCTCATTGGGGTTCTAGAGCTCAGGGGTCCTTCAAAATGTGTGGACTGCTGCTCTGACTCAGGGAACAAGGCATCTATCTGATGTGTTGCTGATGCAAAGGGAGAAGTGCGTGGGTAGAGGAGGTTTAAGAAAAATTCTCTAAAATACTCTGTGCCTTAGACTCTGTGCTTCACTGCAGGTACTGAAAAATCTGAGTTCTTCTGATGGAGCTTGTATTGTGAGCCAACTTTAAGCAAGGGAGATCTTCCACAGTGTTACCAAAATAAGCAGTCCAATCAAACTGCTTGCTGCAATTGTTATCTACTTCCTCTTCCTTCTTCTTCTTCATCCTCTTGCCCAGTCCTGTGAGAATGGCATGACTTGTGCTGCTGGCCATGAGTTAGTAACACATCCTGGCTGTGAGCAAAGGGTTGCTTAAGAGCTGTCACCTCCTGTGAGGCTGGGGCTTGGCCTTCTGCTGGCCTGGGAGCAAGGAATCAAGCCACCATCCCCTATTGATTTCCTTGTCTGGCTCCAGGAAGATGGGTTTGTGTGCTATCACTAGGCTGCTTTTGGGGTTAGTTAAAAGATAGCTCCATGGACTAAGTGGGTATTTTTGCATTTCAGGAAGAAGAAATGCCAGATGTAGAAATTGACATTGATGACCTTCTTGATGCAGCCAATGAAGAGGAGAGAGCTCTCAAATTACAGGTAATATTATTTTATAATTTTAAATCAGAAGGTGGCTGAAGTAATGCATCTGGATCGATATCTTGTGTTTGATTGAATCCACTGTAAACGTAGAATTAGAATGGAGAGGTCCGTAGGTCTAGTTTAGCATAGTCTACCAGACTGTTCAAAGGTAATCAAAATCCTTTTAGATAAAAAATTTCTAGAAGGTAGGTGATAACACTAGTAAATAAAAGTTCAAAGAATCCAGTGGTAGAGGGAAATATGCTAAGCCCAATTAGCCTCATTCTAATTTGTACAAGTATATTAAAAAAAGAACAGAAAACATAGAAAAAGGAAGAACAGCCACATGGAAAACCTGTATGACTGAGAGTCAGTTTTGATGACCAGATAGTTTCTGTGATTCTCTTCAGCAGCAGAAATGTGTATGCATGTTTATACAGACCAGAAATCTTCCCTCGTGCTTAGACTACTGGTAATTATTTCTGTCTAAACTAGATAGAAATTGAAACCCATCAAAAAGTTCAAAGAAAGGGTAAGATGGCCAGGAACAGGAATTAGTAGGGAAATTGAAAAGCTGTCTGCTGAAATTACACAGTTCAAACCAGCTCTCTAATTCTTTGAATCCTGTGTGAGGTAGAAGTTAATGAATGGAAGAATGAGAGGGAGAAGAAAAGAAACATCACTGTTTGAATATATATCTCTCTCTAAATGAATATATAAAGCCAATAGGAAATGTCTCCATTCATAATCTTTTCAGATGCACTAAGCAAAGGAAAACTGTTCTGGAGTTGTGGCTTGCCCTCAGCTTGCTTCTGGGAGGGGACTAATGTGGTGTTTAGATGCAGCACATCTGATTTTAGTGCCTGTTAGCACCCTTTTCCCAGTGCTCCCTGGCCAGCCACAGAGACGTGGGGCATGGCCCCAGGCTGTTTGCTCAGCATTCATAAATAGCTTTGCTCCTTCTGCCGAAACTAGCTGCAGCAGCCCCCTGCTAGGAATGCCCTGCTAGAAATAACTAACGTCTCTATTTCTGCATTGCAAAGACTCTGATGTCCTCACAGAAAGCTGCCTTTCACATGTCTGTTGCTGGGAGAGTTGTTCTTAGATTCCCCTCCTCTTCTCAGGTTTTCTTGGAGAGAGGGATTTTGTAACTTCCTACCTGGAGAAAGAAGCCCTTAATTCTCTCCTGGTACAAATCATTCGGATCTGCCTAGGGAGCAAAGGTGACTTGCATAACTCTGGGTTTTCAGTAACATCTTCATTTAGTGATTCAAAGGTTCTTGCTCCTTTCCTTTCTCCCCTCCCTTGCAAGGTTTCATACCATGACTTGTTTATGTTCACTATTACTCTGTGTGGATACTGACGCTCTCATATTTTGCTTCTAGGAAACTCTTGTAGATTGCTACAAACCAACAGAGGTAAAAGACTTTTTAAAAATGCTATTATCCTGTGGAAACTGTAGTTGTGGTCAAGCTAAAGTAACTTTATTTTTATTCTTATGATAAAGTAACCAGGTGAATATTAATGGCTAGCTGATAAACTTGGAGCTTTATATCCTGAAAATATTTGTGCCTGTCACTTAGCCACAGTAGGAATGGGATTGTACCCTGTGGAGGAGCTGCTGGTCATTCCAGCTGAACTATCAGTATTGTTTTCTGCAGTGCTCTAACTGACTATACTGACTTACACAGCTGCCATGTTATAAGGAAACTGAACACAATTCTTGTTAGATGGATAAAATATTTGCACCTTGGACTGTGCTCTTCACTGTGAAATCATTTAATTTTATCTAGGACAGTAAAATTTGTTCTGAGAACTGCTATGCAGATTTGCAGCTCAGCTAATTGTTTGTGTGAATGGACTTGAATAAAACTGTGGGATAACGTGTAGTACCAGGATTTTGTTACTCGACTTTCATCCATTAATGTGTCCACTGCCAATACAGCCTGCTTTTCATACAGTAATGTGTGCTTACTAGGAAGAGTAAATATTGTAAAAAAACCCCTTGGACTCATTGTTTAAAAAAAAAAAGAGGAAAAAAAAATTTAAAAAATCAAAAATCTAGGTCGTGGGTCAGTTTGTTAGTTCCATTTATAGAGTCAGTTCTTTCCCAGAAGTGGCTGCTGCACAGTGTTTAATAGAGGGGTTGGTTTACAGCATTCCTCTTGTCAGAGGCCTTTCAGCTATGCATGACTAGAAGCCAGGTGTTTGGTTTTGAAACAAGGCTGCAGATGCGTTGGTTCTTCTGTAATATCTGCAGCTGTAGCCACATAAACTGCTGGGGCTTAAGGATAGTCAGACTATCAGGAAGAACTGCTGGTGTGGTTGAATAGGCACTTCCCAGTCCATGAGATATATTCTTCAAGACTTTTCCATTTTTATTGATTCTTCTGGTAGGTGGAGAAGATTCTCCAGAATTGCTATAGTAGTTGCTGGTACAAACATTTTGACAGTGCAGGGAATTAACCCAGAAAGACTCACCTGATAACACTTGTAGAGTTTGTTGTGTGTTGTATCTTGGTTTCTTTACAGCAGATACTGCCTCTGCTATTCAGAACATAAAGAAAAATAGTACAGGCGGAAAGCTTAATAACTCAAAGCTCTTACCCAACTGTTAAAATGAACCTCAAAGCCTGCAAATGTGTATCTTAAGTCAGTTTTGCTTAGGATCTTCCATTTAGACTAAAGGTTAAGGAAAGACTGAGGAATTGTTGTGTGTATCCTGGATTGACTTTTCATCAGAAGGAGCAGAGTTATCCAGGTCACTTAAAAGATGGAAAGAGTTCCCAGCCTCTTTAATAATCTGGCCAAAGATAATAGCTGACAGTAACTTATGAGGAACTGTTACAAAACCTTTCTTCTAAAGGAAATATAGCTAGACTGTTGAATGTGCTCTTAAAATATTAAAAGCTTTTCTTATGTAGCAGTTAATGGCTGTTGTAATTTGTATGGAAATATGCTTAAGGTGGGACCTTTACGTAAAGACTTGTTGTGTACACAAACTTAAAGGATATGGTATCTGCTAAATCAGTGCCATAATCAAATTCTGGATTTGAACTTTTTTAATTGAAGAAGAGCAGGGAGCAGCATTCTCTTCCTGCATCATCTGTGTGCCAGGGCAGTCAGTTCTTCATACAGTCCCACATGTCACTTGTGGAAAATCCCTCTCTGACCTTTGTCAAATTGCTATCTCAGTTCTGTCTGGTGTTCTCTGTCATCATCTGACGATGGAGATTCTTAATGTTAGCAGTGAATATAATAAAGGAATTTAAATATAATCTGCAATCTTGATGATGAGGTTGAGATACTTCACAATAGACCCTTATTTAGGATAGGAAGACAGTTGTGATTGTGAAATCAATGAGGTTTTTTCAAGACCTCATTGGTCTTTTTATATTTTGATTTTTTTATATTTTGAAGAAGGCTGACTAAATCTGTATTGCTGTTACCTCTGCTATTTGTAAACGCAAGGCCGCTCATTTAGACTGGGCATTGGAGAAAATCTGAAATATTTGTGGCTGATGTGAATTAAAGCTTGCACTGGTGGGACTGCCAAAGTGATGACAGGAGAAATGACAAGGAAACTCTTAAACTGCTATAGGAGAGAAATCCAATGAGTGGACAATTTTTATGCTTACTGACTCCAAAAGATGCAGCTGAGCTACACAAGGTCTGCAGATAACGAGTGTTTGAAGAGAACTGGATAAATTAGATTTGCAGTTTATTTACTTCTTTCTTTTCTTATAGAAATATACAAAGCTTCAGATGAATGGGCTGGAGATCTCTCCCATTCAGGCAAGATTAAATCTATTTTGTTAGTACAATTCTCCACTTAAAATGCAAAAGTGCGAAATGGGAGAAAAAGGAGATGAAGTTGCTTCATTAAAGAAAGTTGCATTGCTGGAAACTTCTAATAATAATTTCCGATGTGGTTTGCAAACAAACTGTGTTCAATTGCTGTGCGTATTTTCTGGAGAACTTGGACAGAGATTTAAGTTACTGACTACTCAATTACTTCAGTGGTCGGACTATTTCAGCAGCTTTTAACGCTTTTGAAAAAGGTAGAGATGCATTTGCTTAACTGTATGTTTCTCCCAGTTTAATTTCTAGTTGGAGCAAATTACAGGCTTGTGATGCAACTTTTTAGAGTGGTCTAGGCACTGTGCTTTTTAAGATAAAAGCTGTTTTGTGTATGTATTGACATAATGTATGTTTTTAGTTTGCAGGCATGAATAGAAAGCTCAGTGCTTCTGAAACAGAACCCCATTACTTTTGAAGGACCGTATGTTTATTTTGGTCCTAATATGTTATGAATTGTTTCAAGTTAATTGTTGTTTTTTCTATGTAATTGCAAGGCAGCAATGTGTAGGGTACCCACAGGAAGCAATAGGTCACTATGGACATGTCCTAAAGCCTCAGTGCAGCGTGCTGCCTTACATCTGGGCAAGCCAGGGCAGCTGATGGATGGTGTATTATTAAGTCACAGCAAAATGTATTTTCTGTCCATATTACTTGAAATCAGATAGGACAATTTGTAGAGAAAAAAGGTTAGAAAGCATGCTTATTTAAAAGCAATGCAGGCAGATGCATTTCAAGTAAAATATGATTTCTTGTTCATCCATTTGACCACTGAATTCAGTGAACTAAAACTTTTTATGTGCCTGCTGAGATCTGCCCTATATTGCACTACAGCGTTGGAGGGAATTAAGCTTGCGTGTTTTCATTTCTGCAAGTACTCATGAATACAACTTATAAATACCCACAGCAATACCAGAATGGAAGAGCAAGTGGTGATTTGACGATAATAAGCTGTGCTTGTTTACGTGCTGCTGAATTGGAGAATAATTGGGCTGCGAGTCTTTACCACAGCTAAGCTTTGTGGTGTGTAGTTAGTGCCTTGTACAGAGCTCACCAAGAAGCTAAATTGCTGCAAAAATTCCATCCTCCAGACACTGATGGTGCTGTGGCCTCACTGGAGAGGGCATTTTGATGGCGCCATTCAGCGAGGCTACAGAGACGCTGCACTGGTTCTTGCTGACAGAGAGCATCTTCCGGCCCTGTTCTCCCAAAGCATTTCTCTTCTTTCTGTACAATTGGCTTCAGGTTTCAGCCTGTGTGGAACAGAAGGCGTTTGGCAGTCAGATGGGCAGGGTTCCCTCTTTTTTTTTTTTTGTTTGGTTTGGGTTTTTGTTTGTTTGTTTGTTTTTCTTAGTTATTATTTATTTTCTTTCCCAAGTAGCTGTGGGATTGTTCTCCAGGGTGACTTTAGTTTTTACATCCAACCAATGAGGCTGTCTCCAAGACATAACCTTGGGCAAACACTAAGGAAATCTTGGTTTTTGACCTGGCTACAGGGAGGTAAAGCTGTGAAGGAAAGCTGACTTAGGATTCATTTAATGCTCTAGTGAAGCAGGAGGACTAGAAACTCTAAATTTTAGTTTAAAAACTAGTCCTACTACGTGTGTACTGTTTGAAGAAGAGAAATCTGGAGAGACAGAGTCTAATTAGTCTCCAGAATTAATTGGAAGACTTGAATAGGAAGCCTGGAATTCATTGTCTGTCAAATGACCTCATTAAAACAATGAGTCACACCACTAAAGCAGAGAGGTGAAGTGATTTCCTCCCCTTTCCTGAATTATCATTTCACCTTTGTTTTTCGCCTTTATTATTTTTTTGCCTAAGGCTGAATTCAAATGAACTATAGATTTAGTCTGTCTCTCATTAAAATTTGCCTTTAGAATTAGAAAGATGTCTTCTAGAAACAGTGGTTTAGTATTATAAATTAACAAGATTCTCAATACTTGTAACAAGGGTGCCTCCTTGCAGAAAATCTGTAAAAAAGAATTTTAACTAAGTTTGCGAACATTTTTGCATTTTTAAAAAAAATTATTTTTTATTTTATTTACCAAGGCACAAAGTGCCGGTATGAGATTTTTCTTGTATTAGGAGTGCATGTAGCTTGTGTATTCCTGGCTATAACCCTTCAAGGAATAATTAATACGTTCTTGAATCCTTAGCTGAATTATTCTTATGTTTTTTAACTCTGTGAATTAAATCGGTATATATAGGTAGATAATTCAACCTGTGTTACAGAAGTATTTTTAACATAGATTAGTACATAATCAGCTTTCAAACATCTGATGCTAAATTGCAGCATATCTTGTTAGAGGGAATTTCAATAAAATGCTCTGTGTAAAACGATTTTTGTGTACGAGGTGGAGATAGATGTGGATATTAAGTCTTACTCAAATGGCCACAAGGAACAACACTGCAATTTTTGAGCGATGGCCTAAGAAAACAAAATGGGCATTACTGTTGTAAAGCTGAGTTGGTTAGTTATGGAGAAGGCTTACTGAGATGCCATGAAGTCTCCTTTCCTGCCTCCATGAGGGAAAATGTGCATCTTTTCTAGAACACTGCTTTTCCTTGATGGGGAACTACAAAGCAAGAAAGGCACAAGCACCGGAGCACAGCTGTGTTAATGACAGCCAGCTCCATGCAAGTGTCAGATGCAGAGTGATGCTTAAATCAGAAACGTGCCGAACCAGTGTTGTGGTTTGGGTGTCCACAGGATGTGCACAACAGCACCGCTGCGTTATGCAAAATGTCTGCCACATGCAAAATGCTCTTGTTGGGTTTTACTCTTTGGTACTGCAGACCCTTATTCCAAGAAAAAATAGTTCCAGAGGGATAAAACATTTTAAATTATTACAGGTACTTCTTCAAATGAATGCTTCCTCTGCCTTAAGAGTAGTTGCAGTTACCACAGATCTCCTTTAGGGGGTTGACACAAGAGTTTGGTTTATTTTAGCGGCATTAAGACGTTTCCAGGTGGTGTTAAACTTGCCTGAAAACTTCAAGCAAATACCTTGTTTTGCAAAAGAAGGTGCTTATGGTAACTCTTCAAAGTATAAGGGGAGGAATTCCTCTCTCTTGGTATAATATCACATTAAAAAGCAACTGACCCCTGGCTATGTTTCATATCTAAGGGGAACTTGCTCCAAACTCTGCTGAGTTGTAGGAGAATGGGTGGAGAAATGGCAGGGTGGGATATCCCAAATGACTGCAGAGTACCGTAGATGTCCACTCTGCAGGTGCCCCTTCCTGTAAGGCTTTTACTTGTGTGAAGCTGCTACAGAGTTTCCAGATGTAGTGTCTTCTTGTAGACCTTTTGTGGCTTGGACAGACAATAAAGTTTATCTAAGGGAAGAACTGCACTTCAGCCCATTCCTCTCCAAAGGTGTCTTAATCTAATGTTTTGGTGTGTGACTATAGGTTTGGTTTTTTTTTTTTAAATGGAAAGACTTGCTGAAAGGCAATACTAATGACATTAATCCCAAGTAAAAATCTTCTAAGATCACTTTAGGGACTTTATTTTTCTAATGATTTTACCGCAGGGCTTTATATAAGTTTGATAGTAAAAAATCCTAAAGCGTGTTTATATGTTTCGAGCAGCACCATGCCATATAGTTTTGCTTTATCTAACACCTCCTTGCAGTGCTGATAGGATGACACAGAACTAATGCAAAGTTTGTTGAAAACTGTTAATTTTTAGAGTAAGCATGTCTTCCTAGTTTTCTGATTTTTTTAGTGGAGAAGAACTGGAGTGTGACAAGTTTAGAGTTGATATTTGTTGCAGTGGCTTGTGCCTGTGTGGAAGAAGACCGCTTCAAGAAGATGGAGAGAGAGGATTTGGGGGTCTTAAGAAACCCAGATCTGTTGTTCTGATTATCTCATCAGGCTCTGTGTCTGTCCAGATGGGAAGCTAGATATTGGTATGCATAGGTGTATTCCTGAAGTGGCCTTAACTTAGTTCAGGGTGGAGACCCCACTGCCGTGTAGCTGCTCTGCCTTTGCTGCTGTTCATTGCAGCCACAGGTGGTGTGGATGCAACAATAACTGTGGTGCAACAGTGTGTGCACTTCGTTATAGAGGTGCATAATCTGTCAGAAAAGGAAATTGGTTTGTTGGGACCATGGCCCCACCAGAAAAACCTGACATATCTCTCAAGTTAAAATACGCATTTACAGAGACTTTCCTTACGTGAAGTGTAGCCCCTTGTAATGCGTGTTTCATTTGAAAGGTGCTGCATTGTCATTTAGGTGGTGACTTTGTTCACTGGAATTTTTAAGCATTCATCCAGGAAACCGTGCTTTTAGTTGTTTCATAGAATGGTTTGGGTTGGAAGGGACCTTAAAGATCATCTAGTTTGACTCCCCTGCCAAGGGCAGGGACACCATCCACTGGGTTCTCAAAGCCCTGTCCGACCTGGCTTTTCACATCAACCTGACTAAATCCATAATTACGTTCCATGTTTATAGCTAGCTGATTTCATAAGAACCTTTTTGTAGGTGTATACATAGTACTGTGGATAAACATTATCTTCCCAATGTGACAGTAAGGAAGTCATTTAGCTTTAAATGCACCTGCAAGAAATTGTATACCAAAAGAATTTCAGAGAATGATGCAAACCTGTAAGCTTCTGTTCTCACACAGTTTAAAAAGAGAAAATCTGCTGAAACTGGGGAAGATATCACTGTGAATATAGGCCTTGTCCGTGAATTAGTTTGTTGTGTTCTGTTTTTTTTTTGTTTTAGGTTTTTTTTCAAAGTAATGTCATTCACTTAGCACTGCAACCAGTTTCACCCATCATAAACCAGTGGTGCTGCTACTTCTGGCTCCTTCTTCCTACCTTGCTCCTGCTGACACAAGTGTCAGTGTGGGCTGAGTGGTGGGCCTGGTCAGAGGGATGAGCCAGCTTGGTAAAGTAGCAGGGCAGGAGGAAAAACACCTGAGTTTTTTAGCCAGATCAGCTTTCTTGTACAGCTGAGTATGCAGCCAACCAAAATACTGGTTCTGGCATGGAGAGTGGCAAGAGAAACGCCTCTTTTGGCAAGAGTGCTGATTTCTGTGCAGGCTTAAGCTGTGGAAGTCTGCTTTGACTGTTTGCATTGTATCCAGCCATAGGTTTTGCTTCATTCAGTAGCTGGTAGAAGGCCCTGTGTAGTAAAAGCCTGAAAGATGGCTAACAACTGAGCTGGCACAATCACAAGGAAAAGCTCGTTGTTCACACCTCTGCTGGGTGGGGAGGGTGTTTATAAGGTTCCTGGTGATCAGGCCAGAGAAATTTCAGCTTAGCAGTAAAAGCTTAAATAAAAATGTATAGTTTGCTTTTAAAAAAAAACCAACTTGATTATGGTATTATGGGATCATTAAAGTTACTCATATTTTCTTTTTTTTTTTTTCCCTAGGAATTTATCAAAGAGCTGCTAACTCGGATAAGAGGAATGAGGAAACTCAGTCCCCCTCAAAAGAAGAGTATATAAATAACTCAAAGTAATAGCACTCTGTAAAAGACATGGCAAGGGAAATGGGACTTTGAATACAAGACCTTTATTAAAATAATTGTCTTTCTCCACAACTTTTTTGATTTTATTCAGTTTTGACTCAAGGAAATTTTTTTTGTGTGTTTTAAGGGTTCTTTTTTAAGTGTCAAATTTTTTTAATCAAAAATATCAACAATTTGGATGCTGCTCAACTTTCACCTGAGGATTACTGAAGCAAGTGAAGAATCCAAGAGTTAGTGATGAGGGGCAGCAAGCCTATGTGGTGAACCAGAAGATCTTGTAAATTTACAGAGCTAGGAGACTTCTCCTTGCAACTAGTTGAATAACATTTCTTAAGTTGGTTGTACATTTAACTCATGGATGTCAAGTTTCTTGTGCTTGTCTGTACATAAATTTTAAAGTGGGTTGTGAATATTGTTTCACATGGATGGAAGGAAAAGTTTGTTATAGTAAATTATTTAAATGGTGGTTATTGCAAATTTGCTACCAAAAGGTACCAATTTAGATTACTAAAATGAACGCTGCCATTTTTCTAAGTACCCTTAAAGCAGCCCAGTGAAGAATTTCATCATATCTCCTTGTTTAGACAGCAGCATATGAAAATTGGGAATTTTAAGGGCTTAATTTGTAGACTTAAAAGTTACTCGATTGACTTTGATGCTTTGCCAGGATCACTTCCTCTCCACCTCATGGTGTCTTGGAGCTGTGCTAACCTATACTGAATATGGGCCTGGAGTGATAGCTAGAGAAATGTCCATCAGGATTTAAAAGCTGGTTCATGCTGGAGGAAAGGCAGTGATACCAAAATGAATTGCAAGTACTGTATTGCATTTAATGATGCGGTCTTAATCAAATGCAGATTCTTCTCCTATAAAGGTAGGCAAAGAGTAATTACAGCCTTTGTTTATGGCCCTGCCCTGAGAAGTGGGGAGACTTCTTAACTTGGGCTCTCTTACTTGTGAGAGCAAGGACAGAGATCCCCGCTCCCTTCCGGAAAATGTCCTAACTAGAATGTTTGATAAGCTACCATTTACTGGTAGGTGACACTAGTCAGGCATTTTATATCAAGGGTGCTCTGAACATATTTTATTTTTCAAAAGAAGTACATGTTTGTGAATTTTATGTATACTGGCAAGCTTTTTTAATGTATTTAATTTTGTAATGTTTACTGATGATTTTATTTACCAGATATTTACTCAAATAAATGGAACAACTTGTGACTTGTTACATGTACACTTTACAAGACTACGGTTGCTGAGTAGGTTTGTAAATGGAATTGCTTGTCAAAAAGAGAAGCCTGTGAGGTGGTAAGTACGTGGGAACCCAGCTGTATCGACCCTGACTGGCTTTTGATGTACTCAGTATCACTCAGCCCTTGCCCAGTATCACTCAAACTCCTGTAACCTGGTGCACAGCTTCACTTTTGAAAGTCTCCTCCAGATGAGGCCTTCCTTCCTTGTGCCCTAGGGAATTTAAAAAGGGGTGGGGGAAAAAAAGCTTGGAAATTCTTTCAGATACGTGCTGATCAATTCAGGTAATTTTTTTTGTCCACCAAAGAGGGACTGTAGGGGAGGGCTTACACTGGGTGGCTCTCAGTTTCCTAGTGAAGGTGTGGCAGAAGGGAATCTTTCAGAAGGAGACACTCCACCTTTCTTCCTTCATGCACCTTTCTGGATCCTCAAGAAATGCCAGCAGCGCTCAGAAAAGGCTCGCCTGCAGCATTTTAAATTTAAGTCTTGTACCTTGCCGAAGTTACAATTCAACTCTGGCTTCCTAAGGTGTCACCCGGCAGATTTTTTTAGAATTGTGAAATGAAACTTGTACTTCAGAGAAATTGGGGGGAGCTTGTGAATTCTTCTGGGTTTGTGTTGAAATCTCCCACTATTGTTGTCAACATTATCAGTGGGATGTCTTTGGCTTTGAAAGAGGCCCATGTGTCCAATGTGTCTTGACACAAGAATCCTTGGTCTGTGCTCCTTGCAGAGGATCTCATGCAGCTCCATCTAAATGGCCAAGTTTGTATCAAGATCACCCTTTGAAGGAGAGAATGTTAAAGGAAAAGCTTCCTTACCTGCTGAGGTAAGGGGGGTTTTGTTAGATTTTTTCACTCAACTCTGGAGGTAGACATTGGTGGTGACATAAAGAAGTCTCACTAGCAAGCCTGAGGTTTGAGTAGGCAGGTACTTTTTCTGGAAAGCTTTTTGGTTTGTAAACCACCGAGAACCCTTTTTCAAACTGAAAACAGTTTAGTATGTCCAAAATGGGGAAAAATCCTTTGATTTGAGACTTGCTGGCAATTCTCACGTTCAGAGTTTTGAGCTGGAGTCTGGAACAACCCAAAGCTTGAACAATAAGGGTTCTAGTAATTTTCACATCCACAGATGCGTTTTGTGACTTCACTGACGATTTCAAATATCACCTTTTTTCCTTTATAATAATGTGTGTGTGCCAAATCAGATGTCAATTAGTGGCAACTGTACCAGTTCTGTTATTGCCTACAGCAAAAAATACTATCCACAAATATTTTTTCTTTCATGTTGTTTGACTGAAAGCTGCCCACCCAACTGTACACATGACGTATTTGTGTCTTTTATCCTGTTCATCTTGCACTGAAGTAGCTGTGGAAAGTAGCAGCGGAAAGTAGCAGCGTACCCCTTCTAAAACCAGTAGGTTTGGTGGTACACTTAGAAATGGTGAAGACTGGGATAGTCCTTACTGGGTTTTTTTATCTCATGGAGATGGGAGAAGTCACTTCTGAGAAGGGTTTCCTCTTCTCCAGTGCCACAGGTTTTGCTGCCTTACAAGTGTCAGTGAGCAAAACCAAGCTCTAAATAGCTTTTGTTTGCAGCTGGCCTGATTTTCCTGGGGACTTACGAGGTCTCATTCTTGCTAATTTTTACTTAATGGAGCTGCCCTTGGCCTTGGTGTAAGTGAGGGGAGAATTGACCCATTCACTAAAGATTTAATTGTGCTTTATGTCTTTATACTGTGTGGGTGTTCTTGGCTCTGGGGCAATATTCCAGGGGCATATAAATAGCACACTGTTACTGAAACAACTTGAAATTAAATCTTACAGCCCAGTCTCTCTGCTGTCTTGGCCGGACAGCTTTCATGAGAAGGGCCAAGTTGCTGCAATAAGAGCTTCCTCTGGGCTTTTTACGTGGCTAATGAAAGAAACTGAAGTTCCTTCTTATAAATATGTAGTGAAGCTGAGGTTTTTATTTTGGAATTGAAGTGCCTCTCCAGTGTAAAAAAATTGCCTGCAGGAGCATGTGTTTCTGGAGTCCGCTTCATGACATGATTAGCCTTTGCATGTTTTACAGCAGGACCTGGCAGTTGGCTTGGAAAGAAAAGGAAAGTGCTTGTGTAATCATACGTAGTGTGCCTCATGAGGCTGCAGTGACAGGGGTGGTGTATTCCTGTGGCACAGAAAAAAGGACTTGAGCCATTTGTCTGCCAGCCTCATTTTTGTTCCTTCCCCCCAACGATGGGGTTTACTCGTGAAGTTGCCATTCATTCAGGGAACATAAGGTGGAATGTGGAAGGGAGAGTTTCTCTATTCTCAGAGGATATGGCCAAGAAAAGCAGGAGCAAAATATCTGCTCCATTTGTGCACTTGAAACTCTGTGTCAAAGAGTCTTAGTAAGAGTTCTTAGTACTTTATGCTGGTAGCTATAGTAGTGTATGTGAAATTGAAATTACTCAGCAATTTGTTTCTAAGTGGTTTTTTTCAGATTCAAGACAGTCTACTTAATGTAAACATGCAGCTCCAGGGTTAAAAAAAAATTACTGCCAGCCACATCAACGGAAGATCTGTTTGAGTGGAAACTGGAAGAAAATGCAGGTCTTATTCTGAACAAACAGCTGAACTTAAAACTCTGGTTAAGTGCTGTAACAAAAGGAAAAATTGCTTCTTGGCTGCATAAGATTTGTCATTGCCAGCATCACGCACAGATTGTATACAGGCACTGAGTAACTGCATGCAATACTTTTTAAAAGGTGTTGAGGTTTAGGGAGGAAGTCAGAAAAGAAATCAGATGTTGAGAGGTCCAGGAAAAAACATCACTAAGAAAATTACCTCTTAGGAAAACAGAAGAGTCTTGTGTTGCTGCATATATTTCTGTATGGGAAGAAAATGAGAGATGCTTTCATGTATTGGAGAAAAGCATGAAGAGGAGGAATACCTGAAAGAGAAAGGATGGAAACTTGAAGTGTTGAAGAAAATAGAGCATCCTAATGGTGATGAGCCCTTTGAGCTTGCTACTGTGGGAATAGGTTAGATTGATGTCTGTTAGTATCTCCAAATTGAAATTGGATGCTTTTCCAGATAAGTAGTCATTGGATCAGTTATTCAGTTTCAGTCAAGGGAATCAAAGGCCTTAAAACTCTAGACTTCTGCTTCATGGGGTTCTGTTTGTTTGGTGTTACTTTTTTCCTGTGATTTTGTTGTTGTTGTTGTTTTGGTTTTGGTGGTTGGTTCTAGATTTTTGTTAAAGCAGAGGAGACTAACAGGAAACTGATTTCTGTGTATTGTGGCCATGTAACCACACGCTTCTGCAGTGGTCAAATCAGATTACCAATACCAGCTACACATTTTATATATAACTCTACTACTTTTTACTTGACTTTCATGTTACTACTTTTTTTTTCTGGAAGTAAGCAAATAGTAAGTGTGAATGCAATTAAGTTGCTATTGAAAGCTAGAGAGAAATTGAAGTGAAGAAGTGAAAATGTGACTAAAAAGTGCTTAGTGCAGTAAATTTTATTTTTGCCACTGGAGGATTTTGTCATCAGTGTGTAAATAGAGTGTTTCTAAAGTTTTGAAATTGCTATTTATAATAATCTAACCTAGTGTTGATGGGGTTTTATTTGTTTTGTGGGTTTTTTTGGTAGAACTAATGACAAATTCTATGAACTTACACTGTTTACAGACTTCTCTGTTTTCCAACAAAAACTGACATTAGTTGTTTAAAAAAACTGAGCTATTTTAAAAATTATTTTAAAAAATGTATATAAGATAGAAAATTCTTTTGGAGGTACAGCTAACAGGTTTTGTTTGGTAGTAAACTCAGATGTCTTACTGGATTGGTATTTTAGTTGAACTTTTTACCTTCTAAGATCAAAATAAAAAATATCCTGTGGTAGCCCTTAGCAGAGGTTTCAGTCTGCCTAACTGTATAATACTGGGTTGGACTTGAAGCCTGTAATTACTTGGCAAAAAAATGTAGGAGCTGATCCTCTTCAAGGACAGAGACTTGTTTTACTACCCCTTCTAGGGGGCAGAGGGGATGAGAGCACAAGAGGCTTTCCTGCCTCCTTGAAGGAGGATCCTCCATCAGTGCCAGCAAGGCTTTGGCTCTTGCCCAGGCTTTATGGATAAATTCATGTCCCCTCATGCAGCCCATAGTCCTCCCGGGGCTGGTGGGAATTGGAGCGGTGTGTACTGTCAGATACATGGAGAACTAGACCATGCAGGTCTGTGATGGGATTGTGCTTATCCAGGATCGGTTTCCCTTCGTGTTCCTTGACCTGAGGAAAAGCCAGGTGGGAACAGCCTTTATTTAACATGCTGATCTAGAGTAAAGAAGGAATCCCAGTAGGGGTAGTATGTTGAAACTCCCATCAATACTTGCTGTCTCCTAGTAAGAGAAGCCAGTTTGTGACAGTGGTGGCTGTGCAGACACTGCAGGCAGATTTTGTTACAGCTCTGCCTGAACCTGGCTTTGGGTCAGAGCCTGCCTTCCTATTTGTTTGTTCTGGCTTTACTAGTGCAGTATCAGGAAGCCTCATAAAGCAGATGAAAAGGCTTCAGTGGGTGCTGCAGGCTTGTCCAGCAACTGGTACTGTCAAGACTACAAAGAGCGTGCCATGATGGTGCTTGAGACCAAGGCACTAAAACTGACTTGGAAGTGTTCAAGACCCGGTTGGATGGTGCTTTGAGCAATAGTTTCATACCTAGTTTCTGCCACTAACCATCCCCAACGAACTGCATGTTTTCTGTTGTGTCTTTCCAGATTTAATTTCAAGCCTACCGAAGCAACAGTTACTAAATCAGTGATGGTGCCCATTGTCTCCTGTACCTCATGGTGTATTTGCCTACAGTCTGCATTATTTTCCCCCATTCCTTCAAGTTTAACAGCTTGATTATTTCTCTTAGGGACCTTTTACTAATAGATGGAAACGGAAACGTGTCATGGTGCTATTTCTGCCACAGTGTTTCTCCTGTCGGTACCATGTCAATCCAAAAGACTAGAAAGGATGCTGCAAGTTTCAGTGTCTTCTGATTTATGGCCTCGTACTGCTGGAGTTTACTCACTTTTTGCATTATTTCTTTACTTCCTTGAGTAAGTTTTCATCAGTGTGTGAATGCAACTCAGCCACATACTATAAGGAGAGAACAAAGCTCCTAGAAGTAATCAGTTTATCTTACATTCTGAGAAAGAAATATAAATGTGTGAAATATAAAATATGTGGGTTTTATTTTTTCCCCCCAAATATCTGGAAGATGCATTTGCAGTGCCACAGAAATGTTCTTGTTTACAAACCTGAGGATGTAGTGTGAGCAACGAAACAAGGGCTGAATGGTGGCAGACACACAAACTCACCAAATGGACACGTTCCTTGTGTCCTTTGAGAAAAGAAAAAAACCCTCACATCCGTGTCTCCTGAGCTCAGTGCTTGTCAGAGACTAACCTACTTCCATTAGGCTCTACTGGGCTTTGTGCTGGGTCTGGGCAGTGGCCCTGTGGAGAGGCGAGTCCTGGTCCTTCAGGAATAATACAGACGTGAACACATTTGTGTAATTGCATATCAGCTAAATTGCTTCATCCTGAATCCAGTGTTCGGGCTGTTAAGAAGCCAGTGTTTGAGGCAGAGCATGGGTAGGATGTGCCACCCCTCTTTCCTGTTTTGCAGTGACTGTGATGTGTACAGTCTCTGCTGCCACTGCCACTAAGGAATACTGCAGTTTTACAGGCATTAAATTAGGAAAGAGCATGTTTTTCAGTTGGGAGGTACAGTAGTTTGTTACCAACCCACACATACCAATAACTTTGTTCCTCTGATATATGTACCTAAAAAACAGGCCTTTCAAATAGGAATAGCTGTAAATATGCTGTTACCAACTGACAGTGTCTGGTTTGTGAGAAAATGGAGCTGTTCAATGTTCTTTTGTCTGAACTCACTTAGTTCATGCCTCTTAAATTCCAGTTAACCTTTCAATATAGGTTTCACAGTCATCAGAAAAGCTTTAGCACCTTTGGGGAATTTTTCTGGTGCTGGTTTAGACTTAGAACCAGGCACAAAAGGATTCGATATTGGAAAAGGGCTATAAGTTGATTCCTCTCTTTAGAGTTGTCTCAAAAGTATTTCTGTTTCCATATCAACAATGTACCACAGTAGTGCCTGTTTTATAATGGTAAATCCTTAGAATTTTAATAATTTGCCTCAAGTGTCTGCTCTTTCTTTTGTCCTCTGATGTGCCTTGGCCAAGACCTGACACTTAACATATTGTATTGATTATATCTTCATCTATGAAGTTGTACATTCAGCTCAGCACTTAATCACTCTGAGGCTGGATTTTTTGTGCTTGGCACAAGGACTATGTGTTTAAAAATATACGTCAACTCTTCAGAATTAAAAGTTTTAATGCCAGGGTTGAGTGAAGTGATAGTTGTTTAACATTTTTCTCTCCTGGTTACCTTTGAAATCTGAAAAACCTGAGTGCTTCCTGAAATTAGTATGATTTTTTTCAGTTCTAATTCTTGTTAGCTGCTTCCTAATTAATTTAGTACTTGTATTTCTTGCAGTTTTTATTTATAGTAGCATTTGGTGTCTGCGCTAACAACTGTTCACCGTCCCTCAGAATTCTTCTCTTGTGCTCTCGTCCCTTTTGCAACAGAAATTCAGGTATGTCAAAATTATGCCATACCTGCAGCACCAGCAAAGATAACTAGGCAGAGATTCAAGAGAGATCAAATAAATCAGATTAACCCACAGTATTGCTGTGTTTTCTTTGCTGGAGAAAGTTAGGCTATCATGCCCAGCCCACTCCTGAGTTTCGCATCTTCTCCTTCTCACACAAGCAGACTCTTCCCTAGGAGAGTGTGTTTATTTTGGGTGTTTAAGCACCCAAAATAAAGCACTTAAAACTCTGGGATTTGGTTCAAATATCTCAGATGGAACTCATTTATGAGGTTGGCTTTTTAAAAAATAAATAGGTTTGGGGCTGTGCTCTGTATCCAACCACTGAGACTGTTAATTAGAAATTGTGGAG
>VZTA01005129.1:265432-520052 GCA_013398855.1 Mohoua ochrocephala | reverse complement strand
GTTGGGGGGGGGGGGGGGCAGGGACCCCAGATCAAACAGCAGGTGTAGAACATGCTGACCTTCCACTTCTTTCAAAGTTTCCTCACTGTCTGAACCGTGGTCATCTCAAATGCTCAAGAATTGTAAGACAAATAATGCAGGCACTCTGAGTCTGTGGAGTCTTGAATCTTTTATAGTGCTTTGATTGTTTCTTGAGTTGCTTTCTCAGGGACCACTTGTAATTTGTTCATACTGTTCATAGGGGACTGAAACTTCCTTTCCCATCTCCAGCAATTTCAGGAACAGAAATCCTAAGAAGGATGCTGGGATTGTGATAAAAGCATTAAAGTCAGAAACTATTGGGGAAATAACATTTGTAGGTGCTGGAGCTGACCTTACTCTTGATCTGCTCCAGTGCCCTTCTCGATGCATCTCATGCAGCCCATGGAGCTCTCCCTGTGCTGGTAGAAGCTGAGGCCTGCTCGTGCACAAAACCCTAGGAGGCAGACAAGCTAGGTAAAATTAAAATATGCCGGTGTGACTTGGCATTAGATGTAGTTTGCTCTTTATCCATTTCAATGCAGGCTACTCGTTTCATTAGCTGGAAAGCAACCTTCCTTTAAAGTAGGTTGGTGATGGGGGCTTTTATATATCACTTCAACCATGCTTTACTGCAGTACATAGGAACCCTGGTGGAAAAAATCAGTTCTTGGGTAACAACCAGCTCTCTCTTTTTGGTATAAATAGTTGAGGACAGAGAGAAGCAAGCTCATTTTTAATATGTGTTTAGATTGAAAGTGAGTTGCAGTGGAGCCTAGCTAACACCCCAAGCAATTATACTTCCAAATTTTGCCCTTTGGGGACAGAAAAAGGCTTTCAAATGCTGGGTTCCCTGCAAATCAAAAAAGTGTTCTGAGTTCTTTTCATTTTTTAAAAGGGTCACTTACTGAGAGCAAACAACTCCAATAAATGAATAGTAGTTGATGCTCAAAACTTGGCAGAAGGTTTCAGAGCTCTGTAATGGACTTTGGGAGATGGATACACGGATTTCTGTGCCACGTTTGTGGGGAGCTCCATAGGGGGAGCAGACTGAAATGACAACTTTTTCATTATATCCTTTTTTTCTAACGGAGAGATTAGGTGTGGGGTTTAGTTACCCACAGATCTTTCCCTCACAATCTGGGACTGCAGTGCTGCTGAGGTGAAACAGATAACCAGTGATTACTTTCTATACAGAGCTTTGGACATGGATAATCTTCCAAGAGTTGTGTGAGTGCTGTTGGGAGTTACTCAAATTAAAGAGTTCATGGGAACCCTCCCCCTGTTAGGGTAGTGCAAGAAATTGAAAATGTTCCCAGAGCAAGACCAGGGCTGCATGACACTGTCACATGTCAGGCAACTCAGAGCTGAGCCAGAGGTAAGTGCCACAGCAGCACGTGAGAGACTTGAAGTTGTTTACTGAGGCATAACAAATGACTGAACTCTTGTATTTAAAGACCACAAAATACTTCTCCCCCTATTTGTTGACGTAATTAAACAGAATTTAGTTCTCTACTTCATCTATTATTCTGGTGCCTGCTCAGCTGGTCAAGCCTGAGATTTCTGTCCCATCCATCCTGTTCCAACCTAAAAATCTCTTACCATCTGACATCTTGTTGTCTGTCTCCTGCGCTGCAGGTCTTGGAGAAGTGTTTCCCACAAGAGGGTATAAGACAGCATTTTGCATTAACCCACTGCCATGGAACTGGATGTTAATTCCTCCTACTTGCATTATCCCCACATGGATCATGACAGTGTGCTATCCATCACTGCTTAGGGAAAGAGAAAGACTCCAGTGAGCACAATCTGCCTACTGGCTCCAGCTGGGACTCAGGTAAAACACACAGATTCTCACACCTGAAGTGGTGTCAGCAAGTCCCACGGCTGAAAGCCCAGGCATGGGTGGTGCTCCCTCCTGCAGATGGCAGGTGGGCCTGTCACCGGTGCTTGGTCAGCAGCAGAGTCAGAAGCAAGGAGCAGCACTTCCTCTCCTCTTTGCAGAGCTCTGGGCAGTCGAGTGACAAAAGCTTTGCGTAAGACAGTCTGTTGCCTTTAGGAAAACAAACATGTGAACTCTCCTGCATCTAATATTAGATCCCATTGTCAAAACAGGCTGTGATCAATCTCTTTGAAGAAGGAAAGGAAATTCTGGTGCCCCTCGTAAACTTTAACAGTAGTGCTTCTCAGGACAGGCGTTTCCTAAACAAGATGCTGCTAGTATCTAATGGTATATCAGTATTTTTCCTTCCTTATTCTCTGATTTCCAGTTTCCTAAAGGAGTGGAGTTGGCCCTTTCAGCAGCTGACATATCAAAAGCATTCAGGAGGAAACTACAGGAAGCTGGCAGTGACTTGGAAAAATGAAGCAAATCTGCAGGGAATCTCTTGGCTGATTCAGTGGCTTTCTAACATCTTTCCCTTCCAGCTGGACCTGCCTCCTGGTAGCAAAGGCCCTGCCCAGGCTGAACACATCAGAGACAGCACACTGACCTCTTTAATTTCTGAGGATTAATAAGGTTTTACTGCTTAAGGTAAACACCTAAATGAATGCTGAGGAGCTTTGCTCACATTTCTCTATCTTTTCCTGTCCTCTATCACCTCTCAGTTATGACTCACTGGCAGGAGTCATAAATAATGTAGTGTTTTTAAAAACACCTCTGAAAAAATTGAACTGTGTAGTATAAGATCACTTGTGAAGAGAGAACTGTGGCAGATGTAACAAGTGGGAATCCTGCTGAGGCAGTGTTGTTGTTTGGGTATATTTCAAAGGTTTAAATAGGATTAAGGTATTTATTATTATTAATGGGAAAATAATCTTTATCCCTCCAGAACATTAGAGATACACTGGGTTTTTATGCCATAGGGGAATACTCTATGGGCAAATACAAGGTTCCTGTAGTCTAAATAGTCAAGCTTGAAGCTTATGCAGACTGAGGATTTCCTCTTACTAACAATACACACTGCTCATTCTGCTGCAACCTTGTTAAGGCCAAAGGCTGAGGCATTCATAATTAACTGCTGATTTGAAGTGCCTTGATTTCTTGGTGTTCCAGCATGGGGCACTTTAAATGCACCTTTATTTTTAAGTAATACTCTTCACGATGTTTCACGTCTGGAGCACTATGAATTTGAGGTGCCCAGCTCGCCCATTGTTGAAAACCTTCGGGATATTGATGGATGAGTGAAAAGCATATGCCTAGGCAAGAAGGTCTGTGACTGCTTGGTGCTATAGCATTAAAAGAGAAAAAATAGATAAGACGACGGGCTTTATGGTTAAATAAACTGCTGTATTCTGACAGGATAATGCTAGCATCTGATTTTAGGGCAGACAAAAGGTTTTTTCCCCCCATAAAAATCTTGGGTTAAATGAAAAAAAACACCCTCTCAAACCACCATTACCCTAAGAACTCTTAAAAATTCAGTAGGTAGCATGATATAAAACACGCATTTTGCACTGACCACCGCTTCCTCCTTTGTCCCTGGTATGTGTGCAGCACTTTCTGCTATTCGAAGTGGGGAGGGGCATTTTGGTGTGGTTGCCTGCCTCAGTTCAGGACATATGAATATTTTTTGCTGCAGAGCATGATCTTCCTGGTGTGTGGAGCAGAGCAAGGTCATCTGGAGCAGCCTAAGGAAGGGAATAAATCAATGAACCAAGCAAAGGCAGTCGCTGGTAACTAGCTAAGAATAAAGAGTCAGGCTCGGGTATGCAATGTTCACTGTCAGCAAACAGAGCTTGAAATCCTCAAGCCAAATGGTGCATTTCTGAGCTCAGGACAGGCTTGGAGGAAGCTGAGTTGTTATTGGATCTCGGGATGCTGTGGTCTGAGTGAAGGTCAGCTTCAAACAGTGTTTGCTGACAAGTGCAATAGATGAGTCGCTGTGTGAGCTGGCTTTAATGGACTTGAATGAAATAAGAAACGTTGGACCCTGAGTGTTGTTGAAGGGTTTTATGTATGAAGCCATTATCTCTTGGTTTTGTAGCCTCACTGCATTTGCCTGGCTGGGACATGGCAGAAAACCTTGTGGAGCTCTTTCTGACCCAGCTAGGGGGTAAGAAGAGACCTGAGTGACTGCAAGGTTTCCAGCCCAGCGAGTAGCCTGAAAAGAACTGGATTATTCAAATGCACTATTAAAACACTATAGATGCTCTGGGAAGGAAGGAGCCCATGCGAGGTTTCTTGATTTAGTCTGGTTTCAGATTCATGTATTGCTCTTTTTTTTAAACTGTCTGCTCTGGTTAGGTAATGCTGCCTTGACATACTTGCTTTCAGATGTTGGTAGCCTGCACTGGACCAGGGCTTGAACCAGCTCAGCAGAAAAGTAAAATAAAATACTCCTGACCTGTTATAGAGAAAGCCCCACATTGCTCCTTGTTGTGCTTACCCCCGTGGGGCACTCCACTGTTTGTTCCTTTAGCCTTCAGGCTCTGGTGGCTGTCCTTGCCATCCCTCACCCATACCCTGACCATTCCTGCTTCAGCAGCTCTCCTTTGCCCACAGGGGAGAGTGACTGAACTGCCTCCTGCCTTGGCCCCCTCCTGTCCCCAGGGCTCTGTTCAGCTGTAGCATCTCAGTGCTGTTCAACACTACGAGGAAGATGCGCAGGTCTCTGGCCGAGCTGAGGGCTGGTGCTTACAGCCAGGCAGCTGCACAGCATCCTCCTGTGAGAAATTACAGGGATCTCCCAAGCTATTACTGCTCTGATGCACCTGGGCAGTGTTCTGGGGATTTCCCCTGTTTAGCAGGGAGGCAGTTGCAATACAAATGAGCTTTGGCTGCAATAAAGATAAAAAATGTGGTTGATAAAGGATATTATCTCCTCAGACTGTGATTTAGGCTTGCTGTTCTGCCAGCACTCTACTGTGTGGCCTTGTGAAAGCTGCTTCTGTACATCAACCCCCCTTTGCACTAATGGTCCAGGGCTGGTTTCGTCACAGGGCTATTGTCAGGATAAATGCAGCTGAGGCCACAAAGCTTTGTGGTGACATGAACCACTTCACTGCCTTGATTGACTGAATGCAATAAACAGGTTATCTAAGTCACCTAACTCACATTACAGGACGCCTCACTTTCACCTTGATGAAATAAATTTTCTTAGCTTGCTGGGAAATTGTGTTGATATTCTAAAGCAGAAAGCAAAACCAACCCCAAAGTCCGGCGCATAGAGACAAGAAAGGTTATTTTTAACAGTGTGGGAAGTGCTGTACTTACAAGGCTAATGCTACCCACGAGACGTGCCTTGCATTTTGCTTAACAGAAGCAGAGCCCTCTCGAGTTACGGAGCTGAAGGGGAATAGCAAGCTGGTGTGCTAATAATTCCCATGTTACTATTTTTAAGGTTCTGCCTGCGTTGTTTGTAGCATTGTTACCCAGCAGTGCCTCCCGATGCCGGGTTACTTCAGGCAAAGTTGGTGTTCGCACTTAAATCTCTATTAATTTTCTTGCTTTTTGTTTGCTTCCCTTCCCCCCATTATAGTCTTACGCACTTGTACATAAAAAACCCCAAACTTGTAGCCAGAAACTTGACTTTGACAAAATTAAATTTTTTTGTCCTGTTCAAATACTCAGAGCTGTATTTACAGAGTCCCAGCACCCTTCACCTACCTCCCTTTGTGGCCTTAGTTGTGGGTACCCAAAATGACTTCTGTGAATTTTTTTTGCCTTGATGGCTCAGTTCTTTCCTAGTCAGCTTGTATGTGAAAACGCCATTGAACACGTTCAGGCAAGCTGATGGGTCAAATAATTAGAGGTACGAAGCTCCTTCTTGCGTGCCTGCCCTGGTCCTCAGTGGAAGCTCCCAGGGAGGCTTGGTCTGCTGCTGTGGGGCTTGGTGGAGCCTCTCCTCTGCTGGCAAAGCTGTCTGGGAAATCTGGTTCCCTTGCAAAAGCTCTGGTGATATGTACTGACAACTGTGAGGATGCCCCTGAAAGGAGAGCTGCTGGAGGAGCAAGCAAGGCTGTTATTAGCAATAAAAGCCTGAAACATTTGTGAGAGTCCCTCTGAAAGAAAGCGCCTTTTCTACAGGAGTGGGGAAAGCCAAAGTACAGCTTGTCCTCTGCAGTAACGCTGTTTCTTACCCCTTCTGTGCACAGGGAGATTCCTGCACATCCCTTGCCTGTCAGCCTGTTGGCGCCGCAATAAAGCATCGCTTACCTGGAGGCAGCAGGACTGCTGACTGCTGCCATGTTCCTATAGTGACAAGCAGCCTTCCCAGGTGCGCGGAGCAAATAGGGAAGAGGGAGAGCTGAAGGGGAAAGGAGGTAGCTCATTTTTAGGGTCTCAGAGGCAGGAGGTGTGACAGGGAGAGCAGGGAGGTGGGAGCAGAGAGGTCCTTATGCGTTGAGCAGTCTCGCTGCAGCCTCAGAAGCCCCTCGCTGTAGCCTCCCATCTGCCAGCACACAGAGGTGTAATATAAAGGTTATACCAATGCACTNTTATTTATGTGCAGCACAGCAACAGCTGAACCTGCTGTTAGAAGGTACCTTGTAAGACCTTTTTAAATATTTAGTACTTACTAACAGAAGGAAGTGAGCCAACAGGAGTAGCTAAAGTGTTGAGGATGCACTCAATTTTTAAACAGTTAAAACAAATTAGGCAACACTTCAGGAGACAAGTGTACAAAGGCCATTTGCCTCATACCAAGCGGTCTGCACAGTGACAAGAGACCATCTGGCTGATCTGGATTTTCATGTGGGGCTGACTGCTCAGTTCAATGGACGGGGCCCTTAGAATGATGATCCGGTAGATTCAGCTGCTTGACAGCTCCTGGATCTATCTTTTGGTCAGCCACAATGGGAACCAGGCACTTTCTTTTATAAAGATGCATCTGCTGTGGGCAAATCTCTCTGTGGTATGTCCTTGTAGACCTACGCTGGAGCTCTCACTTTGCCAGCTTCCCTCTATTTTCCCTTCTGCGTGGGTGGATGTTGCCAAAGCGAATGGATAGCAATCGTGCTTCCCCCAGGCAAAGAAAATAGAAAACATTCCCTGGCAGCTTTCTTGATTTCTTATTCCAGATTTGTGTTTATCTTATCAATATTCATGGTGCTCTGTATATTCTCAGGGTATCTCATAGGCCAGCGTGAGGCTAAGTAGATTCAGGAAAGCTCTGTTCTCAGTAGGGGTTGTGAAGCAACTGGACTTGCCCAAGAGAATGCAGAAAGCACAGGGCAGGGGGCTTTGCCTCCAGGTTTGCTGGGTGTATTATTCTTCCTGGCTGCTGCTGCAGGAGGCCAGCACAGTGTCCCTCCCACTGTTGCTGGTGGCATCCAGAAACAGCAAGGGGCAGCCGTCTGCGTGGCTTTGCAGCACCTGGGTGGGAGGAGTGGGTATGACTTACTGACCTCAATCCTCCAAGAAAGGCCAATGACTTTTGTAGAATGTAAAACAGTGATCTTGGGTCCCTGCTGAGAAGGAGAGAAAAACCAAAGAACCTCAACGCCCAACTCAGGCCTGGATGCAGGAACAGCCCTGTTTAGAGTATCTCCTCTCTGTCCACTGAAACCAAGGGGCCAGAATAGCTCTACCAGAGTCAGAAAAGGTTGTTGGCTCTGTGGGTGGACTGAGGACATATCTGCACCTGGATCTGGACTGCCGAACACGGGCTGCCCGGGACAGCTGCCAGCCATAAGGATCAGGAATGAGGTTAGCACAGAGGACAAGGGAGAGATTGAATGTGTCCTAGGGAAACACTGCACTTCAGCTTGGCCTCTCCCCACAGCAGGAGGGAAGATAATGTGTGACACTGGATTGCTCTGGAATAAAATTATATGGACAAGAGCTTGTGTCAAGCCAGAAGAGCTGTGTCTGAGGAGAAGATAGGAACTGATTGTGTGAGAGAAGTGCAGGGGAGAAGCATGTGAGCAGCAGGGAACAGCTTGAGATGAAATGAAAAAAAGTGGAACAGGGTACAAGCAAGTGACATCAGACGTAATAAAAATCCAAATAAAAATCTTGGCAAGGACTCGAGAGCTGAGGTGTGGCTGAGGGAAAAGAAGATATAAATATTAGAAATAAATTAAAAATATCCAGGGCTGCAGAAACAATGGAAGATAATACAATAACATTAAATAGAGCAAGCACTAGCACTCATTTGCTAGGATAGATCAGTGCTATATTTATTTGAGTAACACAAATACACTTCAGGGTTGCTTAAAAGGATTATATGGCCAGAGCGTAGTGAGTGCTGGCTGCAGTAGCTGGCAGTAAATAATTACAAGTGGGAGGGCTAGAGTTACTCATTATTGAAATTTCCTGACCCTGCTCAGTATAAGATGCTCATTTTGGTTACTTACAATTCTAAGAAGGTATGATTGGGCTGTAATTTTTTCATACCAGCTGACTGCCCCAGGCTGAATGTGTCTGAAAAACAGCATTTCAAGACAACTGGGACATTTCAAGACAACTGGGACGAGACTTGGGATCATGAAGAAAATGGAAGTGGGGACAGACAATAGGAGTATAAAAGCATCCTCTGTGTGCCTAAGGATGAAATCAAGAAGACAAAGGCCCAGCTGGAGCAAAGACTTGAGGCAGGCTTTTAAGGGTAACAAAGAAGGAATTCTGCAGGTATGGGAGTTCCTAAAAGAAATTCAGGGTACATATGGATCTGCTAAGAGAGAGAGGAGGCAGCCATGTTTGACACAGAAAAGCGTGAAATGCTCAAGTACTTGAAAAATAGTTACAAAGAATGCAGAACCTAAATCCCTTCCCAGTATATCAAGGGGCAGTGCCCACAGACTGTACCATGGGGCGCGTGGGTTGGACCCAAGTTAAAAGGAGATGTGTACTGCAGAGGAAAAGCTACCCGGAGGGGTTTTGAAGGTTTTTGGGGCTGCGATAGAAAAAGCTGTGACTGACTTGATGTGGCTTTGCTGATAGCCCTGCTGTGAATGGGGGCTGGACTGCCTCCCAGCCAGCACCTCCTTGGTGCTCTGAAGCTGTGGCAGAAAGTGTTGCTGTGACTATGCTGGAAAAAGGTACAGTGACTTTTTACTTGAGAAGCTTTAGTGTCTCTGTATTTTAGCTTTGAAAGGCAAAAGAGGTCAGGTTTTGGGTCAGGGGTAGAGGATTCAAAACACTTTCCACCAAAGCAACCTTTACTTCTGTGATGGCAACCCGAGGTTTTTCCTCTTTGACTCTCACTCTGCTGTCAGGAAGCATGTGCCTTGGGCAAAATATCCCATCTTCCCTGGTGCTGCAGATGGTAAAAGAAGCAAACCAGGTTTGGCTCTCAGTTGTGCTTTTCTTCCGAGTGGCAGCAGTCAGCTGCATGTCTAAACTCTGGCAGGGTTTGCACGTATTTTTCCCCATTTGACATCTGAATGCTTCTGACATGCTTGGAGATCTGATGGGATGACGGTCTTGAAAAACACTGGAGGAAGCAACTAATTCTTTCTGCAGAGCAGGGATTAAGTTGTGCCTCATGCAGAAAAATAAAGGGGTAAACCAAAATAACCGCCAAGTAAAACCCAACAATTCTGTGTAGTAAATAAATGGAAGAGTCCTGTGGAAAAAAGATATCACATAATAAAACCTGTGCAGTAAACAAAAACAACTGACAGAAGCAGGGGTTTTTTTTTTCAGATTTCAATTACCCATGTAGTGGCTGGTGTTCAGCAGTCAGGCTTAAGCAGGAAAGATCTCTGCAGCAGTCTTGCACTCCAGGCTCTAATTTGCCCTGAAACCAGGAGAACAGCATCTTGGTTAAAAACAGCACTGGCGTATTTGTAGACCCCCTTTTAACCCAGCAGGCCCTTGGCATGTGAGGAATGGCAAACAGGCAATGTACCTGTGTATCTTCTGTCTGTGGGGCAGAAATGTTACCAATGTAGTTACAGGAATTCAGAGATGTGGTTTCAATGTATTGTGTCGGAGACAGAGCCCAGCCAAACAAGCTGAAGGATCTGAATCTTAGCACAGAGGAGAGGACATTCACTTGCTGCCTCCTGGAATATCACTCTTGGCCAACCCACAGAAGGGAAAATCCTTACGCAGGTTTTGAGTCAGGAACCAGGGCAGAAGAAAGTGTGCGGTTCTTGGAGTGGAGAAAAATCGCCAGAGAAGCTTGTGGGGTCTGCGCAGTTCAGCAGATTTCTGTGTGACCTGGAAAAGGGGTTAGCTGTGAGCTGCCAAAATTTGCTGATGGCATTAAATTGCTCAGATTAGTAAGAAGCAGGACCAGCTGTGAAGACATGTAGAAAGAAGAACCTTGTAATAGTGGGTGACTGAGCAAAAAAAAAAATTGCTTATGACATTCAGCATAAATGAATGTTCAGGGATGCATGTAAGACCAAAACAGTTATGACTCTGCATACAAAATGATAGCCCTGAGAAGAGCTGAGGGAGCAGGGAGATATAATTCAGGAACTTGATCTGGGATTACATCAAACACCTGAAAACACTGGTAGTGGTCAGTACTCAGTGATGGTTAAATAAAACTGACATATGAAATGTTAGGAGTGATTAACATGTTAGGGAACAAAACAGAACGTACTAGTTTTGGTAAAACAGCACTTTCCACTCTGACTTCACTAGACTGGTTTCCTGGAGACCAGGTGACGAGTGCTCACAGCCTTTGTGTCATCCCCCTCTCTGAGAGAGAGAATGGGGAGGGCTAATGAAGAAGGGGTTTCTTCTCTTAGTGTGTCATGTCAATTTGCCTTTGATATAAAGGACTTGTTCCTCTGTCAAAAGAAGCCAGTTTTGCAATGTGTGGAGGAATAACATGAGCCCGCCAATATCTGCTGTGGGGGGAACTCAACAGCCTCTACTCTAGTTCATCTCACCCCCAAGGTTGCATGAAGGATCCCTGTTAAATGCAGTAAGGGCAATATAGGTGAAGACTGCCATTGGGGTGAGATTATAGCTCAGGATTATCTTTAAAAAGTGGGAATCTTCAGTAAGATGCAATAAGGAATTCTTGGAAGAATAGAGTTGAATAGCATTAGTGAAAGGAATACTTGGAGGTCATTTAATCTAACCACTTTCTAAAATCAGCATTAACCTCAACATCAAAATAGGTTGGTCAGGCCCTCTCTGTGATGCAGTGACTGTGTTGAGCAGTTTCAGTGCTCAGCCATGGGCTAGTCCCACTGCAACAATTCCTGTGTGGATCACAGTGTCTTGGCCAGGCTTGTGAAGAAGTAATGAATCTTGCAAGGTCAGGTATTTTTTCTCGTATCCATTTACATTATCTGTTTTTCGCTGGGGCTGTGATGTTGGCAGTTCATGCAGGATGTTGAGATAAAAGGACAATTAAGTTGCCAGCCCGGGCTGGGAGGGTTAATGACAGATACGTACTACAAACAGAGCACTTCAGGCACTTGAGCCTGTCCTGAGAGAGAAGCGATTGGATAAGACTGACCCCCAAGTGCACTGCACAAGGAAGGCCGAGGAAAATTAGCACCTCTTCCTGTCCATGAGAGCCAGTCCTTGCCCAGCTGTTGAGTGGCAGGAGGACGCTGACTGATTGACTTGTGTGTTTTCTCTGGTGGCCCCGAGAGTACCTTCCCCAACAGACACAACCTCTGGGCCTTGCTGTCTCCCAGAGAAGCTGAGCAGTATGTGGGCTTCAGGTGAAACTTTTTTCTGGGTTGGAAAAGCCAGCTCTTGCTCCCTAGGGGTCATTTACTTTCAGCCTCCATTACTGTTGTGCTGACCACTGCTTCCAAGGTGGGTTTGTATTGGGAGTGAGGGGTCAGCGTGTGTGGGCATTAGGGGTGGTGTTCAAAGACAGTAGACACGTGACTAAGTATTCTAAATACTTCTTTTGTCTGCTTTCTGCACGGTTTGTTGAACAGGATGAAGAAGCACAAATGAAATCGAGTACCCTGGTTGTACATGTCCCTCCTCAGTCCCCTAGCTCAGCTTCCCAGATGTGTTCCTGCAGCTTCTCGCTGGTGAGCTCGTGTGGCAAGGTTAAGGCTGTGGATGACCCGAGGCCAAGGGCTGTGGCAGGACAGTGTCCCAGGAGCTGGGCACAGCCAGCTGCCGGCTGCTCCCCAGCTGTGCTGCCTGCTGTGGCCCAAACAAGGGCTCGTGGGCTGGCTTTAATATGTGCAAGCTTTCTGCCACCTGCTCACAGAATGAAAAATTAATATGCTTATGCACTGACTAAATTATGCTGTACACTAATTCCTGAAGAAAATGTTGATAAGAGTGCTTTGAGAAAGGCTTTTTAATATCCTTTCCAAGTGACTAAAGGAATTCCAATTAGACCTTACATGTCATTTTCATTTCCCTTGTCATTGCTGTCTAATTCTGAAAAATGCTTCCATCTCTCCTGCTTTCATGTATCATCTGCTTTTCTTATTTGTCCACCCATAATCCTGGTGGGTGACATGACAGCTATTTCCATGGCAAGAGCATTACAAATTCTAATAATATCTTTCACTGAAGTAGCACTTTTATCCCTGGTGGAGCTGTGCGAAATGAAGTTTTATATACATCATTTCATCACTTCATATGGTTTTCTAATCTCACATTGTGCAGCTCCTGGTTACCACATTTCATGTAACTTGCTGGAAAAAAAACCCCACAACACTCCTTTTTTCCTTTACGGTTTTGATCTAAAAAAATAATCTCTTTGGCTTGGAAGTACAATTTATTTAGGGTTTGGATTGGAAACAAAGCTATTCAGCATTTAAAAATGTTAAGAAAACGTCCCTATGTGCTAAAATAGGCTTATTTTGGTTTGTGTAACCAAAAGTAAACCCTATCCAACCCCTCTGAATTTTAGCTAGGTAGCTTTGCATTTGATTACTTCTATCCCATGCATCCTTACTCTGAAAAGATTGAAAATACATTTTTGCGCTGAAGATTTTATGTTAAATTATTGTTTTATCTGCCATTGAAGCACAGCTACCTTTGCAAGGGGTGTGGCCAGTGCTGAGCGCTGAGCTGCAACATTGCACAGTAGCTGCCGGGATGCTGTGAAGGGAGCACAATGCCCAGGCATTAGGACAGAGAGGATTTGTGTAGGCTGAATGTTAATGACTCAAACTGCAGTTTTTCCGAGGCACTAGGCTCAACTTCTCTCAGGATGGAGGACAATGAACAAGAGATATTCCTGGCCAAGTGTCATGGTTTTAGTTCAGCACAGATGTGGAGGGAAGGTTGCTGCTGAGCGCCAGCACTAGTTTGTTGGGGTTTTTTGCGGTGTCTGAGATTTCTTCGTCCTTGCTAATTAAAAATATGTCTCTGAAATGAAGGAATAATGGAAAAATATACAATCACTTCTTTGGGTGTTGGCTTAGGGCAAAAACAATATTTCCTAGAATTCTCTAATACTTCTGCTCAGTGACTGAATATGTGTTGTTTGAATTGGATAACTACTGCTGCAGCCTCCTCACAAGAGCAGAGAGGAACTAGAGTTCATTTGTTGAAACTCCCCTCTGCTACATTTATTCTCACACAGTACTGGGCTCACCCTTGGCTGATTTCTTTTTTAATTGCTGTTGACCGGGAATAATTTCACAGAAGGCAAAAGACTGACACTGCAAAACAGTGCCAAAGAGGACTAAGTAATGCACAAGGGCTAAAAGTCTCCCCGTGCATTACTTTATTAATATGCTTGAGAACTAAGAATATAATTCGAGTCGGTAAAATGTTCAGTGAGTCACTGCTTCATAGCCCCATCAACTTTCCAGGGGTGGCTGTGCAATTTGTATTTTGCCCCTGGAGAACCTGTGAGCTCAGTCATGTCCAAATCAGAAGTACTTATGTATTTAGTCCATATTTGAGTTTATTTTTATTAATCCAAGGTTAAGTATAGATTGCCCTTTTGCTCTGTGGCATTACATCACTTCAAGGAAAACTTTTACTTTTAGTTGTCCTATATTTTGCAATGTCTAGCCCCGAGTATCCCATAAAGGGGCTATTTCACAAGCAGTAAGTACATGCTTTTTGTTAAGACATGCACAAAAGACATCAATGAATGATGTTTTTAACCCACTGAAATCTAAAGTGAATACTCTGTGAAATTCTGGGGGAAATCGCAGCATGACCTGTCCACTGCTCTTGCTGGCCTTGGAGCCAGGCTCCAAAGAGAAACACATGTGCAGTGGTTTAAAGGGAAAGGAATTACACAATATAGAGGGCATGGCACAATGTACTGTGGCACTAGACAGTGTCCTTGGTCATGCAGAAGAACATTTTTGTACAGGGGGAAAATGTTGCATTTTCAAATTTATATTGTATTTGAAAGGGACCTGAAGACATTGTAGCTGTGTGAAAAAACAAAGCAAATTTGATTACATGTTCAACAGCAAGATTGCCTTCTTTTGATGCTTTTGTGTAGATGTTGGATGCCCCCAAAAGCAGAGAAGTTATCCTACGAAGCCCTTAATCAGTATACTGAAAGTTACAGGTTTGAAGAACACCTAATTATGATATTAGAGATAGTTATTTCTGATATTTTGAGATCCCTCATTTCGTACTTAAAATGACATACAATGCAAAAGTGCTACAAATCTAACTTCAGAGAACTTGTGGCTAATAACAAAACAAGTAGTAGATAACATCCTTGATCTCAGGGATAAAATAACTTCTGGAAAGTGATCATCAGAACAGTGATGTAAAGCCCCAGAGCATTCTAGGATTCGCCTAGATTTTTGGGAACTTTTTCCCTGCCCTTCACTGCTACCCTGCTTAGAAAAGCTGATTCTGCTGTGAGGTGTGCACTAGGGACGACCCAAAGGAAAGCATCAGGCCCCACTTTTGCACTGCTACTTCCATTTTCACTGCTATTGTAGAACTCTTTTTGAACTTTTTTTCTTTTTTTTAATAGCAGCTTTGTCTAGAATCAGCTTGATTGAGTATCTCTGCTCTGGAAAAAGTGCCTTCAATTCTTCCTTTTTCCTCCTTACGTTCCTCAGAGGAAGTACCATCTATTGTCTACTGTAACTAGCTGTGCCAAAGCATCTCTCTGTTTCCAGTCCGGGATCCCTTCCCTGCTGTTCCAGGGCAAATCTCACATTCTTGAGCAGCTCAGTTCCGTTGCCTAAACAACAGCCATCTAGTGCTGTTCAAGTGCCTTGCAGCATCAGCAGATGTGACGCAGAGCCTGCGCACAGCCCATTCTCTACAGAGGAGCAGGGTGTTGTAAACTCAGGTATCTCAGGGGGACTGAGGAGAAGTTGTGGATGTCCTATCCCTAAAAGTGTTCAAAGCCAGGTTGGATGGGCCTCTGAGCAACCTGGTCTAGTGGAAGGTGTCCCTGCCCATGGTGGGGGGCTTGGAAACACATGATTTCTAAGGTCCCTTCCAGCTCAAACCATTCTACGATTCTATGATATTTAGACAGGAGAACTGGTCCCACCCTCTCCTGGTGGTATCCATCTGTGCCAATGTTGAAATGAGGACACATGGACGGATGAACCTTGGCCTTCTAGCAGGATGCTTGCCTTGCAATTCCCACTGACAAAGAGCCTTCACAGAGGAGGTGATGGGGCAGAAAGGTAGGATTAAAGTGTTTTAGGAAATAAGGACACTTTTGGGACAAGAGGGACCTGTGCAGGCTATGCCATGGTTAAAATGAGGTCAGGCTGTGCTTCTGAAAAGGCTGGGAGGGAAATAAACAGATTGGAATGAAGAAGGAAATGAGGCTGCCTGTGGTCCCTCTTGGCCAGCAATGCTCAGTGACAGAGCTAGGGAAAAACAAACTCGTGCTTTTATAGCAGCGCTTCGTGTTTAAGAATGAGGAGAGGAGAATGAGCATTCCTGGGCTCAAATGGCAACCCTGATGGAGCAGTCATCCCAGGGACATGGTGGGAGGAGTAGGATCAGTGGGATATGATGTTGCCAGGCTACCAATCTTGCAGGAAAAGAAAGCAGGACATATTGGTGGGGGAGTAATGTTGTATTTGAAGGGTAATGTGAAGCGTAACGGCATAAAAATGTTCCAAGGAAAGGAGGCACGCAGTGGAACCCCTAGTTAATGGTGGCACGGTGGGATTGTACCGACAAGCCCCTGCTTAAGGACAGGGACTGATCATCATAACAGGACTGGGCAATGTGAGGTGAGAGGAGCTGCGGCTGCAAAACAGACAGCAAAGGGGATAGTTGTGTGGTCCCTCTATAGACTGGATTGATTCCTTGTCAGGGCAAGGCGTGGAGGTAAAAAATTTTGACATGCAGCATTTCCTGCTGTGTAGAATAACTTGCAGGAGAAGATGCTGATCTCTGTTTGGACCCAAGTGGTGCATGAGACCTACTTCAGGAGGTAGCTGTCTCAACATGATTAGATTTCAGCAAAAGCAAGCCAAGTGAATTCAGAACATGAATATTCAATTTCAAGACAGGGTGCTCTGTGGAAATGAGGCAATTTGTCAAAAAAGAAAATAAAACAACCTTGAAAACACTAGTCTAGGAAGTGAGAAAACTGAGGCTTCTAAAAATTACAGTATTACAAGTTGAGGTAAATTTTGCATTACAATTAGAAAGAAAACATAAATCCAGTAAAATCCCTTCAAGGCTTAATAAAGAAGTTGAGGCTATCACAAAGAGTGGATTGATATTTAAAAAATGGGAGAATTGTCCAAATGAAGAGAGTCCATAAATCATGACAAGTAAACAGGCAATTAGGAGGACAGAAAAAAATTCCCTATAACTTGAAGAGAGCCTTGCTAATGATGCTTGAGCTGTTAGTGACAAGTTCTTCAAATGCATAAGAACCAGGAAGCCAGACAAAGGATCAGTGGGACCATTTGCTGGCCAAAGGTGAAAGATGCTCTCAGCACATGCTATCCAAGAACCTCACCGTATTTGCACGTGTCTTTGCTGCTGGGGAGATTCCTACACCCAACAGTTTTTTTCACAGCAGGAAGGTAACAGGACCCAGATCAGGTTTGACTAAGCAGGTAAGTTAAGAAGTTCCTAGGACTAGATGGCATCTAGCCTGGACTCCCGAAGGATCTCCAAGGTGAAGTTACTAGTTATTGGTACAAATATTGTTACAAGTGCTTGCTGTGGCAGCAGACTGGTGGATCTCCCTTGTAACTCCTACCTATGACCCCTACCTATGGGGCTGGAGAGGATCAACGGATGTACAGTGAACCTGATTTCTTCCCTTGGCCAGTTAGTGTTGGAAAAAAGAAGGTCACTGAAAGTGTGGATGAACAGAGATGGCTTGGAAGGTCTCTGTCACTGCAGTGAGATCCTGCCTTGCTGCTCTGCTCAAGGCAGGATCTGTGTGTTTATACACACATCAAAGAACAGGGTTAAGAAAGTTCTAGCTGGCACACTGTAGCTTGCATCTTTCATGTTCAGAAAGCCAACCTAGACAGACCATTGCTCTAACCCAACAGGGTGTTTCTTGCGCTCTCAGACACAAGATTTAAACCCTTGTAAATCTTTGCAAACAGAATGAATTCTGTGATGCAGAGCACTGTGCAAAGTGAAGAGCTGCTGTGGGCTGCTGCTGTGGCATGGCAGTCTTTCTCCTCTTGGAGTCTACCTGCTCATAATGCGGATAAAAGTTTATTCTTCCCCAATTTTGTCTGGACACTGGACAGAGGAAAAACTAGATCTGATCCCTGAGAGCTTACATCTAGTTTCCCCAGACTGACAAATCACCACATGTAGTTTGCTCGCTGTTAAGAGATGTCCCAGCAAAAATGAACTTACAGAATCCTTCAGGGCAGCATGTGTTGATAATGGGGGTTTAATTACCCAGGCATTTGTTGAAGACAAACATGACAGAACACAGATGGTTCATCCAATTTTTAGTGTACTGGTGGAGAGTTGTGAGACCAGGTGGTAAAAGCAACTGGGAAGAAAAGTACTTAAAGATTTGTGTCTTACTAGAAGGAAGAGTTGAAAAGTTTATGCCAGAGAATAATTAATACAATGGTGATCATGAAATGACACAGTCTCTGATCCTCTGGATGAGAAGAAGAGGTGGCAGAACAGTCAGGGTCCTGGACAATGAGAAAATTACAAGTGTGATACCGATAATTAAAAAAGGGGAAGCAGGTGAGTTATTTTTAACCTGTCACTTCAGCTCTCTGATAAATTCTGAAACAAATAATTATGTGATATTTTGTAGGCACCCTTGAGATAACAAAATAAACAGTATCCATTATGAATTTGTCAAGAACAAAGTGTTAAACCAGTCTTTTCTTTTTTTTTTTTTTTTTTTTCTAAAATAGCAACCCATTGGCAGGTAAGAAAGAATCAGCAGGAGCTGGCACTTGACACTCTTTCCCATGTCCTTATAAGTAAACTACAGAAAATTGGTCAAAATGAAATTGTTGAGGTGTAGAATCAAAATTTATACAGTACCCATTTTCTTGGGTGGTGTCAAAGGTATGTAGTCAAAGTGATGGGATGGATCAAGTGAGGATTTGGGTAGTATATATCGGGCTTTTTCTCCTTTTTGGATCCCAAGGCATTTTGAGAACTTGAAGGAATTGCTGGGAAATAAAGTGAGACAGTTCAATAGGAACAAGTTCAAGGTACTACCCGCAGGTAGTTAATAAATGGAAGCAGTCAATATTTGCCCTGAGGCAGTCTGCCAGCGTGTGCACCAGTCGATGGGGCCGTGCAAAGGGAGGTGAGTGCCAAGGCAGCAGCCTGCCACGAGAGGATCTGGGGCTCACAGAGAGGCACAGGATGAACTGGATCAGCAGCTCCATGTACAGAAGGCCAATGTTGCAGCCGGTGGGGAAAGAAAGGTGAAAAACCAGGAATCAACCAGATACCTGCTGTTGCTATTTCTGAATAGGCCAGGGCAGGAGCTTTGCACCTCATTTGGGGCAGTAAGAATGAAGAAAAATGAGGACTGCCTGGAAGGATGAAGGTGAAACAATGAGATTGGTTAATCTGAAGTGAGGGGTTGGAGGGGAACAAGAAAGCAGTCTTTGAATACATGAAAGGCTCTTGAGAGGAGGAGGAGGAAAATAAAATATTTCCATAGTTACGGTGGCTGGGGCAAGGGGTAGTGGTTTTGACTCTATGGGATGTGAAGCAGAAATGATTCAAATAAGACATAGGAAAATCTTTCCAAAAACAAAGCACTGGAATAGACTCTGGAGTGGCAGTGTTGGTGATGCCTCATCACTACAAGTGGCTAGGGCAGGTTAGCCAAATCTGTCCTGGAAAAGATAGAAGTACAAGGTGATTCTGCTGTGGGACAAAATCATTCTGAGACTTCATTTTCTTCTTATCCTATGTTGTTCTGACTTGGTATTTTAAAATTGAAAACCTTTTCTGAACTGCATTCCCTTCCTCTGTGCTCTATTTTGTGTTCTCTTTGATGTGATGTGTTCTTTGAATAGTGCCGCTGATACTTTCCTGCTCATCTGTTTCACCCAATTCAAAATCTCGGAAATTGTTTGCATGAAATTGTTTTTATTCCTAGTCTGCAGTAACAACCTGACACTTGACACAATGATCACTGAGGAGCACGATTGCTTCAACGAATATCTTGGCAAGTAGTTAAGGAATTAGAAATTGTCAGTGTTTGTTTTGCGAGTACCCCTTGGCTTTTTTGGGGATTCTACCCTTTAAATATTTTATTCTTCATCTCTCCACCTACACCTGTTGTATTCTGTTCTCCCAAAGCCAGAAAGTTTTTTAGGAAGGCATTTCTTGTTCCTTTTACTTGCACAATCCTGTTCCCTCCTTAGGCACACTGCTTCCCTCCGTGTTGCCTGGGCTAAGTAAAGGAGGAACCTCATGTAAACTCAGTGAATTTGGAGAGAGCTTTACATTGTTGGTAACTGGGACTAATTTAGGTGTTTGCTGTATGTCTGTCTGAGCAGAAGGAGTTAACTAGATAAAAGGCTGCTGTCCAGTCTCCTGTGTGCATTGTTTTATTCCCGTGGCAATTTTTTACCTTTGTTGACAAGCATGTGCCCACCCATTCTTTCTGTCTCTCTTATTAGGAGAAGACAGAGCAGTGAGTCAACATGTTTCTGTCTTCTGCTGGGAAGTTTTGAACTTTCCACAAGGCTTCACGCTGTGAGATAGCGTGGCGAAGCATCTATTCCTGTCACCATGACCTGGAAGTTTTTTGTGGAAAAATTCCTTCCAAATGCGTTCAGCCATTTAGTTCTGCTTCTGAAAAAAACCCACCTTTTCATCTGTGAGACCCAGGGAACCTGTGTTGCAGCCACCTGTTTTAAGTAGACTCTCAGAAACCCATAGGGGGCTGTCTCACCACTCAGATGGGGTGCTTCCAACTAAAGGATGAAACAGGAATGGGACTTCCGTGAGCAGGAAGCACAGGCAGTCTGCACCCCACAGTGGGCAGAAAACCACATCTGTGCCTCAGCCACCCCAGCTATGTGCCTGGGTGGGTTGTGACGTGTTGCAGAATGCGGGTGAGAAGATCTGAGGAGCTGGTCACCTCAGCAGCCTTGGGGAAGGCTGGCCACAGCTGCACCTCTGTGCTGATTCTGAAGGCTATAGAGGACAAAACAAGCTTGCAGAAGGGCAAATGAAAAGACTGTAGTCTTCAAATATTTGCTTTTCCCTTCTGTCAGGGTGTCTCACTTCTGGGAGTGAATGGGATATCCCTATGAGATTTGGCTTGTTTGCAAGAGGATGTGCGTGTCGTGCTCTCTGCAGCATCCTGCACAGGGGCAGCAGCTCAGGGGAGGACGAGAAGACAGCTGGGCATAGAATAGCCAGAAACAACTTTTGAACTACTGAAAGCCATGAAAAATCTTGTCTCTGTCCTGAATGTTAAATTCACCAGAAAGCTGCCTGATCACCCCTGTGGGGCCATTGCAGGCAGCCTTTGCCCTTGGGTTTGGAGTGGCTGGTCAGACTGGCCACTGCTGTCCCGGTAAGGCAGCTTTTCATGGAGGTGCACATGGGCTGGGAAGGGGTTTAATTCTCTGCTTGGTCCATTTGTTGCACAGCTACATTGAAGGCAGGCCCCCATAAGATCCAGCAGAGTGGCTTTGACTGGAGAAAGGGCCCTGGTGTAGAGGTATGGGAATATCTGTTTAGTCTTCACGCTGCAGTGGTAATATTCACCAGGGGTGTGACCTGCTTGGCAGATGCTGTTGTTTTGGACTAAGCGTTAACATTGATGCCTCACTTATTGCTAGGTTCGATCAATGATTTCAGTAATAAAAGAAGAATCGGTGCTTATCTAACAAGATTCCTCAGCAGAGCAAAGTATGACAGACCGATAATAGACCTTGATGGGTAGCGACCTTTAGTTTGCTTAATAAATGCAAATCAATCCTATTCCTTATCCAAAGGCAAACTGAACAGATAGCTACCAAAGGAAAGGACTCGCATCCTTGCACCCCAACATGTGCTGAAAACAGGTTGTACAAAGAGCACAAGCACCCAGGTTGCTCCTAGTGGCACCAGGGAATCGTGGTGTGGGGCCAGGATGGAGTGAGCATGTTGATAGCCAGCAAGAAGGGAGCACAGAAGCCAAATTGGTGTGAACTCCTGTGGAGAGAGGGAGATTTTTGATCACTTGTTTTCCATGAGTCAGCTCTTCTGACTGTTTCTGTTTTGGGGGGTGAGGTGGAGCGTGAGGTGGCAGTCAGAGGCAGCAGAAATTAAATCACAGCAACTTGGGATAGCAAAGTAGCATTTGATGTGAATTCTAAGGCTGAGATTCTTATAGAGATCACAGCTGGCATCAAAATGTCTGAGCTTGGGGAAATGAAAATTATTTGTGTTGCTTAGTTCTTTGCGACAGGGAGTTTAGTTCCTTACATTCTAAAAATAGGCAAGACCTCCTCCCCACTTTGAACAGCATCATTTCAACATAAAATACTTCCCTCTACACAACCCTGTTTCTCAATGGAAGGGTCTTCTTCTGTAGATGCTGTTTTAATTTTACCATACAAGAGATATGTCAAAGCATTTTCCCCTCTAATAGTAATTATTAAATATGATTTAAATGGACTTGAGAAACAGTTCTGTCAGCTCTTTAGCACTGAAGTCTCCTGTTTCTCTCTCTCTTTTTTTTCTTTTTTTTTTTTTTAAAGAGGGAAAATACCCAAGGTCATTCATGTGTTATAACAAGATGCTCATTCAATGATTTCAGACAAGCAAGTGTCTCCATTCTGGGGCTTTGCTTTGATTAGCACCCATTACAATGCTTCTGTGAATGAATGCATTATATCTTCTTTTAGTCCTCAAGAATCTCATGCTGCTCAGACAGTGCTGTAGGAAAGAAATGGACCTCTTCTTTCAGTGTGTGCACTGAACTATACAGCAGTGTTTTACAGCGTGCCTTAGAAAAAGCAAGAAGTCAGGGGACTTTGTGAATTGCATTCATAAAACCACTGGACTGGCACTTTGTGATGCTCTCTTCTGGGTGACCCATTGCAATTCCAGGCATAATCCCTCCTGCTAAGAATGCCATCCTGTGTGATTTAACCAGATCTGCTCCCATGCAGGGCTCGCTTCTGCCTGTGTGAGAAGGGAACCAGGCGCAAGTGCTCGGATTTCAATATAGAGAGAGCAAGGGGCTGGTGCAGGATATGGGACTCAGCCCATTCTGTAAGAGTGCAGAGCAGCAAGCCACTGCTGGGATCCAGGAGGGATGGGGAGAGGGAGGGTGTGTGTATGCAGGTGGATGTGTAGGAAACGAGGATGGACAATGATTTTGTAGGAGGACTGATGCATATCCAGAATTTGCTGTATGTTGACCTTGGGATGCACTGAAGGCTTCCCCTCCAGAAGAGGTAGCACAGCCAAGTACAGGAACAGGATATACATTCTGTACGTATTTCATCACATTCAGACACATGAATGGGGTGAGGTGTGCTCAAACCTCTGCGGCAACTTCTGCCAGCTTAGTCCACAAGAAATGATGCGGTGCTTGTATCACCTTGTTAGTAGCATTTACCTTTTCCTGTGTAAGTTCCTGTATCTTACTTGTTTCTGTAAGAAAATTCTGTATTAAATGTGGTGCTGCGTTTTCTAGCCATGTTGGAAAATGTTCAGTGTGCTGTTCAGTGCTTTTTTTCTCAGCACAAGAGCACTGCTTTAGATTTAAATATCTGCACTGAAGTAATGTGAGCTATATATTGAGTCAATGACTGCTAAATAAATGAGGCTGTAGTTCCCTCCACAGTAAGTGTGAGTTATTCCAGATTTTGCGAGACCATCTGTATTCCAGACTTCTAGCTGAACTCAGTGCAGAATGTGCTTGATAGACAATAGTGTTATTAGATAAATTAAGTGTTAGCAATAGGCAGTCAGCTTAATTATGGTAGCTGTCTGCTGTTAAAAAAACAGTGAGTTGTTTTTGCATAGAAGTGTCTGTGTGATAACCTTCTCCAACTTCTCGCGGTTCTTGAAGTCGGTACAGCAAGGCAGGAAAATGCCTGCGGCAAAGCCCTGCTCAGATGCCTTATTTATAGGTCCCTATTAGCATTTTCTGTTTTAACGCATGAAACAACCATCGACTGAATCACAGGATGACCTCCACAGCTCCTGAGCCACAGTTCTCTGGCAGGGCACTTGGAGATTCTCTGCTATTCAGTCGGCTTGGCTGTTAGGTTTTTGTTTTCTTTTCATCAGCCAATTCATATCAGATGCCCTGTGTGTTAACATGAGGCTGAAACGGTCAGGAAGCAACACTTGCATGAAGCATCCTGGAGATGTCTTATGCTCTCCGTTGGTGCTTGAAAAAGACATTGATTCAAAAGTGAGCATGTGGCTTTTTTCATGGACCTGTGCCCTGGGATTCACTTGCTCCTACATTCAATTGCAACCCGGTCAAATCCTGTCTGCTTCTGCACAGTCTTTTTCCTTGCTCGCTTCAAGGACCTGAGATGGAGATTAGCTTTCTGGTAGGAATAACTAATCTCTGCAGTGAAGGCCATCTCCAACACTGGGTTTTGCAATAGGACTGGTAGTAGAAGCGTATTACACGTGTCTTTTATTCTGAAGCAATAATTATAGGTCTACTTTTAAATTATACTTGCATAACATCATCTATTGCATTTCAAGACGAGGGCTAAGGCAATATCCAAGAGCCACAAAACCTGACTGTAACAGGGTGCTGCACCTTGGGGAGCGGGAATGAAACTGGAGGCTCCTTCAGGCAAAGTTCCACCAAGCGTGCTCAGGAAGTGACCTTGTGCCAGCTTCTTGACTGGCTGTGCAGCTACGTGACCAGGCTTTTTCCCCTGCTAAATTCTCCTGACAAACTTGTATTCAGAGGCAGTGGGCTGTGCTGTCTCTCCCAAACAGCACTGAATGAAACCTCTCTGTTTCCTCTTCATCTCATTTGCCCGTTTATGTGAAAACATCAGGTTCCTCTGGCATTGGATTTCTCCCTCCTTCACTAATGTTAGTTACCATGGGGACTGCTAATAGGAGAAAAATCAGTGATTTACCCAAGTAAAAGATGAAAACATTTCAATGCTATGTTCATGTTATGCACTGAATACCTAGGTTCCTGAAGAATGGATATATGAGTGATGATTGTTGTGTGAACAGCCTGTAAATGCTAAGTAAGGGGGCTGTTGTTCTTGCCTTCAACATATCTGGCATCATAAAAGAGTGTTCTAGTACTTTTGTTTCCATGTACTCTGTGCCATATAGTAGAGGGATTTCTCTATGAAACCCTATTTTTCCTCAGTTTCAAAATACTCGTAAAATGCATATCTATCAGTTAGCTGCGACTGGCATTTTTAGGATAACGAACAAATTCTATGAAGTTTCAAAGAGAAAGAATTCTCAGATCTTAACCAATGACTCGATTTGACCTGAGGTGAGGCAAGAGGCAGATTCCCAATGAGTCCCTTGAATGTGGTGTCAAGTGCTTTTTATGTGTAGGCTGCTTGCTGAATGGCACCAGGCAACTGTTCAGAAATCTGAAATGACTTTTTTTTTTTTTAAAGTAGAAGTTGTAGATGACTGAAAGAGATTTCAAGTGTGAAATTTCCACTTTTCATTGGTGCGTAAGGTTTTCCTCCTTGATGGTGGCTTTCCTACAGGGGACAAATTAGACAGAGAGAAGAAACTGCTAGGAAAATTTTCAGAAAAGCCCAGCACCAAAGATTTGGTGTTTGGCTGGGGCTGCTGGTAACTCTGCTAAAGAATGTGGCTTCCAGGCAGCCACTGGCTGGGTCATCTTGTGTGATGAGCTGAAGAGGAATGGATGCAGCTCTGTAGCTTGCCTCTGCAGACCTGTGCCACGCTGCCATGAGGCAAGGTGAGGTCCACCCTCTGTCTTTGGTGCCAAGTTTACTCAGGCACTGATTTTGAGTACGATACAGGTTTGGTGCATGCTGAGGGAGTTGAGGAGGAAAAGGGCATTGAAGTATTCTGGTTCAACCTTCAGCTTGCCCTTGGGATGCCCTAGGTGTGGGTTTCTGGTCCAAATTGAGNCAGTGGAGGAATTTGTACTAAAAGCTTTTTTTTTTAATACCCAGTACAGTACAATACCTATATCTAAAAATGCAATTTAGAGCTCTGTTCTTTTCCAGCAAAGCAGAAAATGTATGTATGTTTTACCTGCTCAGCCCTGTTTCAGTTCTATATAGAATTTCTTCCAGATGACCTTTCCCAAGTTGGCATTTATGTTTTGAGGGATTCTCCTTGAATCCCTCACCCTTACCCTGCCTCCTTCTGTCAGTAACATCACAGGGAGATGGCTAAGCCAACATGGAGTGCTTTTTTCCCCTCAGACTAAGGCAGAAGTAAAAGTTGGAAGTTGTGCTAAACGCTGCTACCCAGATTGAAATTAGTGAAGACAAGGACCCCTATGCCAGACAGTGTGGGGAATGATGACTGAAGGATGAAGGGCAGGGTTTCCAGGTGGACACCCCTGTTCTTCTTCTGCCTGCTTTTTCAGGGAGCTTGCAGCTGGGGCTGCAGTGTTACTGCTTTGGACTTGTTCACTGATGCAGGATGTGTGCACTGATGCACTCCTCAGTTATTCTGAAGGGTTCCACCTAAGGCCTCTCAGATCCCCTCGCCCAATCCTTCAGTGAATGCTTCCAACAATCGTTCAGCCCAGAGAACCTTCACATCCAAAGAAAGCCATCCCAAAGCTCTAAAATATTTCATTTGCCCCTTTCTATAGCAGGAGGAGAAAATATGCTCTTGCGTGGGGTTTTTCCAGTGTGGCTGGTGATGGAACATATCCTGAGCCAAGAGCACTTTTACAACCCCAGCTCTGCCCAATGAAGCTAGTTTGAATGGCTGTTTCAAAAGAGCTATGAGAAATGTTTATGGGGTTTTTTGTTATTTTTTTTTTCTAATTGCATCTACTGTAGACAACCTTCCTGTTGCCTGCCTCTGTTATTGATATAAAGCTCTGTTAAGGTTTTCTAAATGTACAGTCTTTCACTTTTTATATAGTAAGAATTAATTCCGATTGAATACTTTGCTTCACTGAACTGCAGATAAGATGAATGGGGAGCTGCTGGCTAAGAAAAGGCTCTCACAATGTGTTTTAGACCTCTGTGTCCCTGAGCACTTGATCTATTGATGGGTTTTGTAATGCTGTTATCCTGCTGATCTAGTTGCAGGATTTTACCTCACGCTGCAGAGCGCCTGCGGAAGAAAAAAGGGAGGAAGAAGTAGTGGTGACCCAGTTTTTCTCACGTGTGTGCGCATGGAATGTCCTGGATGCCCTACGAGTCATTTTTGGTGGACAGTTTTCTTTGTGCCGGAGTCGGGCTCAGAGTTTGTTACTCCTGCTGATGATCTTGAGGAAAAAAGAAGCGGGACAGAGTGGATGGTACGCTCTGTGTTTGCAGCATATCCTGTAAAGTTTTTTTTTGGAAATATCCAGAGTTGTGGCCCTCATACTACCTTGTAGTAGGTGAAACTGGGGTTTTAGGGCTGCTTTAGGAATGTCCTCAGATGTGTCTCTTGAGGCTTAATGCCCCTCGGTGTGAGCTGTGCAGAGTGAGGGAGAGAATTAGTTTGAACAGTACACTTTAAAAAAATGTGGTGGCTAACTCTCAAAATCCTAATGCTGAAATTGCATTTCTCTTCTTCCAAATGCTTTCTCAAACCTTAAGCTTAATATTCGCTTGGAGGGAAACCAGAGATATTTTTAACTGGAAGAGACCAGGCTGCACGAAAGGGGCGTTTAGCCCAGAACCACGAGCATTTAGTGCTGCTTCTTGGCTCCAGCCTCCCTGAAGGGAATGAAAGGCAACTTATTTGCTTTGTCCTTGTATCATTGCGGCAACACAGTGCCAGTGACAGCCTCATTACCTCTTGGAGTTCTCTCAGCCTAAATATTTCTTTAAAACAGATACCTGCAGGGCCAGACTCCAAGTTGTGTACCACTTCTTATTAGATATACACCCATATGGATCATTTACATTTCAGGCACTCTCATTATACGTTATTCTTGACTAAGCAACTGGTACAAAATCCAAAATATTAATTACTAGCATGATATCCAAAATCTGTACAAATAATGAATGTTTTGGTCTTATGAGAAGTCTGGTCTCATTTCATAGGCAGGGGCTATACTGATTTGGAACCCACTGTGCAATGCGTGTGGAAAATTACACATGACTGGCTCAAAGTAAGGTCCTGTTCGGGTTCACAGCAATTGCCATTTATACCAGTGACGACAAAGCTGCAAGGCTGAGGCATATCTTTGAGTGTCTGTTAAAATTATTGTTACCTTTTCTGTCAGGTATAAATTGCAGTTGATACCTACCTCGATGCCTTCAACAAGGTTTCACAGCTGGCATATGAACACACATATATCAGTGCTTCCTGCTAACTGGCTGGTTGCCAAAGTAGCTGAATACAGTAGCCACAGCCCGGTTTGAATTTGGACACACGTCTTGCATCCTCTGAGACGCTAAATAAGTCACAAGCAGTTGCAAGAGTCAAACTAGCATTTATCCACCCTCTTGAAAACAGTTCTTGGAGTTCTTCAAAACTTCCCAGCACTCTCCTTGTGGGTTTCCTGTAGGACTTCTTGCAGGAGGCAGACGACCTCTGCACAGTAATTCTGAGGCAGTGCTGTGACAGACTAGTATCTTCACTAATGTTTTAGTGCAGGAGCAGTGCATTGGTTGCAAAGCTGCACATAATTGTTTTTTGGTTTTGTTTTCTTTTTGTTTTGGTTTGGGTTTTTTATTGCCTCAATAAATCGATGCTACCTGGTGTTAAGGTAGATGGCCAACCACAGAGACCTATCAGGGGTCATCAGCTTGCCTGGCCTTCCCTTCAGCAGCAGTGAAACAGAAACATCCAGCTTTGGTGGATCAAGACATTGGGGGAATTATATGAACTGCCTGGCTGGTCTCTGCGCTCTTTAGACAGAAGTACTTACAACTCAAATCAGAGGATGAGGATCGCTGGGATGAGTCTCTGTCATGGGCATGACCTTTACCTGTAGTAGCTGCCCTTGTTCCAGAGAACACGGTACCGATGCACCGTACCACAAAACCAGATGTGTTTGAATATGTTTCAAAGTTGATGCCTGCCAGTATAGATGGTTCTTTCTGATCTAGACATCAGCCTTTGAAATGAAAAAGAGAGCTGAATGAGTTTTTCTTGTAAATGGGGCATTTTTTACCTCCCATCCATGGGGCTTCCCTAGTTTCTAATTAAACGCATGTTAAGCTAGAGCAAGAAAAAAGTCGCTTTTCTTTGTGGCTATTTATTGTGATTATCTATTTTCAAGCAACTTGAAATAGATGAAAATTACTGAGACTGCATAAAGGCATTTAGCCTCCTGTGAAATGTCATGGTATTTGGCCTGTGGGTTTAAGAAACGCGTAACACGCGTGCACACACACCACACACGCACCGGGATTGCACTGGCTGTATTTCCACAAAAAAATTAGGCTAAGAAGGTCAAGCTGTGTTTAGCCCCGAGGTCAAATGTCACACGTTGGAAAATGTGCCTCTGTTCTCGGTTTACTTTCAAATGAAAAATATTATTTGTTTCTAACATCTAACAATTCCTAGCACTACAGTGTTTCCCTACTTTATTTAAGGTTTTCTGCAATTAGAAAAAAATGAATAATGCAAAAATGGATTTGCAAATTAATAGGTTGAATTTATGGTGCTAAAAATGAGGCTGCATTATGAATTATTCATGTATACCTGAATGAGCACTATCTTTTCTTAAAACATTTGTGAGGTCCAGAAGATTCAGAGTCTCTTTCCTCACCAAAACAGTCTTGTTTGGTAGCCAAAAATAACAGCATCAAAATCACATGAGAATAATAAAAAAATCCCAGATGAAATAGGTTTTATGAGTCATAGTCATTAAATATGTAGAAACACAATGATCTGTTTTAAATACAGACTAAATTTGAAAGCAAAAATAGTCTAAATATTATACAAATCAATGTGGATGTTAGTCTTTGTAGAAAGGAAAGGTTGTTAGAGGGTGGCATGAATTATTTGTTCAGAAACTTGCATTAGAAGATGTTTAAAAAGGCTCAGCATATTTTATAAAAGGGCAGAAAGCATATTCCAGCACAACTAGCTGAATGAAATTGCCAGGTTTGGGATTCAAGTGCCCTGAGGACATCCGCTCAGTACTCAGCTTCTGCAGCTCTTCACATTGTTGTCTTTGGCTGGAGGCTCCACAACCCCAGGAAGACCTGACAGAGGTGACATACTGAGTCCTGACTTCTGTCCTTCAGATCTGAAAGGGAAAATATGTAGCACTACAAGAATGTGACACGTGAATGTAGGTGTACTGACAGACCATCTCGATGTTTGTATTCAGCAGGAAGATCCTGTTAATTAGTCACCAGGCAAATCCAGAGGTCCCTGCCTGAGGTGCTCCCGCCTAGTTAGTGCTCTCTTTCGGGGCTCCAGACCTGAGTGATGTGGTGATACTGTCTCTGTGAACTCATGGAGGCAAAAGGCCAAGAGCTTTCTCCTGTTCCCTTTCGCATATATGCGGAGGATTCCTGAGTTTACTTGTAGAGAGAAAAGTGGGCTCAAACCCTAATGCTTTCCAAATCACCATTTAGGTTTCTCTTGTTTAAAGCCAGATCAGTCTTACAGCCCTTTGGGTAGCCTCTGCAGATGCTGGGCTTGCTCAAACCAGCTTTCTGAGAAGTGAAAATCCCAAATATATTATGAGTTTTCTTTCCAGTAAGTGTCTCCAGCTTCTCTTCCTCTGTAACCCCTTCCTTTGGGGCAGTGACTCAGTACTGCTAGTGGTAATGAGCAGACCGTTTTGATTGATGAGGACTTCACACTGATTCTGTGATGCCGGGGTAAAGAGCACAGACAATTCCCAGGGCGCAGGCTAAAAATGTGCTTCACTCAAACCTCTTTCTTCACGCTGAAAAAGGGAAAGGAAAAAAATGGGTGTGAGGTTAAATACTGTTCCTCTTTCAGGTTCTAGCTTTTCGATACATCCTTTTCATTAATAAATATCACTCTGTTTCAGCAGTTATCTATGCAGTCAGAGCACACCAGGCTTTTGTCAGTGCTGGAGTCCCAGTTTGCCAGGTGCTGGGCAGTGAATGCCAAATCGTTTAGAGCCTAGTGAAGCCAAGACACTATGAATGGACAGAGCAAACTGCTGAAAAGAAAGGAGAAACATGAATGGAAAAAGTAGCTGTGGGAACAGATGTACATTTGCAGGCCAGAAGCAAATGTAATTAAGAGGCTTTGAATGATTTGTCGTACTTGCATACAAACATCACCTCTCTAACTTGCTTTACTCACTTTCTCCCTAGATGTCAGCATGTGGCACATCAGATGGACACTCAAGCAGAATTTTGTATGAAAGCAATTAGAGGAAAATAAATATTCTATTTGTTACATCTGGGAGACTCTTTACATCTGTTTTTCCAAACACTTATTAACAGGAGGTTTTCCAAGTGGGAGAATTCGGTTGATGACAAGATACTGCTCTGTCAACATCACAGGATTTGAAGAACAGCTGCTGGTTGTATGTGGAGCTAGAAGCGGGGGAGAGGAGCAGTGTTAGCTCTGGACTGGTAACTGCTGAGAAAAGCAGTAATTTCTAAATCACCCTTTTTCTAAAATGTGGTGGCTTTGCATAAGAGACACTAACTCTGAAACATCTCGGTGCCTTTTTTCCCTTTTGTAATACTAACCCATTTATGCGACACTGGCTATGGCTTCCTTTTCTCTTTCCTCTCTCTCTCGTGATGTTTGTCAGTGCTTTTACAGCCTTTGGCAGCTTCCCAGCCAGAGCAGGTTCCCTGCCAACAGCCTCCCCTCATGGCAGCTCGTTTTATAAAGGGCTGACTGCTTTGATGGATGATAAGGCTAAGGAGAATGAAGGAACAAGGGAATTTTTTTTATTTTTAAGGAAAAAGTCCCTCTCACTTGCATCTGAAAGACACATTGTAAATAGAGTCAGTCTAAACCTTGCAAGCTTTTATCAAGAGGGAGCCCATCAGGGGTGAAAGCTGTTCCTGTGGTGCTCTGTGTGTGATGCTGGGTGTGGGAGGTGGAAACATTAAGGCAGGAAAGGTTAGGAAATAAAGGAGAGCAAATTAGAATCCTAGGCTACGAGAGGAAAACACAGTGAGTGGAGAGAAGGGAAGAATAATCAGTCAAGGGAGAAAACTGGAACAAAGAAGGAAAGAAGTTGGAAAGCAGAAATAGAAACAAAAATGGTCTGTAAGTAAAGGAGAAGCTGAAGAGAAGTGCTGGAGGAAAGCAAGGTTGGCATATGTGCAGCTATGTATGCACACTTGGTGGAGGAATAAGGAAGAGCTGAAGCCAGGATGAAAAAGAAATCATTAGAAAAGCTAAAAAAATCTTTTTGCTGACCTCCCTTCTCATCAGTCCAGCTGATACCTCTCATTGTTGAATTTAATATTGATGTTTAGTTCTGCAGGTATCCGATTGAGCCTCAAAGGCCTTGATTATATCCATCTTGTGGAGATTTGCCTCAGTGCTCATAATTATTGCGGACGCAGAAGGAAATCTATGCTTTGAATCCGTCCAGTGTTTCCTTCATTTTGTGTGTCCCAGCTGGACTCTGATGTCGGCAACTATTTCAGCCTCTCCTACCTTACCTTATCTTACCTTAACGCTTATGTTGTTTATCAGCTATCCACATCTTAAGAACCTCTAGTGCAATGTGAACATCTCCTGTGGATTATGTTTCACATCCTCTGGCTGTGGAGGGTAGAAACATAAAATGACGTGTTCCCTCAGTGTCCATATGATCTTTCTGCAGCATCAACATGTCACTTCATTTCCTTGCTCATTCCAACAAAACCTCTCGTATGAGTGCAATTACTCAGGAGCATGTAAATTGCAACTTATGGCAGAGACCTCTGCAGATGTCTTGGCAGGAGCAAGCCCATCCTATATGCCGGTGTGCTTGGGTAAAGCTCTCCTGGGTCTCAGTCCAGACTGGCTCATTACAAACACTGCATTTACAATTGTCTTTCCAGAGGAAACGTGCAGCACATTAATGGTTACTTTGTTAAGACTTTTTTTCCACTCTTTTGGTTTTTTTTTTCTTTTCCCCCAGCTGCTGCAGGCATCTCCAGAGGACCAGGGCCCGTGGCCATTCCTGCTGGCCACAGGCAGGCAGCTGTAATTAATTTAAGGTAGCTCTTAGGTGTCCAGTAATAGAGAAATTCTGCCTTTTGAATACCTTTCTTATGTACACCTGTAGCTCTTGGGGCATTCCCATCCCATTCACATTTACTGCGACAGCACAGACAAGTGCCCTCTGAAAATGAGGCGTCAAGTCTTCTCTATTTCACAGTAAATTTTCTGTCTTTCTTGGATACCACTGGCTATGTTCTCTGTTTCCACACCAAGTCAGCGGTGCTGCCTATCTTTCTGCTGCAGGCTGTGCTGCGGAGGCTGGCGCAGGCTCCGCTGCCTGCCCGTGGCCAGCAGGAACAGCCGTGGGCCTGGCTCCGCTGGAGATGCCTGCGGCACAAGAAGGGAGCAATTCCAGTAGAGAGGGATTGAACTGGGTCGAGGCAAGCTGTGCCTTTAAAGCACAGTGATGTTCTGAGTACTCGTGGTGAATCTGGAAAAAGGTCCCGTTTTTGTTTGGTTTGCTGGTTTTTTTTCCCCCTTGGTTACTGGTCACACTTACTGTTACCACGATTAGACAATGTGTTTATACCTCAGCCTGGTTTGACTCCTGTTACCCCTACCTTCAAGCCTCCATCCCTGCTTCTGCATTTGATCTAGCCTATTTTAAAAATCAGTCTCCTTAGGATATAGACAGAACTTTTGAGGTCTAAGAGGCAGTTATCGGCTTAGTCACAACTGAGGTTCTATGGGATATAAGCACTGACCTGGACTCTGGACTTTTCAAAACCATCCCTTGGATTCCAGTGAAGGTGGCAGGTGCTCTCCATTTCATGTTGAATCGTAGGCATTCCAGCCTAATTTCTGAGTTGCAAATGCATGCAGATCCTTCCCGTCACTGCCTGGGTGCTGGAAGAATCATGTCTTCTGGGATTACGCAGACTTCAGTTTCAATGGGTTTGATGTGAGCACCTAATCTGACCTCCTGTACTTCAGGCTTACTCCTGTAGAGTGAGCCTGAAGGTCATGAAAATAATATAAATGAGTTTTAAAAAATGTAAGAGTAAAAGTGAAATAAATGAGTTAAGAAAATTCTAAAAGTGAAATTCAGTGCATTCTGCCTGTGCTTATTTTGTGAATCTTTGCTTCCTCTATCAATCAAAAAGAGATTAAACTTCCTCACTTGCTTAATACTTGGTTAAACATTATACAGTCCATTGGCTCCAGATAAATATGTCCCCAATTACATGGGACTTCTACTAATAGAACTTGAGCTAAGTAGTAGTCATTAGAGTAAATCAAATACCCCAGTAAAGTGGCCTCAGCTGAAGTTAGGTGCAGTGCAATCATGGCCCTCAGGGCATGTGGCTTGATTGCTTACAGCCTCGCATGTTTCTTTCTATAAGTGCCATTTTCTAAATGAAAAATGTCTTCTTTCTTTTTTTTTCTTTTTTCCCGTGGATCCTTTCAATTTGTAATAAAGAACCTCAAGTACTTTTGAAGCCTCCTTGAGGGAATTCTATTTTTACTGGGATTTTAAAAGAGAAATAAATGGGAAAACAGGGAGAATGACTGTGTTTCATCTTGCTCACCAAAATCTCACCTTGTTTGAACTCAGCAGCCAGAGTCTATTCAAACATCACGGAGGCAGAAAGTGTTCAAGTTTGTGGAATAATAGCCTTAAAAAATTCACAGAGTGCTAAATATTGGATGAATAGCTGAATGAAAATTCCAGACCTAGAATGTGGAAAGATTAGTCAAACTTCCCAAAGGAAATGTAGCTTGAGCAGCTACACTGTCTTTCTAAGCTGCCTATCCCTCCTCCCCCAGGTGTAAGTTTTGAACCCACCAGTCTCTTGAGCAGATCTGATGGAAGCATGGGGTTTCAAAAGACATGGAGTTGTTCCAAGTTCTGTGGAGGTGGTTAGGCAGAGGGGAAGAACAAAGAGGCTCTGCAGGAGGATAGAAGCTTCTCCATGCAGCACATGGGGCTCAAACCCCCTGCAGCAGGTGCTGCCCTCAGTTCAGCAGCCAGCAGGGAGCGGGACAGGATGGGGGGATGTGGAGAGAGCCAGGTGAGTTTGGGGTGGCTCCAGGGTGCCACTGTGGTGGGGTGGTGTGCTGAGACCAGGAGGGTGCATGGCCGGTAGAACATCAACCACCAGGAAAACAGCTTCATTAATCTTGTTGGGAATGGAACAACTTGTCCTTGTGCTGTGCGAAGGAAGGGAGAGGGGGAATGAATCTCTGCACATTTATATGAACAATTTTCATGTGTAGTTCAACACTCAAGAATGCAAAACATTACTTGAGCCCTCCTCAGCCCCTTCCCTGATTCTGCTAATAAAGTAAGATGTCAGGAAGAAACTGGGCTGTTAGAGCAGAGCAGGCAGGACTGGGAAAGCACAACTGGGACTGTGCAGGAGGCACCCAGGGAGGCCTGGGCACTGCAGCTCCGTGCGATGCTCCTTGGACGCTGCCTGGGCCATGCTGGCCCCGTGGCTGCCACCAGTCAGCTGGTTCCACAGGGGATCACCCGGTGCCACAATCAGGACCTGTAACTATATCAGGATTTTTTTTGAAAATCTCTTTTTTGTGGTTGTTGGGGTTTTTTGTTTTGTTTTGTTTGGGATTTTTTGGGGGTTTTTTTGGGGTTTGCTTGGCTTTTTTTCAGGGCAAGAAGGTAGAACGCTGCTGCTGAGAAGAACAAGATGTCTTCCAGTTACAGCTGCTCCTGCAGAAGCTCTGTCTAGTGATGTTTTGTTTATCTTCCTTGTGAGGATTGTGAGAAGGGAACCAAAAATACCAAGCAAGCTCTGCTTTAAGGGGTAACCTCTATGATATCTCTCCTTTTGCATCAGAAACGTGCAAATAGAAAACGACAGCAGTATTTTCCTTTCCTTCTTTTCCTGCTGCAGTATGCTTTCTCCCCTGCCTGGCATACTGATTTGCTTGAGAATCCAGGCAGCAATGTGGTGGAGAAAAAAATCATTAAGTACACGCAGGCTTTGCTCAGCACTACAGCATGACTGGACTCCTACTGGCACCTAACATTTTTTTCCCCCAGATCTGAAAGTACTTCATGTATAAAACAGTGTCCCATTTCAACAATTTCTTTCTTTTTTCAATCTTTAAACAAAGAGAATGACTGAAATATATTTCACAAATAATCTCATGGATGTCTCAGAGATCTTCCTTGTCCTCATGTGTGCCACACAGCTCTTTCTCAAGCATTTTTGCAAACTTGAGACTGCGTGTTGCAGTGCCAGGATATTCTGGTTGCAAAGCCTTTCTTTATTTAAACTGAACTTTGTCAGTAGCAATAAAGCTTTATGCAAACCTTGAAATCATCAGGAGAGTTGCCTAGAAGGCGTAAGTTAAATTAAAATTCTGTTTGTGCTCTTTTGTGTTGGTGCTCTTATTTCTGAGCCTGGGAGGTGTAGTCAAGCTTGCCTCTGGTATGAAATTTTAAAAAATATATGCAATTAAGACAGAATTATAAAATGTTTGGGGAAGGAACCAAGGTAGATTTGACACAGAATTCCAGAGGCGAGTCAATCCATAAAGAAAGATGTTGAAATTTCCTTATAGGAGAGAGAATTTAGTTCTTTTAGAATATAACATTGGTGATGGAGACCCTGACCCAAGGTTTACCCAGCCCAGAGTGCTGTTTCTGACAGTATCCATAGGTAAAGACCTATGGAAGAGTCTGAGCAAGACAGATATGTGTGATACTTGATGCTCTCCCAGCCTTTATGTTTTTGAACTTAGAGTCTTGATGGCTAGATGTGGTCCCAGGGCAGTTGCCCTCTGTGAGAACATGTCCAGCCTTCCCTTGAAGCCACAAAAACTTGTACAAAAACTTGTACAAAAACATCTGTAGTGCCCTTTGTCAAGGAGCTCCTGCTGCCCTTTTTGCTGTTATTTTGGCTCCTTCAAGCTTCAACTTATGACCCCCTATTGCTGGTACCGTTAGAGAAGCAGACAATCAGTCTTTTTGCAGACTTTTTTTTGTGTACCCAGAAGTCACCTCTTTCGCAGAGTGATGTGTCCTACCTCACTCATTTGTTCCTTGTACAGCAGCTTTCTCTACCTTTGATCTTCTCTTCTGCCTTTCTCTGAACATTTGCCAGTTCTGCTATAAAGCTTTTGAGGGATTTTCTTGCTCAGTTGTATATGATTCCTCTGCAATTTTTCACAGTTGGTGCTAGTCCTTACTATCCTGAATAACTCAGTACTCTTGATAAGCTTTCTCACTTCACCCTTTTCTAAATTTTCCATAAAGACACTGAACAGCACCGACCCCTCTTGAACTGTTGCTTACTCTTCATTGAGAAAATGTTGCTACTGTATTTCCTAACTGGGCAAAGACCCTCCGTGGATGCTTGGTTTCTTCTAATGCTTTGGAAGATGTTTCTGAAAATCAAGGCAGTCAGTGTCAACCAAATTATTCTTATCTTCAGATTCGTGGATCCCTTTGCAGTTCTCCAGGGAGAGCAAGAAAGACCTTCTCATTATAAAAGCCCTACTAACTCTTTGTACTCTGATCATCTCAAGTATCTTGTGCTTCCCTAGTTGACCACTAATTTTTTTCACTATTACATTTCCTCCTGACTGTCTTGGTTTAAAGGTCAGGCTACTTCTCCCATACAGCTTCTGGTGATTTTTTAGGAATTGGTGTCACTTTGACCCACAGCCGTGACTGAATGTTGCAATGCATCCTGCAGCTGAAGAGATGGTCTCCAGGAGCTCAGCACCCTGCTGGTGTCCTGGCCCCATCTCTGGCCAAGTACACCGGACACATCACACTGTTCTCAAGTGAAAAACTGTGTGCTCAGACAGAAAAAAAGTATTAAAGCATGTATAGGTAAGATAGGCTGGGTGCTCACATGGGAGGAGGGTGTTCAGGCCCCGCTGTGCCACAGCTTAGTCTCTGTCTGCCTCTCTCCCTGCATGTGCCGTGGGCGTAGTGGTATTTTCCCAGCTCACAGGGTTAGGGTTGGATAAATAGACTGCAGACAGCAAGAAACTTATTTACTACTGGAATCTGTGCCATAGTAGAGCCAAAAATAGGTGGGTGAGTGTACTTACAGCACCAGTGGAGCGTCGCTAACCTTGTGTGACAGACCGAGGGCTAGCACGCTAGGAATGTGTTGTGGAGAGGGAGTGGGAAAGCCCCAGCTGAGCACAGTAGATCAACCTTTCCTCATGGAAAAGGTGCTGGGTTCCCTTGTCAAAACACTGCATTTTTTGTCTGACTTGACCCTTTGTGTGTGAGGTTTTGAGCCCTGCTTAGGATTGTAAGCCCGTACCTTCAGACATGCTGGAAGTTCTTCACGGTCTGGAGATGAAACCGGGATGGCAGAAAGGGCCAGGCCTTGTGAAACACAGAGCAGCAGAAAGGGACTGTCACTTGGCCACAAGTCTGCAAAAGGTAGTTAAAACTGCCTAGAGTACAGTTATTCCTTAGGTTGCGCTACACCTCTAATTTAAACTTCCATGTGTAAATTACTCTCTGTGGGTAGTGATTTGCAGAAAAAATATATTGTTCTACTCAATATTATGAAAGATATCTCAGGCTCTCTGAGGCACATTGAACTGCGTGCTCTCCCTGCTTCATGCATTGTGCATTAGTCCAGCCACACCTAACAGAGGCATTTGCATGAGTAATTAACTGCCATTTCCTGCAAATCAAATTACTTGGAATTAGAATTTAAAATTACTTTCCAATTACTGAACCATACTTGTTAGTGAGAGCAATGTTTTTACTGTGCCACATTTAGAAAGGGCAGAGGCTCTTAACTCTTTCAAGAGAGCAATTATTTCTGAGAAGCACAGTGTGTCCAGGGATCCCAACCTTATTTGCTTTACACTGCTAACAACCGCTGGAGCTGATGATGCTTTTCTCACAAGTGAGACAAATTAATTTGCTTCTTAAACTTTATGAGTAGAACAACATAAAATTTCCTTTATTAGCATCACGTTTCACGGACAGTTGTATGGGCTTCAGTGCAAAGTTGTTTTTTTGTTTGTAAAGTATACAGCAAAATTGTTCAGAGCCTTTTCATGACAGGCTGTATAACTCTATGTGCAGATGTATATATAATTCTAAATGAAGTTGTTCCTATTATCACTTATAGTATCAATTTAAATTGCCAATGGGAATGTTGCACTAATATCAGAGAATAGTATTTCCTAAAAATATTCTTTGAAAATTTACAGACCCTGAATTTCCTCACATCTTGTGTCTGACAATGATCAGAGAAATTGTCTGTCTTTCTGTCTGCCTGAAACACAACTAAACAATAAAAGGGATTATGTAGAAATGATGAAGCTAGGACATCCTATTTTAAAGTTGGGCTGTGGAGACTTTGGCTGGCATCAATGCGTTGAAGAAAATAAACGTATTCATGTTTCTTGATCTCTGCAAACCAAGTCTTGCATGTAACTTAAATGACTTCCTGGCTATCTAGTGTGGTTTCACAGAGTCAAAGCCTTATTATTAATGTCTGCTTGAAGAACACAGTGCCCTGTTAACCGTTAATAGGAGCCAATGAATCCTAATTGATTCAGTGACCAGGGAATATTTGATGTTCAAGATCATAAAATATTATGAGAACAGACATTAATTTTTGCTATCTGCTGCCTAGAGAAGGAATGTATTTGGTTAAAAGGAATACTAGAAGTACAACTTGTTTTTTCTGTATTATGTAAAAGCATAATGACATTGTGTAGCTAACTTGAACTGACAAGAGCAATGAAATGTAAGGTTAAGATTCTTACTACCTTTAATCTTGCTGAGGCTGGAGGTACTGTAGCGCACTAAGCAAGAATACTACGGAAATAAAGAGACCAATTGTAATTGTAAACAGGGGGCTGGAAAAAGGAGAGCTTGACTTGTTTCTTATCAGATTTATTGGCAGACTGTTAGAATAATCATAGAATAATCCCTTCTGAAACCAATAGAGGTCCCCAAATTAACAGCAAAAAGAGAATTTGCCTTAAATTTGTTTCATCTCACCCCAAATGTCACCTTTAATTTACCCTGTCGAGGTAGGGGATGGCTTTAAGGAGGAGTGATGACAGGAGAAGCATTTCATTAGTGCTGCCTTCTTTCTTTTGCTCAGGCCAGATGGTTCTGCTCTGGGGAACCTGCAGTGCTTCCTAGAGGGCAATCATGGTATGGGATGAGATTGCTGAAGCTGAGCTCCTCTGCCAGCAACGAGACAAGTCGGGTTAGGGTTTCACTGACTCTTATGTCCTAATTGTAAGGAAAGGCAACATTTGTGCTGTTAGAGAGTGTTTGGGCCTGGGATGGAGGCTGAAAAGGGAAGCGCGTTACATCGGAAAATAAAAGGAGAGGGAAGGGGGGGGGAAGTGAGAGGAAGATGAAATAGGATAGCATGGGTAGGTGGAGCAGATGAGCAGGCTGATGGTAAATGAGCAGAGCTGTTTGCTGCCAAGCAGCTCCCAGAAGGCAGCACTGGGGAAGAGAGACTTGTCTCTGTGAGGCCTGAACTTACTGCCTCCCCCTGGGCTACGGCTGAGCTTGTCAGCTTGTGTCAGCATGTTTTCAGAGTGTGCTCAGGAGGGTTTGATACGAGGGTAATGAAGAGTGTGGAAAAGAAACCTTTTCTTAAGCCGCCTACTAGCACAAGGAGCCCTCAACCAGAGGGTCATGGTAATTCAAGCCTTCGCCTTCTGAAGAGAAGGCTGACATACTTTCAGAGATCACAGCGATCTGCCAGAACCATTGCCATGAAAGGACCTGGTTTTGAAAGAGATGAGGATTTAGCATCGTCTGAGGCATTTTTTTGCCACCATTGCCAGGATGCTGGAACAGCTGAACAGTTGCTTGGATCTGTCGGTTTGGTGTCTGTTAAGAGGCTCATCACACAGTTTTGCCGGTCAATTAGCTCCCTGAACCTTCTCTAAGAGAAAAAATGCTGGGCAGAAACCAGACAGGATGGTGCTGTGCAATATATTTAGACAGTTAAATGGTTAACAACAGAGCTCCTGTTGTGATTCAGTCATGCCAGCAGCATAATGCCAGCTTCTGTCCTCATCTGACACTTTCACGCTGCTCGGAAGGAACCGCTGGGGAAATATGCTTTCACAGATTGTTAGTTGTACAGCCGCAGCCCTCAGAGCCTTGTATAATAAGGCATTGGCTGAGGAAGGGGAAATAACCAAGTCCTGGTCACATACCACCTCTATTTTTGCTATCAGCACAACCTCAAAGGCAGCTGAGTCTGGGTGGGAGGTAAAGCTTCTCAGGGGTCACCTCAATTAACATCAGGGCTTGGACAGGGGCCCCGCCTGGTTCCATAGATAAAGCTCTGCTGCTTTTTCATTTACTGAGAGGAACCTGACTAAAATGAGCAATCGGGTTCTCATGCTGCAAAAAGCCTAAAGTAGGATCCTCTGTACAAAGCTCTAAAGTAGGATCCTCTGTATATATGTGCGTACCTGCTGGCAAAGGACAGGATGACAGACTACCTCACAGTTAGCAGGGGCAGGGTGAAATCTATAGCACAGAGAAAGCAATATAAAGGTCCTAATTATTTTTTATTTTGGAGTGAAATCACGCTGAAAAGCAAACAGTTGCGGTCAATATTGAAAAATGAGCTTACTTATCTTTTTGGACACAGAAGATGCTCCAGCATTGATTAACTGTAATGGACTGCAGGGCACTGATTGCAAGGTAAGATATGATTGATCACTGGTGGGAAGACACTTGGTATTGGGGCAGCACCTCGGCAACCTTTAAAAGAGCATCAGCCATGCGTGCAGAGCTGTCCCAAGCTGAACTCCACGTGCAGTGAACAGGGACTCTGCTGTTGCTGCAAGATAATCTGAGAGCATCAGGCAGGGCAGAAGTCTTTTCTGTCACTGTGTTGGTGACAAGGCAAGGTGAGGGTAAGGATGCTGGCAGATTGCCTGGATCTCTGCATTCACTCATTTATGGTGCACACTGTATTTTCTAGAAATACCCATTCATAAGTTTCTAAGCAAAATAACCTCTGTGGAGTCTGAGTTTCTTCTTCCTCATACTGATGACTACAGTCATAATATATCTGTGATGGGGCAGCATGAGATCCTTCAATCTTTCAGATAACGCCATTATTTCCCTTTGTGAACTTTTCCTCTGGTGTCAAGGACCATGTTCCAATTTTAGAAGGAATGAGAGAATATTTTTTGTCATTCAGAAGGTAGATCTCAAATGGCTGTCATGGCCTGAGATTTTATGGGTTTTTTAGCAAGACAAAAAAGGCAGGAGTTTCACAGTGGGTTTTGCCTATGTAGTTAGTCTGAGCTTTTCAATGAATTTATATCCCAAAGATCCAGAGGAAAAATTTCAGATAAGTCCGTTTCCAAGCTCTGTATGCCTAAATCAGATCTAAACCCACTGGAGAAGCCACATGCCAAGTTCACTGGCTGGTAGAATAGCAAACTTCAAACAGTTTAATTGCCCCACACAGTTGTATTTTTCAAACAGTCCACTAATATCCAGTTTGAATTTCAGAGAGCAATTGTCTGTAAAGAAGTGCTAGCTGAGTAAAGTGAATTGTTTGAACAGTGCTGGGATTTTGAACTGTCATTGTGAGAAAGGCTGCTTTTTTTCCCCGGACCAGCCAGGGAAAGCTGCAGCTTCTTTCTCTAGGAGGGAAGATGTTGAATATTAATCACCCCTTGGCAACCTGTCAGGTGGCGGATTGCAACCCGGGAGAAGTGATTTGCTGATTATCTGATGTGACAGGTTAATAAACAAATATTTACACATAGGGTAAAAGTAACAGTAAAGTTGGGCAAGAGTTCTGCATCTCCTGAAGTCTTGGGTTAGTGATTTGGGTAAAAAAAAGGCCTTAGAGAAAAGGGTGGAAATATCTTTGTCAGGTTCTTTGTGGTGATCATTTAAATTCTCTGTGTGCTTGGGATTTCTCCTTAAAAAGATCATTTGAGATGAGAAAAAGATTGGCAATTCTGGGTTCCTTGGCTGACTTTCCAGCCTCAGGACTGCTGTGGAGCATGCTGACCTGACCACCCAGCTATCCCACCCTCCCTGGATACCAAAATATTTGACATTATCAGACATTCTAAAAATGTCTCTCATGGTGTCTGATGTCTCTGTGGTTTACCTGAGAGCTGGGCCAGCACGTGTGCTGTGCTGGACTTTGTGCATTGCATGGATGGCACTTACTTCCCAGCTTCCCTTCATAAGCAACAAGTGCTGGAGCAAGGGAGAGGGAAATACTGAAGAGCATCACCCTTGATGCAGGTGAACCAGAATCCCAGTGGCAGCTAACGCTTGGCCACAGGTGCTACTGTGAGAAGGGAGGAAGATTTTCACGTGGAGGTAATTCCAGGGAGCTGAAAAGTCCCCTTAGGGAGATGCTCTCTGTTGGGCTGGGTGAGGAGCCTGTGGGGCAACTCCACCATCCGAGCCAACCCTGTAGACAGCGAGGTGTGACTCCTGTGAAGGAGAGCAGTTGGAGAGGGATAGAGCTAATGATGGACAGACCCACCTTAATGATGAGAGGAGGCTGTGGATGCCCTTGGCAGTAAGGACAGGGCTTCAGCCTTGTGACAGGTTTCTTCAGGGGGCTGGGAGATGGAACTCATTCAAAGCATGTAAAGAAGAAAAAAAATTCAAAACAACCAACCCACAAAAAATCTGAACCCTTTGAACATTGCTATTTATGATTACATAGGAACTCAAGGCTTCCTTCATGTTCATAGCTAGAAACTGTTTTCCTAGATAAAGTTTTAAAGGCTTAGATGTAATCAGCTAAGGAACTCTTCAAATAAGCTAAGCCGTTTTTGATTTGGTGCAAATAAGAAGTGAAGTAATAGGAATAGCTATTCCTGGAACAGCTGAAGCTTTGAAATGCTGATTTAAAATGCTCCATGCTGCCATTCAGCTGTCCTGTCATAACAGTATGGAACGAAAGACAGTTTTCCTCTCTGTGAACATACAAAAAGAAGGATATATTAGCAATTGGAAATAAATATCCAGCTCTAAAAAATAGGGGGGATAATTTTTGTCCTCTTTTACCTTTTACTTTATATTTTTATTCTTTTTTTTTCTCTCCCTGTATTTCTTCTTAGCGTCAAAAAGACAATAGCAATGTTTCTTGCATCAGCTACAAAGGATATCCAGCTATCATTTCTCTACTGCTGTTACCTCACTTGACATCATGATTTGAAAAGTCTGATCATGTGGGGCACGACTATAAATTTGCTATAAACACTCATTCTCCTGCATTGTGAGCTGACAGGGAAGAGAGATCTGGGATGATGCCTGTGCTGCAGTGAGAAGCCCAGGCAGAGCAGGTGTGGGCTCTGTGACCCTGGGGATGAAGGCTGGGGAGCTGCAGCTTCAGGGGTGCCAGCATGAGGAGCTGCCAGAGTCTTTGCCCAGGGTCGTGGGTATGGTGATAAATGTGCTGGCTCTCATAATGGAGCTGGTTTAGGTTCTACCTATACATATGCTTCAGCCCCACACCTCGGGCAGGATGGTCATACAGAATATGCCTTTTGAATTTCTGTCTCTGCATTCTGCCCCTGCCTTCCCCTCTTTGGCCCAATCTGCAGAGAGTGTTTGCAGTGATATTTTATCTGAAAGAGGCTTTTCTCAGCTTGCTGGCCATTGGGAGGGGGTCACTGCTACCCCTCCTTCCTGTTCCCTAAACACCCCCATTCTGAAGAGGTTGTAACAGTCTCTTTTAGGTTGTGTGCTCCCATGGGGCTATCCAGAAATGGTCCTTACTTTCCCCCATCAGCTGGTATCAAAGGTAACTCACAGAATAAAACGGATTTGAACATAGCCTATTATTAGTCTGTGCCTAAAAGTGATTGTGGAAAAATATTTGGTCCTTAGGTATTTATGTGTCCCCATATTTGGGGCAAATATCTTCCAAGGTCTGTGTTATCTGCAGACCCTTGGTGGTTTCCATTTAAGTTCAGTGACGTTTTCAGGATCTTTGTTTAGAGCTTTAGTGAGTGTCTGAAAACTCACCCATGCAGCTTGACCTCAGTGAGTAGCACTACTAATGTCTACCAGATTCCTGGCATGTATAAACTCACTCCTACAGCTTCATGGGGGTAGCATTGGCACAGCAACAGCAAATTGCTCCTTCTGCTGTGAATCTGGGGGCAAATTAGTCTCTGGGTTAAAATTTAAGTTTTTTTCTGAAATCAGAAATATTTTTAGGAACACTAATTGTCCCGTTGACCACAACTAATGGTTTATCTGATAAGACAGATCCTAATAAATGGATTATTCTATTTAGAAAGATATTAATGAATCGTTAGTTAGGTTATTTCTTCTGCCTGTAATACATAAACACAGGGAGTTTGCAAGTGAAGGGCGCTATACTGAGGACAAATGGAAAGAATTGCTCTGTTGCACGGTGCTCTGTTGTCTCCTGCTTTCGTTGCTATGGGATGTAATTCTATTACCCACTGTACTGTTAGATTTCAAAAGGGTAGTTCATAAGCACTAATAACATTTGTGGCAATCTGAGCTAAGTTAATGAAAAAGATAATCAAATCTAATGCTACAGGGCAAGATATCTGATATCTCCAGGGGTCATAAAGCGATCATACAGCTGTCTCGGGGCAAGGGGTGGTTGTATGTGTGAGTGCAAGAAGAGGCAAGAGGCAGCAGAAAAGTGAGGGTCACCTTGCTCAGAAGCACCATGTGCTGGTCACTGGCCGAGGCAGGAGGGGATTGCTGGATATGTCACAGAGATGGAGACGCTTATTAAGCTAATGATATTTTTAGTAATGCCAATACCTAATAGATAAGTTTCAGCTGATCCCAGACATTTGACTCAATGTGTTGATTGGGAAATTGGATTAAGTAATTCATACATGGTTCTGCCTTGCCCATAGCAGGCACATGCTGAGTTGGGAGCTGACCAATGATGGCATTGAAATAGCCTTTGGAATTTTTTTTTTTTGGTAAACACTAGCTTCAGTCTGAAACTCACTTCTGAAGGAAATGTAGTGTTTTATTGCATCTCTAGACAATATCCAGTGGTGACTTTTTGTTGCTTCTAACTACAAACGCTGAGATTTTTTTGTGGACCCTTTCATCACCACATATTGGTGTATCACTTGAGGGTCTGAACAGCGGCTTCGTGTTCCTTGTAGGTAGGTATGTAACTGATAACGTTCAGCAAGGGACACTTGCAATGGGAATTGTAGCCAGCACCCAAAACCATGTTTACTCTCACAGACTCGTGCTGTATTTATTGCAAGTACCTCCTTCATCTTACTCTGCACTTTTGTATGGCCTTTGGAATCATTCTTCTATTGCTACTACTATTCTCTTTAACACAGATCTGCTTTTTGACTACAGTAAGGCTTCTGTTCTAGTTTCAGCCAAGGACAGGTTAATTTTTAGCAGTAGCCATGAGGAGGTGGAGCCTGGAGCCATGTGGGTGTGTCTAGGTTGTTACTCTGTACCACGCACTTCATCTGGGGGGGAGGCAGAATTAAGGACTTCTCACTTCCAGGGAGGATGATGTGGCTTATTGACATTGCTAATGCCTTTCTCTCCATTCCTCTGGCAGCAGAGTGCAGGCCATAGTTTGCTTTCACCTGGAGGGGTGTGCAATACACCTGGAACTGACTGCCCAAGGGGTGGAAGCACAGTCCCACCGTCTGCCATGGGCTGATCCAGACTGCACTGGAAAAGGGTGAGGCTCCAGAACACTTGGAGTTCTTTGACGACATCATCGTATGGGGCAACATATCCGAGGAAGTTTTTGAGAAAGGGGAGAAGATGACCCAGATCCTCCTGAAGGCTGGTTTTGCCATAAAACAAAATAAGATTAAGGGACCTGCCCAGGAAATTCAGGTTTTAGGAGTAAAATGGCAAGATGAACGTTGTCACATTCTCATGGACATGGTCCAAAACCAGCACAATACCAGCTATGTCCTCACCAATCGGCAAGAAGGAAACACAGTTTTCTTATCTTATTGCTGTTTCCAGTAAATTTTTCTTATCTGAACTCAGGATATCTGCCCTTTGTATGTCTCACTGGAGGGAGGGGAAGGAGGGGAGTGGCTCGTGGTTTTCATTTTAGTGGGAGAGCTAAATTAGGGAATTCCATTCCTACACCACAACAACTTCTCATACCAGATCCTAGCCATGCGAGGACATCAAGTGCTATAGCCTGTGTGTGTATATGGCCAAAGGTAGATGATTAGGAAAAACAAGAAGGCTGAGGACTGCACGAAAGGGTCCTCCTTCCTAAGCCTCAGAGACTTCCTAAATTAGGTGTTTTAACTACCATACTTTGCCTCTGGTAGTTAATCAGATCTGAATAGATGTATTGGATCCCTTTCTGAATGTCTAGATGTTACTAGTTCTCTGTATCATCCAATAAGAAGTGCTAAGAGTTCTCCAGTAAAGAGACTTCTCAAAGTAGAAACGTGTGATGAGCAGATGTCGTTTGTTGGTTTCAAGCATCCTTGCAGCCTACAGTGGTGCACATGCCCATCATGTGACAGTCTCGTGCCCATGGGTGCACAGCCGCCGCACGACTGTTTGTGTGACTGTTGTGTGACTGTCCCACCGTGGGTCCATCCATTTGCTCATCACATGTTTTTACTTTGAGAAAAAAAAATAAAGGGCTATATGTGATACTAGAGCACTTTTGTTTTTTCTTCAGAAGAACAACTACGCACAAAATTTAATGGGAAATATTAAAGAAAGAATTTTGGGGACAAAAGCTTTTAGTATGTGGTCTGTACCTTCTAGGAGCGCTCACATGATTTTCATGCAGTAATAGTGGAGTACTTTGATGTTCTCAATAGTTGTATTTCTAGCAACATTTTCTAACTTCTCTCCATGTTTGTCAGAAAAGCTCCTTTAACTCTTAAGAGTGGGGTTATTTGTAATGTTTCTTCTGACTTTTTTGAGACTTAAAAAACCCCCCAAAATTCAGCTGCTATTCTTTAGAGTTTACTGTAGAACAGAAGAAATAATTCTAATAAATTTTCTTGAACTTGTCATGGTAATAATAATCATATTTCTATACAGCTTGGATTGAAAAAAAAAAATCTAACAGAAAAACTGATTGAAATAGACCATACAAAAATTGAGTGCTTCCACCCACTCTTTCCCACAGTTCCTCAAGACATCACAATTTTTCTGTTTTGAATGTCTACCATACAGAGTTATTTGAACTATATCAGGTTTTAATTAGACAAGATAGTGTGGGGTTTCTGTGGGGCTGAAGTTCAACCTAACAATTTTCAATATGTAACACCAAACAGATTTTGCTTAGGTTAATACCAAGGGGACTTTTATTTAGCTTGCTTTCTTTCTCTGTTCTACAAAAGGAAAAGTAATATCACCTCTAAGGAAGTCAAAGTTATTCTGGAAGAGTGAGTTATTACAAAGTGTCCAGCATTGCAAATAGAGGTATTTATTTTAAACAACATCATTCAGCCTTCTATATTGCTTCTCTCACTTTCAGCACAGACCTGTCTCTTCATAGGATGGATTCCCAGCTGCGAAGCATCCAGATCCTAATTTATGTGTACGTGAATATTCAAGGTTAATATACTCCCTGTGGGAGAAACAGTCAGTGCCATTCAGACCACATTCTGTTTTCCTCCTTTGCCACAGAGTAGGCTGTTGAAAATGCGTCTGATGAAATTGCAGGTTCCTTCTCTAGTCTCATGAATTAATTTAATGTTTCTAATTGGGATTAGGTAAAGTACCTCTCCCCATGACCGGACAGCCAGCAGGTGGGACAAATGAGTTTAAATATCTACTCTAAATCAAGGAGAGAGAGGATAAATGTACAACTTTTTTTTTTTTTTCTCCACATGACAATTGTTTCTGTTCCTGTAGAGTGTATGTGTTTTGGAGCTTTTTGTATGTGCAGTCCAAATCAATGACCCAAGCACATGTCCCAGGTCACAAACTCACTGGAGGGTAGGGAAGACAAGATTCATGGCTTGGCTTTTCAAGTGAATTGTCCTCTTAGCCACAGGTAGGTGGAAGTTTATTGCCAACTTTACTGGATTGGATTGAATTGGATTGGATTGGATTGGATTAGATTAGATTAGATACCTAAGAACAACTTTTGCATGTCCTCCTTATTACATCTCCGATGTATTTGTGCAGTCCCTTGGCTGGTTCTGGGGCTACTCTTCTTTCACAGATCCCAAATACTGCCTGTAAGGACTGGTACCTACAGGGACTGGGGGCCTGTGTGTTGGAGTAGGATGCAGTGCAATAGCAGTAAAGTAAAACTCTGTATCTGAGCTGGGCAGCTGAGAAAGCCCAGCCTGGGTACGAGCTTTGAAGCCGTTTCATTTTGCCTCTAAGCACGTCTGGACAATATGTGCACAGCTGTGCAATTTACTTGACCTTGCCCTTTTAACACAAGGAGCTTCTATTAAAAGAGGAAACATGACTGGACTGTCAGCCAGACTTCCATTGTGTGTGGCCAACCAGTGTGGTCACACATTCCTCTTCCTGTGCAGCAACCTGGTCACTAATCTGTGCTTCCCAACACACAGACCAATCCTCAAGGCAGCCGGCAGTATCTGCTGGAGCATTGGAAGGTAGGGAGCCCTTGGAGTGAGAGTGTTAAAAGGGACCAGTAAGGGTGTGCCCAGTACTGCAAAACTGGTGGGGTTAGAGGTGTGAGTGGTAGGGAATGGACTGAGAACCTGTCAGGATGAAACCTGCGCGTACCTGAACTTCTCTCTCCCCTTCGTGTCCTGGTTTTCACATTGAGGAACCTGGAGGTGCCCTAGGCAGGGACTGCAATGACCCCCTGCAGGTGCCAGCTGCAGTGCTGATGTGCCCTGGGACTCACCATCTCCTGGCATGGCTACACTCACAGCTGCTCCCACTTATCTTGGCGAGGCTTATTCAAAATGCAGATTAACTTGCCATGGATGCTGGGACATCAGAAATGGCCCTGTACGGCATGAGATAAGGCTTGGCAAGGATGGTGCTTAGCAGGTGCTAAGAAGGGCACTGGTGACGGATGCAGTCAGTACCCCTGCACCCTGCTCTCCAGCACAGCCCTCAGCACCTGCTGCCATCTGACATTTCATTATCCAGTTTGTCCCAACAGCCTCAGGTAAAGACAGCAATTCAGTGCTGCTGTGTTGGTTCAATTCCCAAGCAGCTGGCTGAGGTAAAAATGGGTTAAGCATTTAGACATTGACCATTATTGGATTATACCAGGATCCTATCGGTTTTTAATCTTTGATAAGATGCTGAAACATGGCTTTAAAATTCACTGCAGCCCTCATATATTTTTTACTTTGATTCCTTGAATTCTTCTTGTCAGTTCCCCCAGAACATCCAGGATGAATACAGGGCTCTGTGAATTGTCTCACTCATGTTTTATACAGAGGCAATGCTGCCCCTTTACTTACCTGTTCAATTGACCTGTTGACATAGCTGAGGGTGGTGCTGCAAGCTGATTTTCAACTGGTGATATTCTGAATTCCTGGGATACGTGTAAAATGCTAATGTTATGAGTTAAACATTGAAGAGGTGCCATTAGTTTTTAAAAGTCTGATTCCCACTTGGCTCTTCTCATAATCACTGTTACAAGGAAGATTATGGGCATGACCATAACAATAAAAATAAGAGGAGAGAAGTCTTTTGCCTCAATTAGGAGTTTTGAATGACCTTGGGGTTTTTGAATTTATTTTGCACTGGACAGCATTTATGTGTATGGTCAGTGCTTCTGCTTGCCGTATATAAGCCGTTTCTTCTCAGAAAATATATAAACCTGGCTCTGGAGTTTTTTTAACTGCAGGAGCTGTTTATTAACAGCAGGAGCCCATCACAGATGAGATTGTGGGGGCGGTGTCTAAAAAGTAGAAGCAAGATAGGGTGGAGGACTGAACCTTGAGTCCACCCCTTTTTGCTCACTGCCTTGTTGTTCTTCCCTCTTCAGCCTCTCCTTTTCATGAGAAGCTACTGAATTTGGAAGAAAGGCTCCACATTTCCATAGTCATGGCATTCTTTTCTTCCCTCACCCCAGTCTTTATAGCCATTATATGTGTTTTGATTGGGGTAATAATGAAGAAGACTAATGGAGAGAAGGAAAAACGTGACACTAAAAGCAAGCATCCATCTCGCCCATGGGTGGATGAAGATTTAAAAGATGGCACTGACCATCCCTTAGAGGAAGAAGGTAAGAAAAATCTTATCCCAAACACTTCTGCTGTTTGAATTTTATCTACTGATATGAATAAAGGAGGTGCAATCTTCTGAACTTCTCCTCAGTGACAGCAATGCTCAGCGCAACACTGCTGCTGTGCCCTGAGCTTGTCAGCTCCCAGGAAGGAGGCAGTCCTCATGTCATGTCACTCTTGGTGTAAATCTCTATTCCCTCCAGACCTCACAGATCAGAGTGAAAAAAAAAAAATATTCTCAGAGACTCCGGTCTGTTCCTCTGTACAGCAGATCTCAGACCTATGGGGGACTCCATGGCCAGTGTAAGGAAAGGAAGGAGATCCTGCTGAATTCCCCACAGTCTCTTCCCAGGCCTTATTAGTGTGAGCAAAGGGAAGACCTGAGCAGAGTGTTTCTATCTGCAAGGCATCCCACTTTATCACCCAGTGCTACATATTTGGTCTCAGCACTGCTAAAAAGTTGGAAATGGGTTTATTACTGTTTTTACAAAGGTCCTCCATTTGTGGCTTCTGTGAATGTCAATGACAGCTTTGTTGGGAGCTGTGTTGATCAAATATTTAAGAACAAAATGTGGTGATGGTGCCAATCTGTTCACTCAGCTGCATATTTGAACCCGTGCAGAATGCCCTTTATTTTCAGTAGCTGTTTCTGATTCACAGCTTGGACAAAAGTCTAAGTACAAAATGTACCCTTCCTTCTTCTTACTTTCTAACTATCCTCCATAAACTCCTTTATTTCCTTGTGAAGTAAAAATCTACAGAGTTCTGTTCCTATGACATTTTTAAAGTTGTAGTTAATACAGCTTTTTTTTTCTTTTTTCTCCCTCAAGCTGGTTTCAAAGGCTTTTTTAGGGGTCTGTCTGGGTTATTTTTCTTCCATAATGACATTTTCCCCCAGTCTGCTTCCAGGAATCTTAAAACTTACATTGTTCTTCTGCACATAGATCTGTTTCTAAGAACCATTATAGCTCTTTTCTCAGTGTTCAGTTTACTTTGAGTTACTCTTGCTTATCAGTTTCTGAAAATAGTTGATACCAGGAAGGGTTTAAACCCTGTTGACTATTTTCCAAATATGTGAAATTTCTTTACAAATCAGCTCACATGTTGTATCCTCCTTTGTTCAATGCAAAATAGATTCTGTAATAAAATTAGCCCCTAATTTCTTTGTCACTGATGGCTTGCTAGTTCCGTTAAATTGCTGCAAATTAAAATTCCTGTGGCTGGTTCAAATGATAATCTATGAATTATCATTTGGATTATAGCTGTTTCTATCAGTTAAAAAATTTAGATCCTCTGCATAAACAAACCTATTAGCTCTTAACAAGGAGCCTCACTGCCACAGCTCCATATATAAAATATTAGTCTTTTATGTGTTAGTTGCTTTCCCTGTTATTCATGTGCTAAATTCCAAACTGTACTAGTTTAAAATTGCTTGCAAAAAAATTTTGACAGGTAGACATGTTGGTACTGTTGCTAAGTTTTATTTGCTTTTAAATAAAACCTTTCTCAATATACCGTGTCATCCAATATTAAATTTTCTTGCTATTTTGCTTTTAGTAACAAATAATCATCTTTCCCTTAATGGTGTGTGATTCAAACCAATGTCTTTGTAAAACAGTCATGTCTTTTATCTCCAGAAATATTAAAATAATTTCATTATTTGTAGGGAAGTTTTTCTTTAGCAGGGGAAAGCCCAGCCTAAGTGAGAAGAGTAGCAAGGAGGAGTAGAAGAGTTAATAAGGATCTGCTACTTTTCTAAAGCCTTAATTAAGGATCAAAACATGTTAACCTTCTTGTCAGTGTTAAAATTTTCACTGGCTGCTCTAGATGCTGAAATGGAAACATGGAGGTAAACAGAGATTTTTTTTAATAGTAAAGCATACTTTACCTGCTGTGTAAATTCTGCTATTTTATTAATGTATCTTACTTTATCAGACAAGCTCAGTTCTACTTAAATGTCTCAAGCTTGTTTATGTTTAAAGATAAAGCTCCTCTGAAGAGAATTTGAGTTAGGTAACATGAAACATTCTTCAGGCCTTGTCTAAAGCTAGACTCTAAGGCTGCCTTAGGTGAACAAGTTGAATTTTCAACCGCCCCCTGAACAGGAAGGGGCAGCTGAAGACCAAGGCTTTTGATTCACGTCCCTGACCAAAGCAAGGTCTATTTGCTGAGAGAGTGAAGCACTCTGCCAGAAAAGCACCGACCTTACTTGTAGCCATCAGCCCAACGATTCTTCCCTGAAGTGGAACCGTCAGGGATGTTTCCCATGAGAAGGACATACCTTTGAGCAGCAGAGCATTCAGTGTAAGTACCTGAGCTGCTTGGGCAGACTCAGTAGGGTCACTTCTTGGCAATGAAGGGTAGAATGGTGAGGGCCAAGTGCTCCTGAGCTTGTCTGTGTTCTGCTTTCCATGGATGAAGAGATGGATGTTTCTTGGAGCAGCCAGAAACCGCATTCTTTTGTTAAGTGCAAAGCACTAAGTCCATTTGTTTAATGCTTTAACTGGCAGTACTTCAGATTTGTTTGCATGCCCATCTATCCTGTAACTTTTTTTTTTCATTTATAAGACACAGAATGAGAGATTGTCGTGCTGTGGACTGGCAAGGATGGTCTGTATATGTGTATATCTGGCTGTGGCTTGCATTAGACCAGTTGGATACAGACAAAAAAGATGTTTCTTCAGCCTTGCCTTGAGTGTTGAGTCACAAGGGCTTCCTTATAGTAGCAGGCATCTCATCCCAAAGTGGTGGTACCTTGCCTCCCATTGCTTCAGAATAGATCTGGGCTGTCGCAAAAACAACTTCAGTCTTTAGCCCAGGGAGCTTAATATATATTGATAATTTTTTTGGTCATGAATTCAGAGCCATACAACTGATGGATAAGGTAAATACAGGCCCAGTTTATAGTGGTGTGGAAGATGAGGTTGAATTATATTTGTATCCTTGTTATTCTGGGGAGCACTTGCAGAGATTAAATAGCGAAGGCATTTTATTACTACATATTTAATTGTGGGGACACTGATGATACACTCTGCTTAAGGACTACAAAGCAATGCACAAAGTCCCAAATGTTCCGTTTCCTCTGAAAATGCACTGCTGGTTGCTTGTGATACTCCTTATAATAGACCTGTCCCACTTAAAAGCATTTCTCCTCTCCCCAATTTCCAAGACTTCCCATATCTTAGTAACCCTACTACTGACATGAATGAGGCAGTAGCAATTTAAATTTCCTTTTCAATGACAGTTCATATTTTGTATCATTTAGGAACACAGGACTTAGATGGACACAATGCATTACTGTGTGTATCTTCCTGCTGCTGCAGATACATCCAGCCTTTGTCATCTGCTGAATGAACATGAAAACTGGACTTTTGTGACCCTTTTTCTTTAACCTTGCTGAAAGACTGCTCCAGAATTTCATGTTATGGGTTAAAAACCCTCCTCTACCTTCCTACCTGCCCAAACTTACTTAATACTACTGTATACCTATTTAATCTGTTCCATCCTCTTGTTAAAGGATTGCCTTCCAGCTCTGGTACATACCCTCCTGTGGTTTATGGATAGCAACCAGATTACCTCGCAGCTTTCCTTATACTAGGTTTTCTCTTTATATAACAGCCACTCTAGTTCTCTTGAGATCTTAAGAAACCTTCTGCAACTATACTCCAGTTGAGGTAATTTTCACAATATTTTGATGCTGGGTTCTTTCTTCCAGGGTCTGCGCCTCTCCAACTTACTTCTTCTTTTGCTTAAGATCCCTGACCCACTCTTGAAGTTTCCAGGATCAGCCTGCTAACTGCTATTTACAACCCATTAGTAGGGTAATCCATCTCTTTTAGTTCCCTATTAGTCACACTCAGTTCAGGGCTGGATTCACTACTGGGATTCCTGCAGTGGCCCATTTTGCAGCAGTCTGCCATTAATCAGACAAAGAACCCACAGGGTCAGTTACCCAGCATTTAAGTCCAAAGATCTGAAAGCTTTCTTTACATACATTTAATTTTTTTCTTATGCATCATGTCTTTACACTGGAAAAGAGAATTGGAGAGGAATGGTATGCTTAGGAAGCAATTCTCTAGAGAAGAAACTTGTTCGGAAAGCAAATGCAGTGGTCTTGACTGGGGTTTCTCAAGGATCAGTCTCAGGACCAATTGTTAATATTATCTAGTGGTCTTTGCATAAAACCAAGGAGGGTACAAGTGAAATTTCTGAATGACATACAACTGGAAGCCAGCAACACAGAGAAGTGTCAGTGTAGGTAAAACAAGTGGCCAGCAGAAGTGAAATGACAACTTATTGTTCCCAGTGTGAGTTTGTAATTAAGAGCTCATGCTTCAAACTGAGGTAAAATTTATTACATGATTTGCAGGCTGATTATAACCTCCCATATGGACTGCTGGGAAGAACACAATCATCATCCTAAAATGTATCCAGAGAGGATTTTCTGATAGAGATAGAAAAATAGTACTTTTAAAATGAGATTCCATTTGGGATGTCTGAGCCAAAACCGTTCCAGATTTGCTTAAAAAAGCAGGAAGCTTGATGACTACTGTAAATGGGCAACAGAATTGATGGCAATCTTGAGAATGTGGCTAACAAGATAATAGACTTACTAGCAGGATGTCTGTTGTCCGTCAAGCGGTGGAATACACGGAGATGCAAACAAGACACTCGTGGTATTGTACAACGTGACCGTACCAACAGGAGTACGTCTAAACACAGCAATTAAAGATATAGAGAGCATGCACTAAACAGATGGTGCTGATAATGATTTTAAGTCAGCATATGGATAATGTTAACTGCTAAGAAAGAATGGTAGACACATGGTGGAAGAGAATATATAATAGATGAATTTATTAAAAAAAAAATTGCCAGGAGAGTTTTGGTTTTGTGTGTCAGTTCCCACATTTCTGGATTCTTCTGCTTCAGCCAGAATTCCCGTGTTGAGTGTACTGAGGTTTTCCACTCTCACTTGTTGTCTCACCTTTATCCCATGTTCAAATATCTTTGAAAGTACATTTCTTTTTTCAGCTTATTATTAAGTTGAACTATCTTGACCAAACAGCAGCTTCACTTCTTCTTTCTACTTACATGGGAAAACCCCCCCACACCACAAAACAACCAAGCTCTCATCACTATTTTCCTGAGTGTAAACCGCAAAGGGAACATTATCAAGAGGCACCTTTTTACTTTTTGAGTGTGCAAGATGATAAAAAATTTTTTTTTACAAGGGGTCACTGCTTTCCATTAACCTGGAGCCAGGTCCCTGCAGACTATGACCAAGAGTGCTTAACACAGGCATGAAATGCTAAACAAAATATATTCTCAGGCTGAATTCTTTGTATGCAACGTGAAATGTGTGTTGTTTGAGGACCAGCACCATTCCGTTTAGATTCAATGTATGAAACTGGATTTATTTCACCCCTTTGCACAGGCTGAGCCACGCTTGTGAGTATTTCACTGCTTTTAAAATGAACAAAAAGTCAGCCTGGTCTCTAAGGCAACTGCATACTACTAAAACACAGAAGTAATTGCTGTTTGAATTTGTGCAGGAGATTGCTACGATTCGGGAATAATAGCCTAATAGCGACAGAAAAAGAACTGGAATATTTTTTCCTGACTCAGCTCTCTGTAGCAGATTGCTCAATACTATTGACTAGTCAAAATGCAGCATTTAAATGGCTTTAGCTTCCACATCATAGTTGCAAAAAATGCTATCCCTGCTGATTCTAGGAATACAGGGGAGAAACAGACCTCAGAGACAACAGAAGATTCATTTTGTGATATAAACAGAGAGATTTTAGTGAAATGGGGAACCATTTTGAGTTCTTAAATTAAAGACAAGAAACACAATATCCTACATTTGATATGTTGTTATCCTAAGTATAGATGCCTGACATCCATTTCCTCTTACGCTGAAAGTCTCAGGAAACCAAAGAGCTTAACCACAAAGTCGCATTTCTGCAGAGCCAAGGCTTGCAATGCTTCTGCTATGAAACATGAATATGGAACAAGTTGACATTCAGCTCTTCAGAGGAGATTTTACACATATTGGTAGTTAAGCTCTCTCCTTAACTTCAGTAATTTAATTGATTTTTTTTTCCTTATTGAACTGCTCAAGAAGGAACACACGTGTTCACATTTACTTGCTGAGAAAAATGGGCTGGAAGCCTGTCCACTTTTTCAATGCCGTTTCAGCTTGTAACCCATTTTTACAGGCAGGCTTGCAGGCTGAAGTGGAGGCGGCAATGACTTCTTTGTGGATCACACTTGCTAGGGCCAGCCAGGATCCTCCTGTCTCTCGGTATTTAAACAAGGTGTTTATTCAGCAGCTGGAGCTGGGGATCAATGAGCTGTGTCAACTGGAACCTCAGACTTTGCATTACCAGTGGTGTAGAAGTGCAGTGTATGCCAGTGCAGGACAAAGTGCATTATGGTGTGAATGCCAAGGATATCGACAGCGTTCTCCAGCAAAAAAAATCCCTAACCACTTGTATTTTCTTGTAGAGGGCGATGAAGAGTGGCAAGGACTTGAAGAAAATGTTGCCCATGTCCCCTTTACGGGCGAGCGCTACTCTGAGGCTGAAATGATTAAAAGGTCGCAGGCATTTTACGAGCTTCTAAATAAGAGGCGATCTGTCAGGTTTCTCAGTGATGAGCCGGTCCCCAGGGAGGTTATCGATAATGTCATCAGAACAGCAGGTAGGTACTGAGTGGTTCAAGGCCTGGGAAAAAAAAAAAGGATCAGCATTGCTGTTCAACTGTGTAACTGTGAAAAGGTGGTGTGGAAAAGCCAAGGGAACTGGCATTTTGCTTATGGCTTTCCTAGATTCACCTGTAGCTGGAATGAATTAGCACCCATTGATTGATTGGAAACTATTCAGCTTGAACAACTCTATGTCGGAGACTGGTTTGGAGCACTCCCGATTCCTTTGTATTTGCAGTTCACCCATAAAGGAAGAAGAGCATTTCAACAGCATGAAACAAATCACTTCATTTTCAACCTTTAAAAGATGTTATTTAAAATAAAATTTATGTGTGGTTTATTGAGACATCTTTCAAATAGAAATATCGAAATGTTTTCTCAAAAATGTCAAGCCATGTGTACTTCACATGCTTTAAAATTTAATGCATTATGATGATATTTATCATGTGTGGGTTTTGTTTTTTAGGGTCCCCCCACAAACAAGTCGATGAAATTGTCTCAGCCATGCAAAATATTTCAGTTGACATAAATGGTTGGTGCTTAATAAAGGGAAAGGATTTCAGTCTAGAACAAAAACCCTTTTCCAGTCTTTCCACCAGCAGTGCCAGACCCCTGTTGAGTACGATTGGAGTGTTATGCTGAGGACCCTGATAAAGTTCATTTGACTGAATGTCAGAAATTGATTATCTTGTTGTTGTTGTTGAGAATTTATGTGTTTCAAATCATTACTGTCATGTCCTGGCCTAATCTCATCTCTGCTTTAGTAACATTGACTTCAGCCAGGAGTGGTTTTGACCCTCATTATTTCTCTTATTCTATGAGCCAGCTGCTGCTACTATAGAAAATATTCCCAAGCTGCCTTAGAGAAAAGTTCAGTAGCCTTTAGCAGGCTTAGTAATCTAAAGATTCTCCACATTTGAAGTGCATTATTTTCCCTTTAAAAACTGTAAGCAGCTTTGTTACTGCACTGTAACGAAGTCTCCATCTCCCTCTAATTAACTAGGAGTCATTAAAACACCGAGCATGTTTTGGCAAATGCAGCAAAGCAAACAAGGCTGGCGTGCAGATGAAGTACTTAGTAATCGTGAAAGCTTTGGGCTGTGTAGAGAAAAAGAAAGCAAAGGGAAGCACGAATGCCATGCATTTTTACCCAAACCTAAGGAGAGGCAAGGTTCACAATATAAAAACATGTTCATATATCAAGATAGTTCAAGCTGCTTGTTCAGTGTTTCTCAAACTAAAATCAGTCCTTAGTGTTGCATGTGCTCAAGATCTTCAAATATTTTAAAATGTGTATGAGGGACCAGAGAGATCTAACCAGTCTTCTTAACCTACCTATCTGTGAACTTGTGCAGATATATATTCTTCAGCTTCTGGCTTTTAACCTCTAGGCAGTTAAAATAGTCTCCAGTGGTGTTGGTGGGTGAGCAAGCACAGATTTAATATGTGCACACCTATAAACACCAGCTGTCTGTGGGGCAACGAACTCAAACCCGTATGCTCTATGGCAGATGTCCGTGTTGTACAGCTCCTTATCTTTGTCAGTCAGTGACAGGTTCCCGCAGGTGGTCACCGAGCCTTGTTTTCCTGAAAGCCATTATTTTCACCCTTTGGCTAAATCCACGTGTCAGAGTTGGCTGTGTATTCAGACAGTGCTCTGCTTTTGGTACAACACTTTGCAGTAGCATTACTGCATTCCTATATATTGTGCCATATTACTGCCTCATCATAGGAACTACCAAAATATGAATTTTTTACAAATCCCTAACTCTGGCTTCCTGTAAGATGGCAGTATGGAAGGACTAACCTCTGTTCTTCAATGGGATTTCACATTCTTTGAGAAAGAAATGAACAGGATTGTCTGCCAGAACTTAGTTCTTTTCTTCCCATCTCATCCACGTGCTTTCCCACTGCTCAGTTGGTCAGCCTGAAAGCTCACAAGGAAGAGCTGATACCTCTCCCTGCCCACCCTACTTCCTGGGTTTTCATCTTTTCCTGTTTTTGTATGAAGGTACTTCACCTAGTGGAGCACACACTGAGCCCTGGACCTTTGTGGTAGTGCAAGATCCAGATTTAAAACATAAGATTCGTGAAATTGTAGAAGAAGAAGAGGAAATCAACTACAAAAAAAGGATGGGAGACAGATGGGTTAATGACTTGAAAAGATTGAGGTATGAAAGTCAATTACTTAAGAGGTTTGAAGAGAGCTGTTGTTTCAGCATAGGAAAGACTTCTATAATTTTCCATTTCTTCCTCCCTCTCGCTTTTAATATTTTTCTAAGATTCATATAAAAAATTTATGTGTAAAATTGTGCCTTGGCGGCTTGTTCATAAAATTGCTTCCAGTAAAAGGGATTACATGCTGTCCATTTTGAAAGTTTTCCAAGCACTTGGCTCCATCATTATTTCTTCCTATGTAACCTCTGTGGCTGAAACCCTTGTCCCAGATTTTTCCTGTTGTTTGCCAAACAGTGAAGCTCCCAAAGTCACTGGAAGCTTTGCTACTGACTGAGGAAGCCCCAAGGCCTGTCCCTATCCAAGTGCTGAATTATGTAATATTTAATTGTTCCAAATGCCCTCTGAAGTCTGACTGACTTGCTTGGCTTCACACAATGGGAAGAAGTCTTCTGAGTCTTGGCTTGTCGAATGGCGCACACGCACAGAGCTCTGTAGGGCTGACTTGCCCTACTTGTTTGAGAGTGTTGCTGTTCTTCAGGTCCTCATGTGCTATGCAAATTTACATGCTACGGAAACAACTAAATGCCAGGGGTTCTTATGTTTTGAGTGGGAACAGTAGAAAGCACCCATTTTCTTGTCTAAATCCCATATCGTGATTGTCATTTAAGAAATTGGGGACCAAATGGAGTGTAACAGGGATGAAATACCCAGGAACAGAATAACAATTTTTGCCATCAGAATATATTTAGCATTAGACCTCAGACAAAAAAGTTTTGAACTTTTCTGACAGCAGTTTTCCCTGCAATGACAAAAAAAGTTGGCACTGCTGGTAACAGGCAAATCTGCAAAATTCCAGGAATTAAATAATCTCAAAGGCAAATGCTCATGAGGCCAGTTCATAGATAAGAGGTCAAGCACCGTCTCCTATTTGTATGCAATTCCACTCTTCAGAGTGAGCACATCAACTCCTCAGCCAAATCTGTTAAAATTGAGAACTCTATTCAAGGTTCTTTTTTCTTTCTGAAATGTTTCTATTTAAGCTGATAATACTTAATCCTTTGCAGTAAATGTTCTAAGGTTTAGTCTACTGCTATAATTGTCATGTACCTTTAGTGCCCCTTAGCAGGCAGTAAATGTAACTTAGAGGAAAGTGAAAAGGTTGCAAAATAAATGTCTTAAACATTCTTTTGCAGAACAAACTGGATCAAAGAGTACTTGGACACTGCTCCGTATTTGATCCTCATTTTCAAGCAGGTATATGGGCGGCTTCCAAATGGCAAGAAGAAGACCCACTACTACAATGAAATCAGTGTTTCTATTGCCTGTGGTATCCTGCTTGCTGCACTGCAGGTACGTTGACAGAACTGACATACTGGGATTCAATATATTAGTTTGGATTACGTACCAAGACTGTTCTGCCCAAATGAGGGTGGAACCCAATTTAGATTTTAACATTTTCAATCTCCTGGATTACTCCACTTCCTGGCAATATGTCTTAGTTTTGAGTTTTAAAGTTATTCTACTCAGGTCTACATCTGAGAAGGTGATTCCTGTCCTCAGTACTGGTTAACAGGAAGAAAAATATAATGTAGCTTCCAGAGTTGTCACTCTTCTCTCGGCACAGGCTTTAGCCCCTGTGGTTTCTGCCTTATGCTAACAAGGCTGACAGGCTCTTCAGACTACCCAAGCATGGCTGTGCAGTGCCACACTGGCCCTTTCTTTTCAGTAATCCCTATAAAACAGCTTGACACCAAATCACTTTTAGTACACAATGCTGAAAAAAAAAAAAAATCAGGGACATATTCCACAGGACAGGCTGTACTATTTCAATCAGTCTTTCTGAGGCATTTCTGAAAGTGAACTGATTTCTAAAGCTCAGCGTGTTTGACACCAGCCAGTTGGATTTTCTCAGTGGTTTTTCAGTGCTCAGTTCTGCCTCTTGTATCTGATGTACTCACACAAGTGTTAAATAGAGAAGCTATTCTGATCGTTAACCTGGCCTGTCAGCAAGATAACAGCAAGGTGCCTCCTCTTATATTAGGCCAATTTCCTACCAGGCACTGGCATTTCTCCTCCATTCTGTTTTGAACGACACTTCCTTTCGTGCTTTGCCGCTCCTCAGGCACCACTCAGCACCACCACTATTAGCTCTTCTCCTCTTGAGAAGACAGTAGAGATTACTTAGCATGACAGGTACATTTCCTGGGCACCTCTCCCTGGCTGACTTTTGTGTCTCAAAGCCTCCCAAAATGCTTACATTACATAGACAGAGAGACTGAAATCCACATGTACAGCTCTCAGGAAGCGACTCAGCTGTGTGGTCATACCTTGGATGATGTCAGCTCTTTATTGTTTGTCAGATTTTTTAGGGTTTTTGTGAGATTTTGTATGAGAGGAAGAGTGATACATAGACCTATTTTGGGATTCTGATGTAATCCATAACAATGGCCACTGTGAAAGACACCAACAGACTCCTGGGACAGCTTCTGAGGCAGAGCCTGTGGCCCCTGTCCCTGTGAGGTACAGCTCTTGAGGAGGAGCAAGTGTGCACAAGGCTGTAAGGCATCTTTGCAATGACAATGGAGGCAAGAATGGAGGCAAGAACCGAAACATTTCTCTGTATGAGCCAGATCACAGAATCATGGAATAGTTTGGTTTGGAAAGGCTGTTTCAAGGTCATCTAGTCCAACCCCCAGCCCCACGGGATGACATTCCAATCACATCCCCACAACTGCTTCTCAACTTCTCTGTGGCTATGGATCCCCCATCACACTGAGGACGGCAGGCAGGGTCTGGCTGTACAGCACACAGACATGGCAGGCAGACTGGGCTGTTGATGTGGTGGAGAAATGCTCTACCTCTCTGTGAGCGGAGCAGGCATCTTTTATGGTACCATCGAGGCTGTCAGTAAATCAGGTGTTCCCAAGCCTGCAGCAGGTCTAACGAAGCAGCATTTCTGGGCCAGTCAGCAGAAGGATGTGTACGGGTATGGTGGGAACAACCCCTACAAATAGAGAGCACAGACCTCTGTCTCACTCTGTCACTGTCTCGCTGCAGAACGCGGGTCTGTACACGGTGACCTCCACGCCCCTCAACTGCGGCCCCCAGCTCCGGGTGCTGCTCCAGCGCCCCGCAAACGAGAAGCTGCTCTTGCTGCTCCCTGTTGGCTATCCCAAGAAAGATGCCACTGTGCCTGCGCTGACGCGGAAGCCGCTGGAAGACATCATGGTGGTCATGTGAGGCCAGTGCCAGGAGGAAGGAGCGCATCCCTGCTGACAGCCGAAGTTGTCACTGCTGTTTCTGTGCATCGTCCCCCTGTGTCACTGTTGCTCTGGCTGTTTACACCTGTATTTCTTTTAGTGCTAGTAATCTACTAACAGCAGTGAGCAGTCAAGCACTGTGCCTTTGACAGCTGCTGTTACCTATCTGACCAGGGCGTTGTTCCAGGGGATATGTACAATGGCAATTAAATGACCTTCGTCACTTGATTTTTCTCATGCATTGTGGGGACAAATCTCTCCTTGAACCGGAATGTATATTTTCCTTTTACTTTTGTGATTACCATTACACAGTTATTTTAACTTAAGAATTTTAATGAAGGTTGTATTAAAAGAGACAAAGAGGTCAAACTCAGCTGTCCTGTCTTGGCCAGTGTGTGCTGTTTAAATGCCCCTTCCCCTTCACTGTGTTCAGCTATGTGTAGAAAGATGCTATTTTCCTCTTACATGGTAGGATTTCTCTACTTGATTGATCTCAAAAACTTTCTCTATACCAGGCTTTCTTATGGCGATGAGTGTCTTAGGTTGGGGGAAATTTAGTAGGAACAAGGCATACAGGTAATTTGCTTGTTACCATTTATTTATACATGTTCCAGGCACAATTAGATCTGTGGTAGCTATCAGTCGCGTCCCCGGTACTTGCCGCTTCCACTGGAAGCAGCCCAGAGGGAACTACTATTCTGGTTATCCTGTTTACCTGCAACTATACCAGTTTAACACCCTGAAATTGAAACTGCTTTAGAGACCTCGGCACGTGGGAGGTGCTTCCACGTCAGCGCAGATGAGGGATTTGGGAGCGGCGCGCTGGAAGGGCTGGCGCTGCCGATGCCCGCGCGGGCAGAGCCCCCTCGTGGGGCCGCGGGTCCCGCCGGCTCCGCCAGCAGCGAAAGGGAAGCGCTGGAAGAGACGCGTCCTTCCTGCGGCTCTCTGTTCTGGGGAACACTTTCCCACCCTGATCTCTGCTGCATCTAACGTCAGGCAAGTGCAGCCAAATTGGCTTCAGCCGTCCTTGAGGGATGAGAGGCTGGGAAGCAGTGCCGCGGAAAGGGACCTGGGGGTCCTGGTTCATGCCAAGTTGAACACGGGTCAGCAGGGCCCTGGCAGCCAGGAGGGCCAAGCGTGTCCTGGGGGGCATCAGGCACAGCATCGCCAGCCGGGCAAGGGAGGGGATTGTCCCGCTCTGCTCTGCACTGGGGCGGCCTCACCTCGAGTGCTGGGGACAGTTCTGGGTGCCACAACATAACAACAGTAAACTGTTAGAGAGTGTCCAAAGAAGGGCAACAAAAATGGTGAAGAGTCTTGAGGGGAGATGTTTGAGGAGTGGTTGAGGTCACTTGGCTTGTTCTGCCAGGAGAAGAGAAGGTTGAGCAGTCTACAACTTCCTCGTGAGGGGAAGAGGAGGGGCAGGCACTCATCTCTTCTCTGTGGTGCCCAGTGACAGGACCCGAGGGCATGGTCTGAAGTTGTGTCAGGGGAGGTTTGGGTTGGATATCAGGAAAGGGTTTTTCCCCCAGAGGGTGGTTGGGCACTGGAACAGGCTCCCCAGGGCAGTGGTGACAGCACCGAGCCTGACAGTTCAGGAAGCATTTGGATAATGCTCTCAAGCACATGGTGTGACTCTTGGCTGTGCAGGGCCAGGAGCTGGACTCGATGATCCTTGTTAGTCCCTTCCAACTCAGCAGATTCTGTGCTTCTGAGTTAACTCACTCCTCCTTATCTGAAGTCTAACCTGGTCTAGTGGAAGGCTCAGCAGGGGGATTGGAACTACATAATCTTTAAGGTTCCTTCCAATCAAAACCATTCTATGATTCTACAAGTCAAATCCCATTTACCATCACTTGTTGTCAGCTGAGCAAGTGGAGGGGATAATGTTTTGCAGAGGTACAGATTTTGGCCACGTCAGTGCATCTGTCAGTCAGTGGGAAAAACTATTTTCCTCATTGACAGACCATTTTGCTGGTGTTTAGCAGATATGGCTGTGTGTTCACCTGCTGTACTAGCCCTGTTTCACATTCCCAGTGGTGCAGCTATGGCAGGAAGTTTCTTATGCAGACCTAGTCTGAAATGAGCTCTTGTAACTACAGTCAAATAAAATAAAATTTTTAAAAAGGAAGTCCTGGGTCTACACACTTTCTTTTAGTTTCTAAAAACTGGTAAGGGAGATAGGGATTAGCTGAATCAAGTGAAGGCTGATGAGCTGCAGGTGCCCAGTTATCAGGAATACATATTAAAGTCACTGTTGCAAGTTTTCCTTCTGTGCAGATGCTGCTCTGCCCCACCATGTCCCTTCACAAGCAGTTTGTACCTGCTGGTACTACTATGTTTTAATTCAGAGTTCACATCAACAGAGGGAGGACTGAATCCCTGTCATGTTGCAATCTTTCCTTCAGAAATAAACTCTCAGCTACAGAAATAAATTGCTTCTGCCTGGTCTCAGTCTGCAAAATAGATGACACTCAGAGAAACTTCACCAAATGAATTCCGTTTCAAACAGCAGGAGCTTGCATATATAAGGCTATTTCTAGTGTGTTTCATGACTAAAAACCAAAGAACTAAAGCAGTTTAAAAAATATACAAAAAATTGTCACAATAACAAGCATTGGTATGTACCAATATACCTCTTCACATCAGAGAAGATTAATGGTTGGTTTTTTCCCCCATGTGCTAGTTCTAGAAACTAATATACACATAGTAGTTGAAAAACTCAAGCTCTCATACCTACGGGATGGGAAAGATTCTATCCAAAAAGCATTTCTGAAATAATGAAAAGTAAGTAAAAAAAGCTGCTTTTTTTTTCTTCTTTTTGGTATCTCCTGTACAAATGCTTATTCAAATGGAAATACTTCAGTAGTATTACAACTGCTGATGATGCTGCAGTCTCTTGTAAATCATGTTAATGCTCCTGTAGTGACAAACCTACTTGGAATTGCCACTGTTCTTTACTAAGTGCACTGTCTTTACTTAAAACACAATTAAATAATAAATTTTGCCTTTCCATACAGCATATTGTTGAATAAAATAAAGGTTAGTATTTAAATTGTTTTACTTTTAACTAGGGATACCCAGTTGGCATTTGTTCAATTTCAAGGTAAAAAATGTTTTTCTGCTATCTAAATGGAGTTTCCCATGTTTCCACTAGTGTCCATTGCCTGCTGGCCTGGTGTCACCCATCTCCTAGAGAAGTCTGGCTTCTTCTTCTGTGTGTCTTTCAATCAGGTAGCTGCAGACAGCCACTAATTCTCCCCATTTCTGGGATCTTTCTTCTTTGAACTGTGTGAACAAATTTGTGTGCATTCCCTTGAATTCAGACTCTCACTGTCTGAAATTTGTCAGACAAATGCTCTTGAAATCAGGTGCAGCACGATGGGTTGCATGACAGTCCAGATAATTAAAGGAATAAGTATCACATTTGTTGGAACCACAGCCAACTGCCCATCTCCTCCCACTGCACGGATGACTGAACTGGCTTTGGTTTCAGCCTGCCCTTGAACACGGAGCTGGAAGGTGTTGCAGCTGGTGCTTCATTAGCAATCCAGCTGGCCATGCCATGAGGCAGGGAAGCATTGCTCCCAGAGCAGCACTGCCTTACCCACTCCACCATCTTCCTTTCAAGACAGGTGAGCCAGAACCCAAATGATGCTGCTAGAAAGTAATTTTATTTTAATCTTAGTGATTCAGAGTGCAAGGTCTGAGGACTCCACTGTTATACGTGCCCACCTCCTCCATAGCTGTGTGATCGAGTGGAAGATTCCCACAAATTAGCTGGGCTGTAGTACCCATATAAGTGCTCTCTGCTTGATGAAAAGAGCAGGTTGTCAGTATTTAGCTTCTTTGCAAGAAGTTTAAAGCTAAGTGCTGTTATCTTGCATTTGACAGAAATAACTGTTCCCAGGCACAGCTACTGGGTCTGAGCTGGTGCACAGGGATGTGACAGGCTATAGTTTATCAGCTGTGTATTTGAGCATTTCTTACCATACAAATTCACGCTAGTACAATAAAAGTAAAGCAACTTCCGGGTGTGAGGAAGTGTCAGCTTGGTGCTGTGTACCCCAGATGAACAGAAGCACACAAGCCCCTACCTCAGGTTGTGGTTTTGCTCTGATTAAGCTGCACCACTTCAAAGACATTAAAGCAAGTAGATGTGCAGTCAGCATCTGATTGATTTATTTCTTTAATTGCTACATAGATCTCATGAGCCCATGAAAAATCAATCTTGAGAAATAATCCAGCTTGCACTCCAAGGCAGGATCAGCTGTACTTGATTGCCAGGTACTGACAAAACATGAATCCACAGCACTAATAAACTGCTCCCAGCAAAAGACTTGAAAGAAATGAAAATGCAAATGCTAATTCTGCCAGCACATGCAAGTCCTAAGAAGTTTTTGTTTCCAGAAGGGCTCAGCCTTGGCATTATGTTGTGTCACTGATGAGACCTCCATGGAGATCATTAGCAAGAGATTGGGCTGCTGTATTTTTTTTTTTTAAGCTTTCCACCCACCTGAGCTTAGTCAAAGTAAGAACTGCAAAAGTAGAACAGACCTTGTACTCATGACTTAGAACTCTCAAGGAATTTAATTATTTTTTTGGCTAACATTACCCATATCAGGCATCTTCAAGAGCCAAGCCTTTGCCCATCTAGATAGAACTCTCCTGTGCTTGTGGAGTGTAAATAATGGGAACACTTAATAGCATGAGAGCTGGGCAACAGGTCCATTCAAATTTAAGATGGAAGAGAGTCATTGAAGCTTGAATCAGTGCAGCAGCAAGTTACCAGTCAAATATCACATCCTGTTCCAGGTGGTGTATGTGTATTAACTTAGCTACAAGATTGGAACGGAGTTGAACTAGTTCTGGTAGAAACAACAAAGGCGTTCCAAGACCCAGGTAACGCAGTGTAAGACATGGGAAAACAGTGCTGATCAGCGAGATGGATAATGACCATGACCTCAAGGCATCAGTTACCAAGGTTTTTGAGACAAAGATTTGAGAGATGAGATGTTTGAAGGATTTTTAAGAGAACTCTTGGAATTTTTTTATGAGGAGCTGCCCTGTGCCTGAGGGTAAGTTCTTGTCTATTACTTGAGGGTAAGATCTTGTAACTGAGATCACAAGTGGCTCAGCTTGAAAGCGTGAGACCAGAGTCCAACAGTTTTGCCCTACAATGTGACAGCATTGGTGAAGTTATCCTGAGGAGCACCTCTTGCAAATACCAAGTTCAAAGTGTGAATGTTGAGAGTCAGATAGACAAAAGCACACCTGTGTAGACCCACAACAGTCACAGATATGCTCCAAAGAGAGGATCTGCTTTAACAGGCTGCCTTTTTTTTTCCAGTTGGACATGCAGTAGGGGCATGGGTCTGTAGATTATGCACTGGATCTTAATGAAGCTTTTGTGTCATTGTTTTTGTAGTGCAAATGGTCCAAATGTCAGAATGCTTTTAACATCTTCAAACTATTCCTTTAGCCCACTCATAGGATGGCAATTACTCATTCAGCTTGCAGAAGGCTGTCACAGCCAATTCTCTGTGGGACTAACGCCAAGGTATCACTCTCGGGTAAAGAGAAATGTGTTCCCTAGCAGCTTGCTGTGAAAGATATCTCTGTGCAAGTAGCATTACCTAGTGGAAGGGTTAACAACGACCTGCTGGTTTGGCCTTCCTGGGGAAAATAAATATGAGATGTGATATAAGACACTCCTTTTTCAGTCTGAAGATCTTAGTCTGCTTTCAGTACAGGTGTATCAGTAAACTTGTTCTTTGTGGTTTATGACTGAGGAAAAAAGAAACAGAGCAAGACAAGCCACAACTACCAGGCAATGTGTAAGTGTCCACACAAAGGGTCAAAGAGCTGAGGAGAAAAAGAGATTTCCTATGCTGGCCATTCTGTTTGTTCCTGTTTGTGAGCTGGTATGCATTAAATTTAGAGCTGACTAAATTTCAGGAGACTAAGTGACCCTTGAAAAATCTGTGTCACTCCTGGAATTATGTGTTAAAAGCCGCTAATGAACGATGACTTAGTTGCTGTCAAGCAGGACAGTTGTGGCACCGCTCCTCTTTGGTATAGGGCCTTTTATTTCTCAGGGTACTTTTCAGACTTAATACAATACAGCAGCTCATTCTCTAATATTGGTCTCCATTTCCCTTTTTGCTGGAAAATGAAAATGAGGCACATGATGGGAGAAGAATAATTTTAAATTCAGTGAAATATAAATATTGGTCAAAGCATAAAAGGTAGTGTAATCAATAAACAAAGCGATGGACAGCTATATGTAGCTTTATACATTTAAATGTCAAGTAATCACATGTTTTACAGTTGTGCAAAATGGTATGAAGTTAGAGCATCCTCAACTTTGAACTAGGGTGAATTATCAATTAACTTTAGTAGTAGCTGGGCCTGCAAAGGGAAGAAAAACAAACTTCAAAATGAATACTTGAAATATTTGTAAATACATTATCTATTTAGAAATCAAAAGCCACTGAAAATACTGACTCATTTTGATTAACTTTCAAGAGCATGAAAAGAATTGTGATTATTTCCTTTCACTGCTTTGGAGACCAAAGCAGCATATGCAAGTGTAATCACTTGAAAGAGATTTAGGATGTTTCGTGCTGAACTGTATTTCAGACTGCCCTTGAAATGCGAAATATTATTTCCAAACTGTCTACTAGCCAGGATGTCAAGGCAAAACTGATCATCTACATGTAGGATTCCAGATTGTGTTTCAGCTTAAGGATATGTTATGCACAGAACAGGGCATGGTGGCTCATTTCAGTGGCTCACTGAGATCTGAGAGATAAACATGATGCACAAACCTTAAATACATTGCGCCTCAAATGTCTCAGTTTGCTACAATGGCATTGTGAATCAGAGGTGGTCAATGGATGGCACCTGACAGGGAGGTTTCTTGTTGTGACCCCTAACTCTGGCTGTGCAAGTACATGCGAATGAGTGTGGATAAGAGGTGTATGGAGACATATAAAGCACGGATAAGGACTGTGGCGCAGCAGAACTGTTCTTGCCTCACCTGAGACACAACGGTGCTTCTTAAGTGGCTGCAGTTTTGCCGCTTTCCCAGGAAGGAAATCTTAGGCGAACGCCAGACACTGCTGGTTTTGGAAGGAACAGAATTAAATCTTGGAAAAAAGCTCTAAGGCCAGAAGGATTCTTAAAAAGTGTCTTGGTTCTTGTCAGAAGATAGGAATGTTTTATACAGGATAACCTCTAACTATTGCTTCTCCCTGATACCTGGTACAATTTGAGGAATTCATGATGAATGAACAGCAGCAAAATAATATCTGCTCCTTGTTTACCCATTTTCTTATGTCTTTGACTTCAATTTCTTCTCTGCCCTTCATTCCACATCTGTCACCTCACAGTATATTTTTGCTATAGGTACTTTTTGAGCTTTGAGCGTGGTGTTCCTATTCTTTAATAGACCAAGCATGAGTACTATGCAAAGTGTGTTGAGCTGGCAGAAGGGTCAGAAAAACGGCAAGCACAGGTCAAATAGCAAGATCTCCATCTTTCTGTGCTTATTTTTACTGTGATTTTTTAATCTATGTGGGTATAGCACCTGAACTCCTTTAGATATGTTACAAAAAGTGGTTCTGACTCCAAAGTTTGTCTTCCTTTTAGCTGAATTTGTTATACTATCTGTTTATAATTAGATGACAAAACACAAGTAGAACTATGAATGAGGTAATAAGCAAAGGTTAGAGCAAACTCTTGTCAACTGTCGGGAGAAATCTGGCAGGCACCTCCTTTCCTGCAAATCAAAGTGAATCAACACTCTCTGTGAATATTACCTTCCCATTTAATTTAGTAAATTGTTGATGAACAAATTGCAAAGTTCAAGAATGTAATTATTTGGGATTGGTAGAGAATTTCTTTAGCATGTAATTGATATTCTGTGGATCATTTGATTAGCAGCTGAAAACAGTTTGTAATTGATGCTGTAATTAGCCAGTGCAGTGCTCACTCCATATGAGACTGCACTGTTATAAATTTGGGTAGACCCAGAATACAGAGCAATGCATCTTGACTGCTAACTAACTTACACTGCACAAACGTTTCGTAGAAGACTACACTTTAACCTGCAGGAACTGAATGCAGAAGATTTGCAACCAGGTCTGAATCAAAAATTCCCTCAAAATTCACTTACTTTTAATTCTGTGCTGACGCCAGCTGTCTGTGGGTTCCCGCTTTGTGTTTTTTGCATCTCCCTAGTTGTTCAGGGTGGAATGGACTAAACGTGACTGATTTATGAAAGTCCACATGGATGTCGAAAGATCTGCATAAATGCCTACTATCTGTGGGGTGTTCCTTCAGAGCATGAGGCTCCCTCTTGACTGGAGGCTGTACATTTTCACCTACACAATCATGCAGCAGACCTGTATTGTGGGAGGAACGTGTTTTCTTTCTTATCCTTAGATCCCGGAGAGCAGAGTCCTTCTGTGAGCAGCTAAATGGGGAAATATTATGGGGATACGGGAATATAATATTATATACCATTTTCTGCATGGATTATTAAGAGTCAACTGATGTGATAGGAGATAGTGTTGCCTGCAGGCCAGTATCGCTGTCCAGAATTAAAACACCTTTTGTAAGAAAAAAGTAAATGATGTTTTAAATAATCTTGGTTTTCTTCAGTTTGTTTATGAACTGCATAACTAACCCGTTCTGCTCTCTAAGGGCTGGATACATGAATGCAATTCTATTGTTCAGCTTCTCAGAGAAAGTCTATTCATATGGAAGGAGCTTTCCCCTAACCTATTGTAGATACAATCTTTGTTTTTTTATCCCCAGCTGCTCCTAATTGGCAAGAAAATACATGCAGTGCTCCACGACATTTGCTACCATTGCCTTTGTACCACTAGATGGCACGAGAACCCCATCTAGGAGGAGAGGACCTTCGCCTGGAAGTAAGTTGGCTCCTTAAGTTCTCTTACTGCAGTTACCTTTAACCATGCTCTGTTTCCCAAATCACAGATCTAGGAACATGCATCTGAGAGTTAAAAGCTGGAGTGTTATCTGTGATCAAGAAAGGACCGCACACGAAGACTAAATTTGTCGTGCGCTTTAATAACTTAAGAGTTGACTGCAAATGCAGAGGGTGAAACTCACTTCATCCAAGCTCTGACAGGCTTGTATAAGTGGGGCTTTTCTTTGCTGTAGAAGGGACCCAGGTTTATCTAGTTACCTAGTCACATCTGCTTTGCAGTGACACAGATGCAGTTTCCCATTAGTCATGCAGCAGACTGTCAGGTTCACAGGTGTCTTCAAATAAGAATATGGTCACTAGTTTTCAGCCATTTCCTTTCATTGAATTAATTCCCCATGTATTTCCCTTCCTCCCCTGTGGGTCTTCACGCTCCAGACCTCTGCAGTCCTGGCTGGCCAGCAGCTAAGGCATGACACGCAGACACTTGTCTCTTGAGAAGCAGATCCAGCTCCAGTCTGCTCAAAGGCTCTTGCTTGCTCATGTGAAACACAAGGCATGGTTGTCCTCTGAGTAAAGAGCGTAGACTTCTTTAATTTCTGCTGTTTGCCTGAGAGAAAAGGGAGATCATTCCTTCTTTCTTCCCCTTCAGATATGGATAAGTCATGAGGGAATTACGTAACATAAGAATGAGAAAGCTGTGGAGAAAAAGCTTTCTGTCCCTCTTCTCCCATCTTATTTCTGAAATAAATTTTCATTTACTCTCTATTTAAAGAATTTTGGAATGAGCTGTGTATGAAAACTAGAACTCTCTCTATTTCCATCAGTGGTGGGAAAATTAATTTTAGATAACTTGTGAAGTCAGTACAAGTCACCTTTTAATATGAAGCGTGGTGACCTTAGAAGTCTAATGGGAACATAGAAGGGCAAAAAGGTCTGGGACTGGAACACAGGTTTGAAGGTATGTCTGTAAGGCTGTGTTCAGGCTAGATCTGTTGTGTTACAACAAAAATGGTGTACTGGGGGAGGGTAGGCTTGTGTTTGCCTGCCGGTGTGGAGGGGTTACTTGGTTGCCCAAGCAGTGAGTCAGTCAGATGCCAACATCAAGTGAAGGAACATTCTCCTTATGGAAGATTCAAGTCAGGTAGCTAAGACACAAGACTGGAACTCCTGCCCATGTAACACTGAATAAATCACTTCCCATATTTTTTCTGTCAGTGCATGAATGGTGGGATTTGCGCTGATAATCTACAAAGGAAATGAAGGGGGAAAATTACTGCAGCAGCCCATGATAATCTTGGTTTGATAATCTCAAATTTGCTGCTTACATCAGTTTTCCAGATTTCATATTCAGCTTATCTGTGACTATACCTTATCTGTACTTGATCATTAATCACGAATGTATTCTTCCTGTAATAGTCGTGGATGCTGAAATGAAAGTAGGAGGCCGAGAAAGAATAGATAAACCCTGCAGAAATATTTTAACACTGGACAGACTGGCAGCAATGAACTTTGGGCACTTGAGGAAGAAAAGATTTTATGCTTAAACTTAAAATCTGTCTTGGATGCTGCTTGCAGCATTTCAGTTACTCCTGAGGAGGATTCCAGGTGTCTACTTGAAAATAGTGTCCCCAGGCAGGGGTTTCTGTCTATATTCTGTGCTCCTGTACTCACAAAGAAGAAGAAAATTTCTTACAAAGGCAAGGCACTAGATGGAATGTACAGCGTTGGGGTTTTTTTAAGATAGATTCATACAAGTCTAATGAAAGCCTCTTTACTATGTTGTTTATAAAATGGTTATATAGATATGACTGAAATTCCTCCAATTAATGTGATTATTTTGTGCTTCCTTGCTGTGTAACCTAATGTACACTGCTTTGCATTTTTCACTAGAGGCAGTATGGAGCGGTTGATGGAGAAACTGACTGACAAAATACCTTTAATTTTTACCTTTAAAGAGTTGCTGAAGGGAAAAATTGAAGCAGAGGGAGCACTGAGAACTAAACAATGAGATGGTCTTATGAATTCATGGCATATGTGGAAGAGAGGGGTTACTGTTTTGCAGAACTGCATTACTTGAGAGATACAATTCCACAGCAATTTTACCAGCTATTCTTTGGTATTTTCATATCACAGCAATAGGAAATTATTAGCTGTACATGACTTTGGCAGCCCCCCTTTATGCATCCCCTTACTGACTGCACCTGGAGCTGAGGAGCAAGCCTGCCTTGGGTGGTGTGGTTATGCCTGATGTGTTTAAAATTAAGGACTAGAAATCAGAGGGATGCTGAGGACTGCAGGGCTGACCACCACCTCACCCAGACTAGCCCGTGAGTCTTGCTGAGCTTGCACATACTGGGTATTGGGCATCTGTCAAAGCCTGTGGTGGTGCAAGGCAGAAGGAACAAGTTCTCCCATGTGAAGAAAGAAAAGTGTTTGGCTGAAGGAGGAAATAAAGCACTGATCCCACAGTCTTTAAAGATAAACTCCTATGAAAGACTGAAGCGTTGATTATTTTTAGCGAGGGAGAGCCTAAGGGGAGGGCTTGTCAAATAGATTAAACCATTGTTAGGAGCAGTGCAGGATTCTCCTGCAGCACTTTCCTTTCCATCACACCTGCATCCTGATGAGAAATAAAAAGCCTGTGCATGGTGGTGGTGGAATGCGGAGGAGGGAAAAGCTGCTCTTGGGAGAGCTGAAGTGGTCGCAGTTAGTGATGGAGTCGTTGTTTCCTGTCACTGCTTTTACCCTATTAGCTTCTCTTATGCTGATTTCTTTCTGTTAATCCCCAGGATAGCCTCTGAGAGTTGTTTATCATCCCGGGGCAGAATGGTTCCAGCCTGCTCTCACCACTCTTTTTTTCCTGCATGCAGTGTTGCTGATGTGTCTAAGTGTCCAGAAGAGCCTGAGGACAGAGTGGGAGGATGTTTTCTCATTTTTGTAATCTCTCTGGGCCCGTGACTCTTGCTCAGCACTGTTTTATTTCCCCCTGCTGCTCCCAGGCACCCAGGCTGTGAGAAGCAGCGCTGTCGTGCTGCAGCAAACGAGGTGCTGTGCAGCTGCTGGGCATTCATCCGTGCTGGGCCAGGTGCTGTCTAACCTTCTCTTTGGGAGCATGTGTTTGAACATTGTTCAGAGCAGTCTGGTCTCGGTGGGATGGCATGGGTGCACTGGGGAGGGCGGGGTATTATTCAGTGCTGCCCTTTGCCAGCTAGGTTTTACTAATTTCCTGGTTCTGCTGCATGACTTATCTCCCAGACAGAAGGAAGAAAAGGCTGGGAGAGTGTGTTTGCCCCAGAGAAAAAAGGTATTTGGGAGGACACCTGGAGGTTGTGACAACAGAAGCTGTCTTTTTTTTTCCAGAGCAAGAGTGTGAATATGTGAAGTGCCTTCAGAGATTGAAGGTTATGGTATAACCCAATCTGAGTCTCTCTTCTCTTCTACCTTTCTATTCAATTGTTTAGATCAGCCTTCTACAGAAGAACATCTCTTAGGTGGCAGTCCATCACAGAAGACTTCTGTGACTCTTCAGTCCTGGTACCATTCTCTAGGTTTGTATTGCCCTACAGATCCTCTGCCTTAGGGTCTTCGAGTCTAGAAGAGGAGGCTTGTACATAAAACAGCACCATGTATTTCCTAATAACTAAATTTTGGGGGAGGGGAATCAAAGAAATATATAAGCAGATAATCCATACACAGACCTGTTCTTTTTAGAAGCCTATCAGCCTAAAAGTGGAATCTACTGGGATTCCCAGCTTTGAGTAGAGAGAAGGTGGGACTGAAGGCTGTCTGTCTTAATAGTCTTTCTGAATACTTCAGGAAACGTGCCTTTAAGCCTACTCAGATGATCCCTCCTCTGCAGTTTTAACTTCTTCTTACATAGCTGGTTAATCTGACTTTGGGAAGCTCTTGTGCCATCACATGAAAACATTTTTATGCCTTGTCCTAGAGTATTCCCTCGCTCTACTTTATAATCCGAAAGGAGAGATGAGACCCCCCTCCATAGCCTCTGAAGGGCCTGGTGATCCTAAGTGTGAAAACCCTCTCCAGAAGTGGAAGGTAAATGGCTGAGCTGTATGAAACTGAACTATGTTCTTTCCTGCCCGATGTAGACAGCTTGTTTTTTAATTTAACTCCATGTTTTTATACAGCAATTGCCTTCCAGTAATCAAACAAACATTTAAAAGATTATATATACAATTTCAGGCATCTTCAAATCCATCACAGATGTCCTTGGGGTTTTGTGTGCTCAAGGGAAAGCTTTGGCTTTTAAAGATGGAAGAAACAGGAAGAAGATGAGCGATTAAAGGGGAGAGGCTAGTTGCTTTCAGAAATATGGGAATTATCAGACTGAGCCAGACTCAGACCATGTAGTCTGGCTTGGATACATTGAGTGCAGAAGGGGACTCTAATTATCACTCAGCACACACTGGTGGAGTACATGTCTTCAGTCATGTAGGCTTCTGGTGTCTGCATAGCTGAACTGTCTCCCTTTGGAGCTGGGATCCCTGCAAGCAGAACTAGAATTTAATTACTCTGCTGTTCCTCCTGGGAAGGGATCCACACGCTGACGTCTGATATCAGTCTGAGCTAAGGGAGGAGCAGGGAAAGAGGAGCTGTTGCCTTACTGTGGAACAGCTGCATTTTGGGCTCAGTGCCAAAAGTGGGGGAGGAAAACTTCTGGAGGCCTGAAGAGATAGAGAAAGGCAAATCCCTCCAAGTCTTAGGCTTCAAGAGACCAACGCTGTGTGTGGGCAGGAGCTGGGACGCTGTGTGGGAAAGATTTGCAGTTTCAGTAGGAATTCCCTCCCAGGTCTTCATGCAAACCAAGTCCCCTAAATCCCAGGCTTTATCACAGATCTAGGCTAGTACTCTGGGATGGGCTGCAGAGCTACAGCCTCCACCCCTTTCCACCCACTGGCATCAGATACTGATAACCTCTGGATTTAAAGATGCACTGCTTTTGGCACAGAGGGTCTCGGAGCCAAAACCAGCAGTGTGGCCATCTGAACCCCTCCTTGGTAGCATGAAGCAGCACATTGTGGGAAGCTTATGCTCAGGGCACAGAACTTGGCAAGTCTGTGAAATGTGGCTGCCACAGCTCTCAACCTTGCGTGCTTTATGCTCTGCTGGGTGCAAGACAAGGGTGTTCCAGCAGGGCAGGCAAACGTGGGGTTCACTAATACTGGCAGCTGGCTGCCTGCTATGAAGTGAGAGCACAAAGGCCATGTATTGTTTTTATTTTGGGGTGTTTGATATCAGAAAAGCACTTTGCAACACTGCACGCATGCCTGGGCTTCCAGTGACTTCATTTAGAAGTGTCCAGCCACACCTGGAGGGAGCTGTAAAGTGCAAGTTGGGATGACAGCATCTTTGTAAACAATGGTATTTCCTGGTATTTTGTTTGAATGGTTGGCTCTCTTGGAGAGAGGGAGAACATATTAGGTCTGACAAAGTAATGAGAAGACTTTCTGTGTTATGTAATTTATAAGGCCACTGGTTACCATCGAGCCAAAAACCTGCTTCAAACTGAATGGGTTAACGTTATCCACATGGTCCTGCTGAATAAATTCAAATTGCATGGGATACAATTACATTAAAAACTGAGTTTAAACCATCTCTCTGTCATTCTTATTTTTGATATGCATAAAAACACCCTGTAGTGAAACCAGCTAACTGTATGTTCCTTGCAGGAATGTGTCATTGGATTATATTGTGACCAATCTAAGTGCTTTTTCAACGTTTCACAGCTTTCTGGTATATGCTCTATAAAACCTTTTTTTTTTCATTTTTTGTATTTAAAATTTATCCTGACTGTCTGATCAGGACAGGATAAATACGTCTTAATGAACCTTATAATGAATACGAAGCTACGCTGGCAAACCAATTTGATTTTCATGAATCTCACTGTTAGATGAATATATTAAAAAAGTTAATGTGGGTCCTCTTTGAGGGAAAACACTTCCTTTGAAATTAAAGCAATATTTTGTGAGCTTAATGCTTAGCTCTTGTTCAGTGGCAGTGACCAGGTAAACCATGGTGTTATAGCCCTGTTTGGTGGTATGTATAAGCTTTCTAATGTACACTTTAAATGTGATAACAGCAAATAATGTGTGTAGCTTTAAAACAAGCTTGGGCAAGCAGTCAGTCTGGCAGCATTTGACTGGGCTTTCAGTGAAGCAGAAACAGGAAAGTACACACCTCTTTAAATTTGCCCTGTCTGGTGGTGGAAATAGTCCTTGTGGTATTAGTCCAGTTGTGTTACTGAATCCAATCACTGCAGCAACTTACTGGCATTTTCATTAGCTGGAACCACTGGATATAATTCCTGAAATTCTGAGAAGCGGTTTTAAGAAAAATGCTTTTTAAAGAATCAGTCTCACTTGCCTCGGTGATTGTGGCTTCTGTGCAGTGTGGCATGGTTGCTATCAGCATCGGTCCATGCTGACAGGCGTCAGGAACTAGGAGATAACCAGGATCTGAAGCATTGCCCATAATATTATTGGAAATCTGTACTCCCTAGCATATGCGCTGTCCCATTCTAAGGAAGGCTGCCATTTTTGACCTCCTGAGGTTTTGTTGCTTCTAAAGTGGAGGGACTGAATTGTGCCATGGATGGAGTTCAAGTGGTTCTTTGTTTGAAGCAGCCATCGGATCTCAGCAAACATCAGAGAATTCTGGGGTACCAGACATCGCCTTTGCTGTCTGAGCTGTATCTTTTCCAGTATGGAATGGTAGAGATAAAATCTTCTTTTCCAATATAGTGAAAGGAAGTATATTTTGGTTAAGGTTGGTATTGTCAGGAGATAACATTTGCTTGAAAATGAAGGTGTATTGTTCTAGCACAAGATACTGTAATTTAAGTCATTCACAATGCAATTTATTCTGTGGTTCCAGTCCGTAAACTAAACCAGAAACTGACATTTTAGCTGGTGCATTCAGTTTCAAAGCATTGGATACTGCACATAATGTAAGCAAGAATTCTCATTTTCTTGCTTCATGTAGTTTTCATAAGTAGTGGCGCTACACCTCTTTTCTTCTCCATCTGTATAACGTCTCTGACTTTTTTTCCTTCATCGCTCTGGAAAAATACTGTAATATTGTCATGTTCACTGTGCTTGTCTCAGTTTACCTGGTTGCACTGTGCCAGGCAGATGAAGGAGTTAGAGACAGAAGCTGCCTGAGGGAACTTGAAGCTCACTGCTCTGCTCTGTGTCTAGATGTTCACTCAAGGGTAGTTTTCTTCCCTGAAAGCATCTTGTTTAGCTGTACCAAATTAATCTTTGTCAGTTTTGCCTTAAGGGGTTATGCCCTTCCTCGCTGTAGGTTTAAACTTGAGTGCGGGGGCCTGATAGCAGAGTTCTATGAATCTGAGCATACCTGGGATGTGCAGAAGGAGGCCTCTGAACGTGGGCTTTGACTCACCAGAGGATTTGCTGCTCAGGGCACAGAGGAGCTGGCCAGAATCCCTGCTTTTACTCTTGCTTGGGAACTCACTGCAGAGAAATGGACTGACTGTCTGCCTTCAGGTAAGATGACTGCCACTCAGTCCTGCCTTCCTGGCATGGGACCATGGAGGCTAAATTCTCTTTCAGCCTGTGCAGGTCATGATTCTGCTCGTTTGCTTCCCAAAGCCACCCCCGTGGAAAGGAAGTAGAAAAGTAGCAAAATGAGCTAAGGAGAGGAGTGTAAAATTAAGACAACTGAGAATGTGTAGCTTTAATGTGAATTTTAGTAAAATTCTGTGCTCTTCCTAGTATTTAAGAGTAGCATTTGCTTATATTTTAGTTTCCATCAATGGCCTGCAGTGGACAGGACTTCCATGTCTCATTGTGTACTTTTAAACTAAATAACTCTCTGAGGAGTTATTTCTGTATATGAACACAGGTTTCTTCAGTGTGAAGTCATGAATGATCCTGTTTGCGAAAATGAACTTTCTCTCTATGTTTTTTGACCCTTTCTCCCCCAAGTTTTTCAAGTGTGGGTTTTTCTTTCAGCCCATCTGCTGTCCTTTTACCTCTTCCACTATCTTTTCCAGTTCTTAGTGCCACCTGTTTGGATCTGGTGATTCATGTATATGCTCCCCTGCTGAATAACCAGCACGAGGCAGGAAAGTCTACCCGCTGACTAGTGACTGCTTCTTTCCTTTCCTACTTTGCCTTTTTCAGAGCAGGTTAAAATCCAGCTTTTAATGCAGAGAAGGGAGAAGAGTTATGCAGTGCCACCAAATAAAATTCCACCTTCACTCAGCTTTTGTGCAGGCTTTAAACAGTGTTAGAAAATAATATGAGGAGACAGAAACCTATCATGTTTAGACCATATCTAGAGGTTTTCTTTGGATCTGATTATCACTATTAGAGTCCACATTAACAAAGTACATCATAAGTTGGTCTGCTTGTTTTTTAAACCAGGGTTTAGCAGTGTTTTCTTTGTTTCCTGTGGTGACATTTGAGGGATTTCCACATAGGGCTGCACCATCTGAAAAAGATGCCAAGGGTAAAATGGACCTCATGTCACAAAGTCCACAGTTTTTGTAATGTAGATTTCTCCCACATCACTCTTCTGCTCAGTGCATGGTACAATGGATTTTCCTAGTAATGGTTTTGTGGTGATACAGGCTAGGGATAAACCAACTGGAAGCTGGGAGTGATTCCCAAGTCTTGTATAAGGAGCTCTGTTTGAACTCTGTTTTGAATCCTTTCATGAGCCAGCTTCCACATCTTTCTCTCCACGCTCAGGCTTTCAAGCTTCTAGAAATAAGCTCAAGTGCATGGGCCTGAATGGGGTTTCGCCATGTTGCTGTCAGTCATGAAATCAAAACTACAGAACATGCCAAGGAAAGCAAGCACCCCACAGGCTAGATGTGGAAGCTATGTATTTTTTGCAAGAGGAGTTGTCCCTCCAAGTAATTCTTTACTGCAAAAACAGAAACCTCAAGTCCCTTCTGAATGGCATCCACCAGGGTTGGGGCAGGGACAAAAGATGGGAGCTGCTGTGCCTTCAGGGAGATGGCTGTGACTTCCAGGCATTCTCTGCTCCTGAAAGATGGAAATTCCTGTTGTACACAGAGGTGATGTATAGCTTTGAGCATATGGAAGGTGGGAGCTTTTCGCCTCTTGGAGAAGCAGCACGTGATTTATCTCTAGTTCGGTAGGGAAAAAAAATTCTGGCATGCCCTTCTGGAAAGGTTGCTGGGCCCTGACCTCCTCTGACCTGATTTAATTGAGGATTTTGCCAAGCTTATTATATGGGATGTTCTTTGGCAGCACTAAGCGAACAAAGCAGGCTGATCACAAATTATCATTTACACGTGCACAGAACGAAACATAAAAATAGCTCTTTAAAAAAAATAATTTCCTTTCCAGTGACATATAATAACCTTCCTTCAGTAACCTGTCATAGACCTCAAGATCTGTATGACAAAACATCTCAGCTTCCTCAGTTTTATGTGTTCCCAGACACATTACTAACACGAGGCTGAAAAAATGCAAAAAATGCCCATCCGCTTACTTTTATTTATTTTTTTCTTTTCTTTAAACTACATTACTGGCTCTACAGATGTACCCATTTTGTGTTTGCCTACCAGCAATGTCAGCCAATATTTACTGATGCACCTGCTTTACCTTTTACATATTCCCATATATGAAACACATGGGACATATTAGCATATTTCCTCATATTTCAGGAAAAATTATCCATTGCATACACAAAGCATTTGCTTTTGAAGTATTAAACCTCAGGTTGTTAGCCTGACAGCTACTTGCAGTACAGTGCATTTCATGATGTGAATGAGTGAGACAGCAGGGTAGATTAAAAAGGAATTACAAGTGAAATTACTTTTTCTTACTGTTTTTAGGCATGATGTCATTTTTTTCACAACATTATTCATTAAGTGAAAAAGTGGTACCGCACCCTGAGAAGTAATATTTCGAACTTCTCAATGAAAATGAAAACCATATTACAATGTAACTGGCCTTGGTTTTATTTGAAGAAGCAGTCTCAAAATCCTCCTGTTGTAACTCATCACCTCCTTGACAACAGGTACGTTTATGGGCTTAGGACAGTCAATAAGAAAGCAAATGACAGCAACTTTTATTGTCCCCTTAACAATTTAAAAGTGACAAAGTCTCACAGTGAGTCCCCTACTGTTAAGAGTTTTTCCATGTTTGAAAGCTAACAAGACTAGAGATTTCCCCCTTTATGAAATGTTATTAGCTACAAGACTGAATAATTTGCCAAATCTGTGGAACAAAAACCACTGATGACTTAACAGCTCTTAGGGTTCATTGCAGGATTTGCTTTAGTTTTCTAATTTAGGAGGTGTCTACGTCTGACCTAAGGTAAATGCATGCTGTCTGTTGACATCAGCAGCATTCCGAAGTGTCAGGAAAGGAGACCAAACCATATTTAATTGGCTGACACATTGCTAAAGACACATATGTGACCTGGTTATTTTCCCTTTACCTTCTTTTTTTGCCGTCTCTCGTTTTCTGTTTGGCTGTTTCATGTTTATGTTATAGAAAGAAACAGGTAAAGAATCACATACCTAAGATCAATGTAAGATCCAAAAGAGATATAGAAATGGGAAAACTTGCATGAATATGAGACTTATGCATTGCCCATCAAGCTCTGCAATTTCACCAATAAATTCTAAATTTCAACCAAATTCAGCAGAAGTGGAGACTTCTAAGATGATAAGTCCCTAAAAATGTCATGAAAATTCATTGTGAGGAAGAAGACAAAACAAAAGTTTGAGTTCAGTCCTTATCTTACTTCTATGATGTGCAAGTGTTGCTGTCAGCACTCAGAGGTCTAAGTCAGCCGTGACCTGTGCTGTCTCTTGCCCAGTCAAACGGGTAACATGTATGGCAGGGAAATAGAAGTCTTGTGAGAATCAGGGCTAGAGCATGGAGTATGGGATACTGAGAAACTAGGATGATTACTGCAGAAGAGATTCTGGGGACATAAGAGCAATCCGATGGTGCAGTGGCAGCTTTGATTAGTATCACGGGGAAATAAAAGCCTTTAGTGACCACATGGATATGCAGAAGACAGGAGTGGTGTCTGGATAGCAGCTTGGATCTGTAACACTATTTTCTTTGCACGTTTACCCCCTTAATCACCCCACACCCTTATCTTTTTTCTCCCTCCTCTGCTTGACAAGCTTCCTCACTTAAGTCACAGCCAAGGTAGTCATAAGTCAGCTGAGAAACGAGGAATGAATAATTTCCTTCCCCTTGGGGCACTAGCACGTCACTGCTATGAAACACTTAGGTCACTTGTCTTCCCAGCAAGAGAGCAGCAAGGACACTGTGTAACCCAACAACTTCAGTGCGTCTCCTCCCTTTGGAAGAGCCGCTACAGTGGCTACAAGGTCGGGGGATTTATGCTCTTAGTGAGTTCCGCTAGCTTTTACCTGCAAGACTTTTTTTCCAAGTAAAGTTTTCTCACAAACTTCACGTTTTCAGATACCTCTACAGAACCCTGGGGTTTTTTCTGAAATGCAGCAACTCTTCTGGGCTGATAATTGCATAGACATTAGATATCAACAGCTCCAAAAACTATATGAATTTTTAGAAACAAAATAAAACACAGAATCACAGCGGAGTTTTATAGTGAAGTGAAAGGAGAGCTCTGAACAGAGCATAAGATCACAACAAGGCTGGTAAATGTAAGAAATGTAGGTTGCATAGCAAGCCTGGCCTTGAGATGACCCATCTTTGAGATGTCAATTTGTCTTTCTGTGCCCAGTTTCACCTAGTTAGAAAGAGGTTAGCACTCCTGTCTTTAGAAATGCGACGTTGCTGATTTACTCAGCTCATCTTTTCAGAGCATTTTATGACACACAGCTAGAAGGCACTGTAGAAATATAAATGACTGTTTGGGAAGTAGCACAGTTCTGGTACCATCTATTCAGCTCCTGGGAGAGTGCACCGAGGTCTCTGAGAGAAAATGGAGTTCATGTCAGCAGTTGGATGAAACAAAGAAAGAAGATAATGGCAGAGATGGATGAGGTGAAGCGGGAAGTATGCAAGGTATAAAGAAAAACATGGGTAAGTGGCATCTGCCTGACAAAAAGAAGTTGGAAGTGGATGAGGGAGGGCAGTACAAATGGAAGGGGTGTACCCACCCAGCGGTACTGTCTACCTGTCCTTGCTGGAATGCAAATGTGAAGCTGCATCTGAATGCAGAGGTGGTGCCAGCCCTTGTCAGAGAGAGGAGGCTCCAAGTTTATCAGCTGCTGGTACCTTGTGTGCTCCGTGGCGGACATGCAGCTCATATGCCTGGAAACAAGAAAATTGTTTTACAGCCTTAGGCTGCTCTTACAACACAGTGAATTTGACACAAATCCGTTCCAGCACGACCAAGCTGGAGCAAGTAAGCAACAGCACTTGTTTTCCTGCCTCTCTAAACTCATCCTGCTGTCCCTCTCTGACTTACCCAGTAGAAACAAGATAATTAAAAAGTGGCTCTAAACTGTAGTCCCTGAGATCCACGACAGACCCTAAGAGAATTTCCTCAGTGTAAGCTGAGGTGATTTAGAGAGATTGCCTTTCCTTAACTGTGAAAGTGTTTTAAGAATGTGTTAACAGCATATAAATTTAAAAGGGATTGAAGGCTGGAGCTTTAACACCAATGCCACAAGAGGACAAGTCAGTGCAAGATCAGGCAGTTGTGGAAGTAAAATCAAAGCAATGTCAGACTGATTAAGAATAAACCACATCAGAAGTGCAACTGGTAAGAGTCTTAATCATTCAGTCAAATAAAGTAGGGAATATGGTATTCCTTAGCACCACTTCTTGGAGAGATTTTTCTCACCAGGTTCAGAATGGAAGAAAGTTTGCTATAATAGGCTGTGGTCCTCAGTGGAAAGATGAAGACTGGACTTTTCTGGGCTAAATGGGAACATGTATGAGATGTCTAGTGTCTGATATGTAGTTCACTCTTCTATAGCATGTGTTCTTTCTTTTTTGAAAAAAATTTTCTCCTTTGCATCTGTTGCAGGAAGTGTCTTAACTACAGCAGTGAACTAGCTTGTATTTGTATTTTTCTTGTTTCATTCTGTTCCATAGAGGGCTGTGTTGTCAAGGAGCTCTAAAACCTGTGCTCCACATTTTTCAATATGGAGAACACTTCTATTTTCTGGGCTGGCAGCTGCTGTGTAAGCTTTTCAGTCCTTTTTAATCACTCTGCCTCCCGTAGAAAGCTACTGTGAATTAGTTCTTTGGGGCTCATTATCCAGACTCCTTTACCACCCTTGAGAAGGAACAAGAGGTACTGAAGAAAGCCGAAGGGGATATCCCCTGCTTAATGAATCTCTGTTGTGCCTGTAGAGCCACTGTGCCAAGAGGAGGATGGAAGGATTATGGCTGGGATGTATCGTGCTCTGGATGATAGTGCATGAGAATGGATCAGAGCAGCCATGAAACTGCTTTGCAAGACACTGGAAGTCAAGTTGGCTCTGAATGATACCAGGAAACAGAAGGATAAGGACACTGAAAACTTCCTTTACCCTTGTCCTCACTTAGACTGCAGTGCTGAAGTCACTGACAACTGAAAGATCGGTAACTGGAACGAGGAAGGAGAAAGTCCGGGATCTCTGCTTTTTCGTGGTGTTTTCTCTGATTCCAGAGAATCTGACCTTAAGCAGCATGACAAGGCAGGGAGGCAGGGCTCTTCACAAGCAGCAGTCACCCTAATCGACAGAAATGTGATTGTATGCCCTTGTACTTCCATCCATGGATTTACCTTACCCAGATGCTGCAGATTTAGAGTGAAGAGCTGTCAACTGATATTTTAAATGGTGGTGTTTACCCCTTTGCTTGGCAGATGTGGGAGCAACAAAGATCCTAAATTTTACAACGGAAAAAGAATTCTTCCCTGTTCTGCTCTGTAGTTGCTGCATGCTGATTGGAAACCTGCTGAGAAAAAGTTTTATAATAGAAGGCTCTTCTCCCTCATTAACTGAATCATCTTAGGTGCAGGAGATAGCAGGAAACAAAGCACTTACAATAAATGCTGAAGCTTCACACGCAACCCAAACCTCTCTGTAGAATGGAGGTGCATGCTACTATTCCAGGTTTTTACTTCATTAAAACTCCAGGGATTTGGACTCATTAAACCTGCTAATCCCAGGATTACTTTTTAATTGCAGTTTTTAACTCATCTGTTGTGCTGCTTGTTGCTCCATCAAAGTTGTGCTCACAAGGAGAAGCATGAGAAAAGGAACCAAGGGAAATTTGTTTCTGTGGTCAGTCGCTCCCTGGAGCTCTCTCACTGGCTTTTAAATATCTTGTGAAAGCATGACTGAAACAGATTGAAACAGTTACATCTGAATAGATTAGGCTGGGAACATCTTTATGAAGATACGGAGGTTCTCTTACAGGTACAGCGTGTTCTTGCAGCTAGCTGCATCCATATGAAGAGTGCAGAGAGGGACACCAGCTGTGCACAGCCACACCACATTCAGCAGCAGAGCGTTTGAATATGAACAAGGCTCTCATTTTGGTCTCAGTCCTTTCCTTCTCTCCCTGTTGAATGAATAAATCTGCCTTGTTGCTGTTTATGTGATACAAGTGGGTGAGAATTAGCAGTTTAGAATCACTGGTTTGGGTTATTAACTTGGGTTCATGAATAAACAGAATGACTGCTGCCAGGGAATCGTGCATCAATTATCCTTGAGCCATGCTGATGGAAGAGAATGATAGAGAAACAGCAGATATACTAACAGCCATTGACTCCTGTTTTGTTATTATTAGAGTTGCTAAACGGAGAAAACGGGAAAAAACTCCTTTTCCTGTCTGCCTCTGGACTGGGCAGGGGGCTGCAATTCAGACACCTCCTCTAGAACATGAATGACAGATGTGTTGTAGTTATTATTTTTTTGTTGTGATCATTACTAGCCACTCCAAACATACTTCTGGCTCCCCTGTGAAGAGAACAGATCCACTCTGATGTCTTTTGCCCTGGACATCCACTTGGCTTCCATAAAACTGGTAACTGTGGCTGGTCATCTTGGTGCCAGCTCTGGTAATGAAGCAGTTAAGCGAGACCTGCAGAAAACCCCAGAGAAATGCACTGATTAAACACTTTAGTTTTATCTTCTACTGTTCTTCTTGCCTGGTCTTTTTCACCTTCTTCCGGCCTTGGCAGTGCGTGCTCTTGTGTTTTTTTGAAAAAGCTGGATGGGAAATTAGTAAACACTTTATTTGGTTCAACATATGTTCAGGAAGTGGAAACAGCTGGGGGCCAAAGGGAGACTGTGGTTGGCAAGGCAGGTTGTTATTTTTATACAGAGCTGTTCAGTTAGGTCTCTTTGTGTAGAGATGTCATTCCACTTGGCCCAATTTTACCTCAGTGCCTCCTATTAATCCCCTTGCCTTTGAGCATTTTGTCTTAGTAGTTTACACACCTGCATGTTTATGCATTGCGATCCATTGCAGCTTCTCCTTATCTCTCCCTTTCCTCAGCACTTTTCTCTTCCTTTTCCTCTCCTACAGCAGTTGCCACTCCTACAGATACCAGGGGCAATGGGAGGGGTCTGGCCCAGTTTTGTCTGTCACCTTCCCAGCCCTTCCTCTTCCCAAGGGCAAGAGAGCCTAGGGTGAAAGCTGGTCTGACGTAAAAGAGCCAGCCAGCTTCTGCCAAGTTTGAAGAGACAGACCAAGGATGAGTTGAGAGGAAGTTATTAGGCAGGGCAGAGCATGGGATTTCCATGGTGCCCAGAGAGATGGTCTAATTTCAGTAATTTGCATGAAGTCATAATGAGACAGGACTTAAAACTTCAATCGTATATGTAATATTTTCTACTCTGTGTTATTATCTATAATTATATATATGTATTACTTTATTATATATTCTAGAGTAATAGGTGATAGAGCAGGAACTCATAACCACCTATTTTGTGGCAGGAGAGAGCCTTAAGTTATTCCATTAGGAAAACAGAGATGTTACTCTGTTAGAAGAGAAAAAAGTAGTGTAGTAAGTGATGCTGCATCAAGGCAAAGAAGAAAATTGTCTCCTTCTTTTTTCCTACCCTTTCCCTGTATGTTTCAAAAATTGCCTTCAAGTCTATTGCCACTTGTTTCCAGTAATGAATTCAGCCGAGCAGACTGGCACACGGAGATCTTGCATAATGTGGGTGAGGCAAACAGATATAGTCGGGCCTTGATTATACCAAGGCCACTTTATATGGCTACAGGGATCACTCTTGGTGTTTTTATTCTAATATGAAAGACCAAGGCCATTCAGTTATTTCTTCCTGGTTTGCTAAGGAAAGTGATTTAGTTGCAGAGCTCTTATTGCTGTTTCGTTACTCTTGTGTACAAACCCTTATAAATTCCTGGGAACTGAAAAACACTTCCAAGTAAAACACGATTTTGATTATTGGCTTCTGTGTGAGAGCATTGTAGCCTAATTCCTATGTCAAAGATCACATAAGACTTATTCAGAGTCAGCATGGCAAGACTTAATTTTTTTTTTTTTTGCATCATTGACTCTCAAACAGGAGTCCAGCAGCCTTATGCAGCGAGGAGGAACGAGGCCCAGAGCCACTTCTCTGACTCTTGCCACAGGAGTCTTTAAAACAGCCTTAATTCTGACAACCACCCTGACATGATTTCAAACTGTTCCATTAGGTGTGTCACTAACAGTATTTCTCAGAATCCATTTTTATGTCTTCTAATAGTTTATTTGTTGAAATATATTTAGTGTCTTCTAAAGCTCAGTAATGAAATTGCTATTTTTATGTATTTTATGCGCAAGACAGAGCAGCCTTTTGGTTATGCAGTACCATCAAGTGAATATAGGAACATTAAGCCTAATAGGCATGGCAGTTGCTTTACCTGATTTATTTTATTATTAGCGCTTTTGAAGTGTTTGCTTGTTATGTGTTTATCGTATGCAATAAAATGCTCCAAGGGCAAAGAGCAAATATGTTAAGCTAGTGTAATAAGTAAAGCTAGTATCAGTTGGCTTGCCACTGCTTTCTCCCATTAAGCTGGCATGGATCTGAGCCCTGGTTGCTGCACTTTTTTTTTTTAAAATGTTTTTTTTAAAGATCCTAGGTTGCAGACATGCTTTTGTCGGTAATGATAAGCTGTTGATATGGATGCCAGCTAATTGCTTCGTTTCTACAATCAGATGTTTTCCATTTTAGAATCCTTTGATTTCCTATCAGTCAGATGGTAAAAAGAGGAGAGAGGTTCTGTAATAAAACTTTCAAAGAACAAACAGAAAATAAAATCTATTTAGAGTCTAACAATATGATTCTTGCCTTCTTTTTAGTTCAAAGGGACAAATTACCAGCAGCCTCTGTAAAACCAGAACATGTACAAGACTTCATTATAGCCAACGATTTCAGGAAATATTGACAGATCTAGTTCTGAGGCAGAATTTCCTGCTTCCTGCCTTGATGGATAAAATACTGACACACACAAATTCATCTGTTCATTTTGAATATGTGCTGACAGAAGCAGTCTGACTTTCAGAGCAGTACACACTCCAGGTGTACACACTCGGGATGTCCCTGACTGCACAGAGCAAGACTCTTGCATCCTGTTTGACATCCCGGGGGATTCGCAAGAGGAAAACATAAACTGTCATGGACTCGTGATGGCAGAGGTATGAAGGTGACACCCAGTGTGCTTGCAGGAGAAGGAGCATTGTCTCCTGCCAGGCTTCAGCCCATTTTTGTCTGGATGACGAGAAGTTGGCTCAGTGGCTAAACTTTAACAGCAGTAGTTCAAAGTGGTTTCTGTCACTTTCTTTACATTTCTGCTCATTTGTTGCTAACTGTCTCCTTCCTTTTGGTATTCTTTCTGGAGAGACCATATGAAAAGCCTTTTAAAGGAAAATATCTAAACCTGACCTGATTGTGCCAGCATAATATGCCTAAACATTTATTATTTTTTCCTATCTTTTTTTTCTGTTGTAATTCAAACAGTTTCAACTAGTCCTGAAAATATCAGCCAACTTTTTAGTACCCAAAGATTTAAGGTTTTTCAGTAATTTGGAGCCAGTAGCATTGGTCACACTTACCAGACTGTCTCACCCCAAGCTGTCACAACTCGCAGCAGTTACTGCGTGCTGGAATGATGGACCTATTGGTGGAAACTAATGGTTAAAGCTGAAGTGAACAGGCAAGGAGAGAGATCTCTCAGCAACATTTTCTGTCTGTAGGCCTTTAGAAACCTTGATTTATAGGTAGCAATACATTGGCATTTATGCTGTCTAGACATAGGTGCCTACTTTGAATTAATTTTGATGGGAGTAATGCCCAGGGGTGCTTTCCAAGTGCCAAAATGCCATAAAAAAAGGCGCTATGATTATCTTTTGGGGGCTGCTAAAATAAATAGTTTGTTCAGATATTGTGCTGACAAAGACAGTATTAAAAAAACAAGCTAGACAGACTTTGATAAAGTAATATACAGCAAATGCAGTTGCATACATTAGGGGATTTCATGCTGGAGGAGTGTGGTTCTAGCCACGACCATGGTGGGAGTGAAAACTTCTGCGAGAAGATAACGTTAAAGAAGCAGCAAAAGTTTGGGGTATGGCTGCGGTTGTTGGCATTTAACGCACTTCTAAGCTATGCATCTGAAAGCCATTCAAAAGGCCTAACTTGCATAAGAGTGCCAGGAAACACTGCTTTATTTGTAGACATCCTGGGCAGCTGTTGTCAGACTATAAAGAAGCAGAGGAGGCACAGAAAGGAAAAAGCCTAGATGCAATGGATCTTTCGGTGACAAATCTGTCCTCTTCTGCTTCTGAAACATTGCAAGCTTAAGGAGGCTTCAAATAGCTAAAAAGCTGTAATTGGAGCCTTCTTCTGAAACGTGCATTTGTTTCCCTGACACTATGCAGGAAAGTTCCTGTTTTCCTGTTGTTTCCTGCGGCATAAACATTTATTTTAAATTTCTTTTGTCATCTGGGGAGATGCTGTCTGGAGGAGACGTGCTTTCACGTGACATTCTTCCTTCCCGCTGCTGTTTTTGTGGCCTCAAAGGCAAATGCAGGATATTCCTCTTTCAGTTCCTTCAGTGCCTCCCCTTACTCCAGTATCTCTGATCAATCAATTTGCAGTGATGTCAGCATTTCCGAAGAGCTGATATAATTGCATAAAAGAAATGTAGAACAGAGTGGCACTGAATTTCCTAGAAAAGGCTGAAACATTCTTCAGGCTTGTATAGATTACAGAGGATTCGAACAATAATGTAAGTAAAGTATTTTAAGTACTGTAGTGTAAGTATGATTCGGTTGATAATAAAATGAGATGAGGATGAACATCAGATTGACATAATTTATCTAGACCCCTTGGGGTCAGGAACAAGTTTGGCAAAACCCTCAGAAGGCTTTTCATCAATTGGGACAATCCAGATAAAATTGATCCTCTCTGCGCATGGCCCTGATCTGTACTATCTCTCCCCTCCTTGCTGTACTTCTGTGACAACTGTATGGCTCAAGTGGCTTAGCAGGTGATATCCTGCATCAACACTAAGAATTAGAAAGGTGGGAGAACTTCAATTAGCTGCTGGTGGGCACCGATAGTCATATTTAAGATTCCGCGTTGCCTTCTGCACATCATTTCTTTATGGCTACACAGCACTGATCTGGACCGAGCAGTCCAGTGGATAAGCTGTGCTAACAAAGCATTAATGGGAAAAGTCTCAAAAGTTCATAAACTGGGAACTGCAGAGAACCCATTTTAAAATTAGCACACAGGTGTATTCCTACAAGAAGTGCTTGGCCTGATTTACCGCATGACCTAATGACTCATGACCACATGGTTAAACACTGCTGGATAATCTAGCTTAACTTTTTAATAGTTGCAGTAAATCATTTAAGTAAACCTCCAGAAAGGCAGGTGAGAAGGAAGGAGTTGCTTGGTTGAGACTCTTATAACCTCAAAAAACGTGAGAATGACATGAGGAATCCTGTCTTTTGAGATGACTCGTAAAGTCCACTTTATTTACGATTAACGAGGGAAGTGCTTTCTGAAGGCTGTTTCTGATGAAAGCACAGAGGTTTCTGTTCATCAGGACAGAAAACGGGAGGCAGGTGTGTGTATGTGCTTTACTCTGAAGAAATGGGCAGGAATTATACTTAAAGATCATATGGGTTTATCTCCTGCTAGGAATTTCATGGCACTAGTTGACCTCGGCCTTCATTCAGTAATGCTCTTTCTTCTGTAATGCTCTAAATGACTCTAAAATTGGTTTGCTTCAGCACCTTGCGAAGGAGAGAAGGTAGAAAGGAAATTTGAATTGTCAAGTCAATTATGTAGCAAACAGAAAATAGGTAGGACAGGTTTTAGACAGGTGTGCCCATGATCAATTGAAAAGGATATAATAGAAGGGCTAGTGATCCAGTGATTTGTTATAAATTAATTAGCCCCTATGGGTAATTAACTTCTTTGTACAAAGATCTATATTTCAATAGAAAGAGATGCAGTCTGTAGAACAGCGCATTTTGTTTGTGATGCACTTATCTTGCAACTGTCTACTCCATTATTGCATGAAGACTGTGATTAGGAAAGGTTTTATCTTGTCTCAGTGAAGGTTTCGGTATATAGCTTTGTTGTTTGCAAACCAGCCTGTGAGATACCTAAGAAATGTTGGTTATTTGAGAAATCTGGCTTCTCCTTTCCTCAAGCACCTTTCACCATATTCCCTTCCTTCTTCTGACCAGAGCATTGTCAGCATTGCCATCCTAACTATGGAAATTTTCTTCGTGTCTCTCCCCATGAACCAGATCTTCCGTCCAGGTTGAGGACAGCTGATGTGATCACAAACCAACCGTAAATATCATTGTCTGTAAAGATCTTTTCTTAGGCCCTGGCATTCCTATAGACTTTATAGCAACTGGCAAGGGTCTGGGTCTTTCAGTAGGGTCTGTTTTGGGGGAGGGTGTGAACACCAAGCTCTGGCAGAGGAGGGTAGAGAGTTGGGGGTGAGTGCGAGTGAAGGGGAGGAAAGGACTGCCAGCTAGTCTGCAGGTTGGTGCTACAGCTCAAGGAGAAGAGGCAGTGGAAGCTGAAGTGGTTTTGATGGTTGGGATGTCAGTGGGCTGTTTCACCAGGCGATACCACAGCATCTCCAAGCACGGCCCCTTCATTCAAACCCCTTCAGGATTAGGCCTGAGTATTGACGGCTGAAGTAAGACATAAATACAGCGTAGGTGTCAGCTGCTCCTTGGTACCTGCCTGGGTATGCGTTCTTACTACCTGATAAATTTTATCTCTGTTTCAGTGATGATTCACTCTCCCTGAAGGAAAATGTACTTTGTGTTTACTACAGAGAAGTGGCATGTAAATAAGCAGTTAATGCAAAGTAGCTGGCACAAATGCACTACTACTTACAACCCGAAAAATGTGACTTTTCTGATAACTTAGTGTATTTTTCATATTCTTACTCTTCTGGTTGAGAGATGTCTCTTCCCTTCCTTATGAGGCTTCTTTACCAGAAGCAGCCGGGTGTGGTTTTGCAGTGTGAAAGACGGATGTGGGAGGAGGCTTAAATTAGATGTCAATAAAATTCAGAGTAGGAAGGAAAAAGTCATTATGAAAGAGTTTATCTCTCTTGCTTCCATTACCAAAGCAGGTAAGTGTGCCATGAAACCATCAGGTGTCAGGTTCAAAACAAACAGGAGATAATGTCTTCACAGGCTGCTGCATGTTGAAGTTATGCAATCCTTGGCCACAGCATGTCTTGGGGTCCAGAAGTTCTCAGAGCTTCAGAAACTGGCTTTGAAGGTCCATAGATGAAAGGTGGCTTGAGATTTAACAGGCACAAACATACCTGCCATGGCTTGAGGTGTCTGTCATACACAAATCCCTGGAAACCAAGTATGAAATCTTGCAGAATGTCAGTCTGAGCTTTCCAGGCTAATTTATTCATCCCTGATATCCACTGCTGGCCACTGTCAAGCACAGTACATTGTGCTAGATGTCATTTTGGATGCACCATGAATTTTTTCATGTTCTTAACCGTGCTGTTAGAGGGCACATTCGTCCCAGTACTACTGCATCTATACTTGGAGAAGATGGGGATATCTTCTACTGCTTTAACCATTGTCAAAAGGATCTAGTCTTTCTGTGTGAATGAGGCAGCAAGAGGCGTTTCAGTAACAATACATGGAGCAATGGGCTGAATCAACAGCTTTTCCTAAGCTCTGAAGACAGAAATGTAGTAGAAAGTATTTTTTAATACAATATTTAATAATAAAATAAAAGTCTGCTGTTTAAATTCCATATGACAAAGGATACCTCTTAGGCAGAATTGCCTTTTTGAGAGTTCAGTTGTTTTGAGTACAGAAAAACACTGTTTGGATTTTGAAAACGGGGGGAAAACAGACATTCAGATTTGTTATAAGGAAATTTTTATTAGTCTGTGGATACCTGCTAAGTTAATTTAACTGGGACTTCATATCCTGTTTTCCCAGTTGTGCGATTAGGAAAATGACGCTGCTGTTTCTAAAGACTGACTGGAAATTTATAATTTTGGCAGGAGATCCTAATGGTTTACACACTGCAGGCGTTAGGCTGGAAGAAACTTGGGTGAAGCTTCTCACAGAGGGAGGAGAGGAGGCTTTCCAGTTATTTTAATTTCAGAGTACCTAGGATGAAGTAAGATATTATCCTTTCTCTGATATTTTATGGGGTACAGGTCATTTGTTGTGCACAAGGAGAGGGTGAAGTTGCACAGACTTTCTCGGATACTCTGTTGTGGTGCAAGCAAGAAAAATGGCAGATAAAGCTTTGATCATGTGGTGGAGTCAGTCGCTGGCCGCATCTTCCTTCAGACTGGTCAGAGGACAAGTGCACACTGCAGACAGTAAATCTCTAAGATAGGTTATAGAATATCTTTGTCCATGCTGTAAGTCAGCTAAGGAGAAAGAAGCCAGGGAAGTTTTCCTGGGCTCTGGAGCCCTTCATACCTCCTGCACAAGACTTGCACAAACACCTTGCTACCCCGTTGCCTCGTGCTGGTGTATCCAGTGTCCTAACAAGGACAGTCCTAAGGAGGAAATTCAGCAAACCTGCACCCAAGCACCTTCCCTAGTATCTTGGTCTCTTTTCTCTTAACAGCTTCTTCAAGGTCCCTTAGTGCCAAGATCCTGAAATGTGGTGTCCTGGGAACAACTTCTAACCACAAGAAAGAGCCTCCCTATCTTAGGCCAATGCTGTTGTTGGTTCCTCATTGTAACAGGATGGTGGGAATAAGGTTCTACCTTTTTTACCTGCATAAGCAGAGACAAACACAGCTGTCAGGAAGAAGGCCACAGATGCAGCAGTGACAGCTGAGATGGGGGGTTTGAGTGTCTCATTAGAATGGGAGTGCCACAGGAAGGTGAAGGCTGCACCATGGTCTGTTCAGCTCCAAGTCTTAGAGGCAGCAGCTTGGTTTGGCTGAGATCTGAACCTATTTCCTCCTATGCAACATCCACCTTGGTTTAGTGTCCTACCTGTGTCTCTCCTGCTGCTCCTATTGTTGTTCCCAAAGCTCGGGATGCAAGTGTAAGAACCAGGGCAACTGGGGAGACAGTTGAGGGCTGACAGTTTAGGGAACTGTGAGAGCAAGGGAAAGGAGGAGGAGGAGGGAGTGACTTATTCTCAGCTTTCCTATATGCAGGGTTGCTAACAGAGCCCTGGTGCTAATGCATTGATGAGGTTCTCAAACCTTTTCTGTCTCTCTCTAGCTCAGTACATGGGTAGTTTCAGCACAAAAGCACCTGCATTAACCTTGGCTTGGACCATATGCTTGGAGCTGTAGAGTGAATTTGCGGTGAAGGAAGACAACAGAAAGCAGCAGTTTCTGGTCAGGAGGCAACCCGCAATTGGGAAGGGGCTTGTGTGACATTCATTGTTGTGATTCAAAGGAACCCTGATGGGAAATGTGCAGGTTTGGTAAACAAGCCAATAGCACTAAGAAAACACCTGACTGCGTGTCACTAATTTTTACTCCCAAGGGAAATAGATTTCCAAAACATTGTCATTCAGCACTACTCTTAGAGGCTGTGCGAGTTTTGCTTGGTAAACATTGCCTTACTTAACAAAGGCTATTACTAGTGAAGAAAGAAAAGTCCAGGTATACAGCTGCTGTGAAGTGAAAGCCTGCAGGCAGAATAGCTGACATTCACTTAAAGCCCTATAATTCTGCTAGTGAAGAAAAGAAAATGCTCTCAACTGGCAGATGAAATGTACTCTTTTCCTTGTCTTCATGTAAAAGGTCAAGCAAAAAAAAAAATCAGGAGGTCAGAAATAAATCAGGAACAGTAAAAATAGTCTTGAAGACACTGCAGTGTTAACAGTGCTTTTCTTCCTGTAGCCTGATCTTGCTGTAGAAAAAAACCTGGAGAACATGCCAAAGCATTAAAAGCAATACAATTGCGTTTTGAAAGGTAATAAAAGCAGACTGTGTGGGTAAAGGGCTGTGCCGTTCACCTTTCATCTTTCTGATGGTCACCCAAGGATCTCCTTTGTGATTACAAAGAGTGCCATTTTAAGACCATTTATGTTGCTTGGGAGAGTTATTTGAACAGTATCTATGCATTGCTGAGGTAACTTTAACTGGATTGCTGTTTAGGTGATGCAGTTAAACTGTTGACCTTCTGATAGCAAAATATCCAAATGAAATAGTCTTGTTTGGGTAGGAGCTGTTAAAATGTATAGTGGCTTATTGACATACTTCAGGTTTATTGACCTAACCTTCTGAAGTTACCTTTTGCAATGCAGAAAAGCCCTTCTATGCCTTGAATTCATTTCACAGACTTTTTCCCCCTGATTTGTCAGGAGCAAGAGCTCAGAGCATCCTTTACTTGCTATTTAGTGAAAGTCCTCTTGGAATTGTGCATCTACAAAGAAATGCAGTTCTCGAGTTGAACCGTGCCATACGGTTTCAGTTTTAGCTTGCAGAGGAACCTTTCAGCCATCCCTTCTAGGAGGAAACCCAGGTCAGACACAGGGCATTTGATTCCCAGTTTTATGTAAAGAGTTAACGACAGCTGTGGTTTTTCCACATATTAGACACGCATAATTAGAATAGCTTCTCATGTCACCTTGCTAGTTTATGAACACAGAAGGATTCGTGCATTTATATTGGATGCTCTGATCAGACACAGATTATTTTGTAATAGCTTTCTGTTTGGAGCTAATCTCTGGGAAGGAGGGATAGAAGGCTGAGACGTGGAATGCGACATCAATGTGAAGAGGGTCTGTCACTTCATAGCTGTAACCAGCATAGATCAGACAAACTAAATTAATTCACCTTTTCTTCCCTAATGTCTAAGGGCTACTTTCCATTCTCTGAATTTTGACTAGCTTTTTTCATCACCACCCTGAAGATGATGTCTGTGTCTCTGAAACACACTACACAATCTAGTCTGCTTTCAACATCTATCTACCGGCACTTAATTCTCCATGGGTTGTATCTGTTAGCAATTTGATGGAGAGACTTCTCCTGGAGGTCTTCTGTCTGCTAGAGCAGTTTGTGGTTTAACTCTTTCCCTTTTTCATACCTTTGGGTTTTACTTTAAAAAAAAAAAAATTGTGGTGACAGATGGCAGTGGTTTTCCATACTTCAGATACTTATCATTTCTCTTGACCTGACCAACAACTTTGTTTCTTACCCTGTTTTCTCTGCCTCTACCCAAAACAACTTTTCTTGATAATTCAGGGTGCTTTCTGACTTCTGGACAATGCTCATTCCTTTTCCTGCAGGGCAGTGAAAGCTGGTCCTGCCTGGTTGCTGTGAGCAGTCAGGACATAATTTCAAGTTCTGCTCTGAAGAGCTCAATTATGGGAGCTATTTTTTTTTTCCTCCTCCACCCCCAGGATTTAGCACAAGCCAAAAGGGAAATTAATCCGATGGGTCTTAGAAACAAATTTGTAAATTTTTTATAACATACTTCCACCACAACAGAGTTTCAAATCCTGTTTTTATGAAATCCATGGAAGTTTTCCAGTGGATCCAAGTCTGAGGTGGGTGTCTGTTAAGAGTCAGAAAACAAAACGTGGTATGAGTTAGAAACAGAGATCATATTAACTGTTTTCTCTCCAGTTTCCTCTCAACAGAAAGTTCTGTTGTCCCACATGTGAAATTTCTTGTATGGCTGTTTCCCTGGAGAAAGTCTGGATGGGCAGTAGGTTAGCAGTTACTCTGCCCTGTAAAGTTCATGTTTTGTCACATCTTTACCTGTGAATAAGGTAAAAAAGGTGTGCTTTTACAACTCTAGTTTCCTGCCAAACCACCTGGGCTCAAGGCACCTCTTCACAGTGACATGTCCAGAGGCCAAAAGCAGTCCCCATTGTAGAAGACTCAGTTGGGAGGCTACGGACCATGAGATTAGAAGGTTTTTTGTTTGTAACATGTCTAATTTTCCCCAAAAAGCTAAACAAGCACCAGGCTTGTTAGGATTATTCATCTTTTATGTGGTCATTTTTTGCTTAATCTAATGGAAGTTATTACAGGCTGGAATACATATAATTTATACAATATGGTATTGGGACTCCAGGGAAAGGTACTACTGTTTAAAGAAGAAAGGGAAAGTGGGACATCTGGAAAAAATCAGATGAGGAAAACCAGAACACAAGCTGGTAGAATTGCCACAAAAGTTTTATTTCTCTAAAATTCCTAGGGTGAGCTTGTGGCATTATTCATTTCACATGCCAATTATCCTTGCCTTTGCATCTATTTATAGTTGGCCTCCTATGGAGGACCAGACAAAGATAGTTTTGAACTCCTTCCACACTCCAGTTACACAAACCCAGTTCATGCTATTTTGGGATCAGATACCTGCAGCCAGAGCAGTGGCAGGGCAGTGTAGAGGAGCAGGCCCTCAGAAAGAAAGGAATTAAAATAATTTTTGTACAGCATTTCATAGGACGTTGACCATTGCCAAAATGGGATTAATCAATTTTCAGTAGTCCTGAAGAAATCGTATGCCTGGGGCCTGACCAGTTTAACCACAGAAACTTGTCAGTGCAGTTAAGGGAAGGCCGGGCATTCACATCCAGAGTCAAACACACAGCTCTGGCTGCAAGCGCCGCCATTCCCCCGTGCTCCGGCTGTTCCAGGGCAGGTGTGCGGAGCGTATCCTCCAGATGACAGGGGACCCAGAGGTCTGGCCATCCATTGCACAGTCACAGAGGGGTCCTTCCCTGCCCTGCCGGTGCCTGGGTGAGCCCCAGGCCGTGGGCCTCACACAGCCCGGCTGGCTGCCCTCCCGGAGCAGGGGCTCGCGGTGCGCGCCTGGGGAGTCCGGAGGCTGTTTGGCACTGGAAGCAAACTAATGCAAAACACAGTCAAAGCGCTTTCATGTGAGCTCCTGAGGAGAGGCCAGGGCGGCTGTAAAGGATACGCACAGCCTTGGGTTTGTTTACGAGGGGAGAGAAAGGGCTGCTGTGGGAAATGGCTGCATCACTGTTCCTTGTGGTGTACTGTACGGTGTTTATGCAATAGTGCCAAGCGGCAAGCACAAACACACTCATGACAGAGCACCTCAGGAACTGCACAGCCTCCTTTTGATCTTCTTCAAAACCTAAAAAGGGAGAGAGTTGTTTAAATTTGTACTACTGTCACTGCTGCTCAGCTGTTTGAACCTTTTTTCCACCCACTCATGTTTACTTCTGTCTGCACCGGTGAGTTTCTAGAGCACATTAGAAACATCACAGGCAATGCCAAAGTTTGAAATTGAGCAGCTGAGGTCACTTGTTCAGCCTGGAGAAGGGGAGACTTGACCGGAGACCTCAGGGTGGTTTACAGCTTCCTTGTGAGGGAAAGCGGAGACACAGGAACCAATTTCTCCTCTCTAGTGACCAGTGACAGGACCTGAGGGAATGGCATGAAGCTGTTTGGGGGAAAATTAAGTTGGATATTAGGAAAAGGTTCTTCTCCCAAAGGGTGGTCAGACACTGGAAAAGGCTCCCCAGGGAGGTCATCACAGCAGCAGCCTGCCAGAGTTCAAAAAGTGTTTGGACAATACTCTCGGATCCATGGTGTGACTCTTAAGGCTGTCCTATACAGGGCCAGTAGTTGGACTTTGATGGTCCTTGTGGGTCCCTTCCAACTCAGGATATTTTGGGATTCTCTGAAATCCATGCTTGTCTCTTTGGATGGATGTTTTATAACACTGAAGATCTGAATAGTGTGATCACGCTTGTATTTGTAGCAACCTCTGTTGTCTACAACTTTCCCTCTTTTAATGACACGTTCATAAGTACTATTCCAGGCTCAAATAAAAAGTATTTCTGTTATTGTTTCATAAGAAGTTAGTACAAGCAAGGTTAGTACATTGTGTGAGTCCAGGAGCGTAAGAACTGCTGGCTTTTCTATCCATACTTTGTGAATTTTATTTACATTTTCAGATTAGTTTTACTCCCTGTAGGTATGTCCTGGACTCCTCTGTAGTAACTATTTTTGATGACTGCCACTAACTCCTACTTCTGAAGACAGAGATGATCTATTTCAGACTCCTCCGCTGAATGAATTTAGCCAACAATCCACTCATGACTCTGGCAGATGTTTTTACTTTCTTTCTTTCCTTCAGGCCAGTAAAAACTTTATAAATCTTCCCTCTACCATTCCAGAAATATGAGTGCTTCCCCCTTGACACCTGAAACATCTCACTGACCTTGTCTGCATGCAGTAGAATACATTCGTAGATACTGCAGACACCTAAGTTTAAATAAACAAAACCCCAATATTTATTCTTATAAGAGGTTGATCCAGATTAGACTAGTATCCACAAAACAAGGTTTTTCTTAAGAATACTTACTCCTGGGGCTCATATACCCACAATTCAACAGCTGTCAAATTGATTACCTGCTGTAGCAAGTCCAAATGTTTATGTTGGTTGCCCCTGATGTTTATATAATAACATTGTGTCTCCCCTCCTTAGTATGCACACCAGTAGCTATGAAGTTAATGGACTCTTTCCACTGATCTCAGGAAATGTTAGCTAAAGGTCTGTAGAAAATGCATGAGATCCTGCTCCAAAATCAAGCCTCAGGCGTGTTCATTACAATCTTTCCTTTGTCTCCATTTTGAGATGCTAACTCATTGGTCTGCTCTCCCATTGAAGAAGACCTGAGAGTTCAAAGAAGCTACTTCAGACTCTCTTTCCATATGCTCCTTAAGGCTTGTCCTGTTTGGTTGGAGCTGGACAGCATTCAGATAAGTTGATTATTTCCAGGGAAAGAGTGAGGTGCACTGATTATTGCAGTCCGTCTCTCCCTAGACTAGGCGACACATTATTTTTTGGAACTAAGTTTTGCTAAGAAGCCAAAGATTAATTGGTTATGGAGACTAAATTATCCTTTCACGTTATAATTTATTAGAAAACATCATGGTGTTGTAACCAGAGGCTGTTAGAAGCCTTCGTGATGATGAATAATTATGACATGATGAGACGTGTCTGAGGAGGAATTTTTGAAATCGCTCTAATGCGAATAAATAAAATAAAGATTAGTATTCCAGGGAAAATACATAAACTCACAAAACTGCAAATGAAGATTAGCATATACTTTTGTGGTTTGGTTTTTTGTTTGTTTTTATTTGTTAAATTGTGAAGTTGTTGGAGTTTTTCCAAAGTAGTAGCATAAGAGGGGGTATTTTGTATCTTACTAGCTCTGTGCTAATTGCAGCTTATTTACAGCCACTTTTAAAGAAAATTCCCATCAGGGCAATACTCTATTTCAATTTTCTTCAGAAAGCAGTGAGATGGGGATCTCTCCCTTGTCATTCCTATCTCAGTGCCATTCTTTTTCTTCGGATTCTCAATCAGCCTGCGGGTTGTTTATGCAGAATTTGAAATATTCAACTCTGAAAGTTTGTGTTTTACTCCCTGGACATCTTGGTATGTCACACCTACCTGGGTATTTTCTGCTTTCTGTGCGTTCTCTGCAACAGCAAATACCCAATGCTTGCATCCATTTAAAGTTAGTGTTAGTGGATCTATGGGGTGGATTAACTCAGGTTCTATGCTGTGTTGAGGGACAGCCATTAGTGTAAAACTCACAGAAACGAGATAAAATTGTGAACACTTTACCCAAAAAACTCACCACCCCACAAAAAAGTAAGAATAACTTGGTTAGGACAACTATAAAATTTGCTCTTCCATCCAGCCACAACAGTAAAGAGCAATCAAAATGAAATGTTTTCTGCCTTCTCTCCTTTTACCCTCTTTGAAAGAAAACATTTAGGCCTGTGGCTTTCTATAGGATTTACTGGTAATTCACATAAGCCAATGCCTGGGATCTGACTTTTAGATGTACTGAGTACCTGGAACTCAGGTTTTAATTTGCAACAGGTATGGGAAATGCCTGCTCCTGAACAGGAGGCGGTGTAAGTAAGGAGCTGCTTTGTGAAACCAGTGCTGCTGTCCTGGTAATGATGGAAGTATCCCATCAGGGGATGGCTGTAATGAGAGTGCCATTTGCTTATAAAATGCCAGAAGGTGGACATAACCATTACCCACTTGCAAAGAGGACTGCAATGGGGTGAGATAGCTCTGTGTGCTTATTAACCTTGAGCACCTATTTTATTAATAATATTGCTGTGAGCACTGTGTTTAAACTATCAATCCTCTATTAAGCCTGAGAGCAGACAGCCAAAGGTGTGGGGGTCTTTCATATCTTGAAAGGCACATTTTGCAGGACAGTATGCCCACTGGGGGACACGTGGGCAGCTAATAACCTTCAAATTGTCCGCTCTAGCTCACGTAACCGTATGTCATGACTGCCTTAACTCACCTCCTCATCAATAGCCTGACTACTTCCACCTGCAGTGGGTTTTCCTAGGAGTGACTTGCTGGATTTGAGAAACTTGATCCCATCTTGGATTAACGGGAGTTTTATCTCTGACACCCATGAGGCAGGGTTGAGGTTTTGATGATGTGTGAGAAACAGCAACCTAGCTCTATTGTCCACCTTTTTGGAATGATCACCTAGAGAGGGCATGGGAGCTCTTGACACAGAGAGCAGGTACACAACATGAAAATGTTCTGCTTCTTTGCATCTACTTTGCTGAGAACACTCCTTTAGTGATTTCATGCTTAGAAACAATGTGTTTACCAACAGCAGAAATAAGTCCAACCCTTTAATAGATGCTCAGATTTTAGGCTGAGTGTTTGGGAATCTCCTAAGCCTCTGCAAGTGTTTTCTGTGTCTGTCTGGCATAAGAAGCAAGTAGTATTCTACCATTAATACTGTTACTGTAATCCGGTATTATTTGTCCATGTTTTACACAGCACTGTTGTGCTCCCTAAGGACTAGACTTTGGCCAGTGTTGCATTCTCATCAGTGAAGGATGGCTTGTGCATCTGGGTTTTACATCAGGAGCACGCTCTCTCGTTTGTGTGGAACTCATTGAGAAAAGTGACTGAACTGTTTTTCAAAAGTGGGATGCTGCAGTTTTATGCCAATGGAGCGCCGAAGGACTTAAGTTTATGTGTCCTCATTTCTGGTTGCAGGAAAAGACATCAATAGGGAGCACATATGAAATTCTGCCTGTGTAATGAAGAATATTCTTTGACTACACTGTTTCCAGTGTAAACTACTGGATGTGCAAACACAAGTTGCATGGGAGATAAGCCAAGGTGGTGAAGTCCAAGCAAGATGAGGAAGGAGAGAGACTGTAAACACATTATTTTCTATTAAGGGAAAAATGTGTTGTAAAGATATAGGGTCTTGTCTTTTATTTTGGTAAGAATAAGTTGGTTTTTTTCTGATACAGGTGGCAAATTCACCAAGGAAAACATCCGCCAGAGAGCAGAGGTAGGACAGAACATTTAACGAAAGCCTCATTATCTGTTGTTCTGTAAAGCAGAAGACCGAATGCTGGTCTCCTGAAGTTACTGGCAAAACTAGCTTTCTCAATTGCCTAGGAGTTTATCCCAGGTGTTTTGCTACCATAGTGACAGTCTTATCCACACGTGTAGAGAGCAGCTGGTTTAAATTAAGAACTGCTCTTATCAGGGTGCAATTTTTGGAACTAAATGACAGTCACAGTTAAATGAATTAAATGTAAGTATTATGCAAAATATTTCTCAGTACACCTTTTAGATGTAGACTAATACTTGACAGAATACTGCAGGCATCATTGCAATGCTAACAGACCACAGTAAATACTGCAGAAGTATATATGACACAAATAAGTTTTACCTTCAGAAATTTACGTCATCTAAACCCACAGAGCTCAGTGAGCACACTAAGAGGAGCCAAAATGGATGCATAAACTCACATACCTATACCAACTGGGCATAGGGCAAATGCTGAATAAATACACTGTCGGAACAGTCCATTTGTTATAAAACTACACCAGGTATCGTCCACGGCAGATATCCCTGTAGTTTCCTTCATGAAGAGACTGCACACAGAAGAAAACTGTTTTGACTTCATATTGTGTGGGAATAGCCTAAGTTCTTATTTCTTTGTGTGCTGATTCAACGAGTACTAGTGATCTGTGTTGATTTTTTTCTTTATTGCTTTTCAGAACAAGGATATCCTGAACTAATTTATGCTCTTCATTTGAAACATTGATGGCTGGTATTGAGAGTAAAGCAAGGAAGCTGGGAAAATTTGGGGGCTACGGGTATCTTTGATATATTTCTAGCAATGCCTTTCATGAGAATTTTAGATCTTCATGAATTTGAAAATAGGGGTGATAAACCAGGTAAGAATAATTAAAACTTGATATAAAAATGAAAAATTTAATTTAGAGATTATCATTTAGACTAATATATTTTAAGTTCTTGTATTAATTCAGATTTATTGTCATGTCTAGCTCTTGTTAGTTGTACATAATACTGAGATCCTACAGCATCACCACCAAGTTGTAAAGCCTATGGAAAGTGAAATTTGCACTGCTGCTGTTCAGTTCAACGCATGCGAGCTACAGACACATCCTAGAATCATAGAATATTCTGACTTGGAAGGGACCTACAAGGCTCATAGAGTCCAGCTCTTAAGTGAATGGTCCATATGGGGATTGAACCCAAAACCTTGGTGTTATTAGCTCCCACCAGCTGAGCTAATCCTGTTCATAGCACCTTTTTTTATTATTATGGTCACAGGTACAAACTGGGCAATTATTTTTTGGAGGTGCAGTTTTTTTGAAGTAAATGAGTCTTATTGACAGGTCTGGTTCAGATGATGATCTGACAGATGATTTTGATTCACAGTGAATTTACACATGCTACTTGTGACTTTCCATTGCAGTTACTGGGAACTGATTTTTAATTCTTTGTTGCTTTTTGAGACAGATAGTTTTATTTGTTTCAATTTTTAAATAAAACTGAGGTATTTATATGTTTGAATATGTTTACTGCAGCAGTTATGAAGTCATTTAAATGGCAACAGTGCTAGGGAGCATACTGGAATACCAAAAACAACAAAAAAATTGTAATAGATAGATCGGTAGAGTTTTTCAAGCTCAAAAGCATCTATTTGATTCAAATCAAACGATGTGTGACTGTGATATCATTAAAATAAATATCCCAAATGAGCCATCTCTCACCCTTAATACCAAAGGGGTGACATCATTTCTGCATATTGTACTGATAGTTTTTGTCATTCGGTACAGAGGTCAGACAAGTAAGCTGGGAAAGCAAGTTGTGTTCTAAAAGGCCACACCAAGTCCCAGCACGAGCTTTTTATCTTCTTTGAATGTAAGCTCATAAGAAATTAACTTTTATTCTGTTTTTTCCACCTGTGTTTACTGTAGCTAGAGGACCTATTGCTTTTCTATTTGGATTCTATTTATTTAAAAGCAAAATGACAACAGAAGAGTATGTGGGAAAACTCCTAATATGGCAGATTTGGCAAAAAGAGTCTGTACATTGCCACCCCACACTGTGGTAGCTTCAGAGCAGACTGCTGATTGTTTGCCTGGCTAATTTCATACTGTGCTTCCTACTTTAGGGTATGGATCCTACAGCATCAGTCTCATACACTAGATGTTACGGAAAATGGCATTTGCATTGAAGCCAGTGATAGCTGAGTGCATACACTGAACAAAATAAACACAAACATTGCTTTCATTGTCTCTTCCTTCCTCTATTATGTATGCTAAACTTTTGCTATTGTTGTTTTTTTGCTTACAGAGATACCAGGAATACCACTGGAAATTCTGTCTTCCAGTTCCTTCCTTGAAGGAAGGACAAGGAATCAGTTCTTTTTATTTGTATGTTTTTAATAGTGGAAGAGTACCAAGTCACAACTCTGAAACTTGTTCTACTGTGAAAATAGCCCTGCTGGGAACATAGCATGGCTTTGTTTTGCTATTCCATAGAAAAAAATCAAGAAGCTGATGAACAAATGGAAAAATATGTTGAAAAAAAGGATTTTTTTCTTATAAAAACTCGCACATGTTTGTGCTTAAAAACATTTGCACAAGGTAGGTGTCTTTTGTTAAAGATATGTCCTAAAACAGCCTGTTCACCAAACAACACATAACAGTTGAGCTAAATGCTGATTGCTTTTATCACAGTAGCAGCAGAATGGATGTGACAGTGCCCGTAGTACTGTTTGCAAAGAAATGTATGCAAATTCAGGCTCATACTGCTTGCCAGACACAAGATGTTCTCTTTATGGTGAGATAAATTAGTTTCCATTTTTATGCAAATTTTCCTGCTTATTGGCTGTAGAGCTCTTTTGTTGCATTTGGAGGTACTGCATGTCAAGCACTGGAGAGGCTTTGCATTATTTCCAGAAATCCTGCTGAGATATGTGAGGATATGTAAAACAGTCGGAGAGAGAAATTAATGCCATTTCTTTCTGCCTTCTCTGTATTTCATCATTGATTGAAGACATGATGTAGGAAAAGAGATTTGGGCATCTCTAGTTGAAATAGTGTTATTCATGGAGCTTTGTAGGTAAATGTGTTTGTTGTTGTGTCTAGAAGACACAAAACCCCCAGCAGAGCCATCTCAGATTGCACTGTGTGGTACAGGCTGTGAGGGAATGATGAACCAAAGTTGCTGTGTTCAACACAGAGTGAGTTCTTTGCTGTTGGAGCATTTTATTTTTGGAAGTGGTAGAAGAGAGATGAGGAAAACAGGGCAGGAATAGAAAGTGTGGCTTTGAAAAGTCTGTCAGAAGGATTTCCTGTTCCTCTTACAGCTCATCTGTTGGAATACTGCCCTGGGATGTGAATTCATGTTTTCTCTCCTACTGGAGAGATTCTCCTCAGAGATGCCATCCCTTCCTAAGGTTTCACGGATTAGAGTCCTTCTCAGACTGTGGCAGATTCCTGGGTCCTGCCTACAGGAACTGCCCCATCAGCGCTGAGCAAGTGGGGCCTCAGCTTTTGCCTGCTCCCCTGGGAAGCAGGACAGTCAGGTTCCATGTCGCACATCCTGCTTTCAGTGGAGTATTGTCCAAAAATTAAGATAACTGTGCTATGTACACCTGTGGTTTGAGCCCTCTCTTGAAATTTAGAAATACATGTTCAAGTTGTCTCAAGCAGAGGGAGTAACTAAACTGAGGTTTCCAGTACCTGGGAGACATCCTCAAGTCAATGGGGAGAAAGAAGTTATGTGCAGTAATAGGTCCTGTGATACTCCCTGGCTACTCTGCAGCCACAGAAGCGTTGAGTGAGAGACCTGGAATGGGAATCTAGAACAGTTTTTTCCTGCATAACTTTACCACATGACAGCTATTATTGAGTATCATACCTCTAATTTAATAAAGCATGTGGGTTTATAATTATCTTGGAGACTTTTAGCCTATGTTCATCTTTGACATATGTTTCTATAGTCCCCCAAATATTTGGGAGTGGGAAACATGCCTGGCTTTCTGAAAAAAAACAAGAACCCTTGCTTCTACCCCTTCTACTTTTGTTGCTGTAACTCTCTTGTTATTTTTAACAAGCCTTGAGCACTTTCAGGGTGAGGTGGGCATGGGGAAAGTATTCATTTGGCTCTACTGTCCATAGAATTTTAAAAAAAGCTTCTTTCTTATTTTTAGGAAATATTTATAAACTGCCCATATAGTATGTGAACTCGTGAATAGTATCACAAGATGATTATTTCAGTGCAACACAGAATTCCTCAGCGTTATTTGCATCTTCTTTTTTTGGCAGGCTTCCAACAAATGCATGATACTTCGGTATGTAGTTTGTGAAATTTATATCCTCACTGTATTTTGGTAGTCTTTTTTCCTTGTCTATTATTAGTCAATAAACAAATTTTGCTTTCTTAAACAAGATCTACTACAGTACAATTCTAAGACAGTTTCTATTGATGAAAACTCCCCAGGTGATTGGCAGACTATACTAGAAACCATTCATCAATACTGTCTCTTCGTTACATGTCTTTGGATTTCAATAGAGGTGCTTTATGGAGACTGCTTCAATGGAATCTGGCATTTTCATTTCTTAAAAATTTGACTGCTGGAAGACCTATAATATGTATAACATTAATTCTAAATGACATAACACTTATACAATGTAATTAAAATGTTACCAGATAGCTTATCATTCTGTGCACTATATTTTTGTTCTTACAATCTTTCTTAATTAAGAAGTCCATTTGGAAGGTGTATTTTTAATCCCTTCACAATTTCATATTGTTGTTTTTCTGAATTTGTTCTGAATGTAAAAAGATATAGAAACCATCCATCAGGTGGTTACTTTATATAAAGCTAGATTAATAAAAAAAACTTGGGTTTTGGCAAAAGTGTGATCCACTTCACTCCTTATCACCCTTCTTCTTATTGACATAATTACCATGAATTACATTTTCCTGCAATTTTAACTGATGATTTTCCCCAGGCCATATTGATTGGGGGGGTTTTTGTTGGGTTTTTTTCAGTTGGTTGGTTGTGGGGTTTTCTGATGGGTTGAACTTTGTGTGCTAGAGTAGAGATGGCAGACTGTCCACCATTCCACAGAAACTGGCTCAGCACATGTGGGAGACCTTAGGGTTCATGTCCTCATTACATGTTCTCTCTTCTGAATTCTTTTCTATTTTTCACTGCAATTTATTTTTCATTGGCTTTTCTCTCATTAATACCAGAAAAAGGTCAAACTGAACTTTTCGTCTCATCCAGTTTTAGTTTTGGTTTTTTGTTTGTGGCTTTTTTTGTGAGGTCAAAATTAGGTGTCTATCCCTAACTGAAAACCTCTTTTTAATACCTACACTAATAGCACTGGGATGAAAAAATGGGTTGGAGAGAGTTTTAATCCTTAAAATGCATTATCAAGTAAAACAAGCACAGTGAAATGTGGAAATAAGCAGAAAAGCAAGAGGAGTTTCTTGTCATTTGTTTTTGGTAACTGGAAAATTGTCAGAGCCCAGAAAGGCCATAAAGACTTCATTGTGTCTTTCAATCAAGTTTGAGAGCCAGATAGTTACAAGGCAAATTCATCCTCAATATACAGCCTCTGGAATGATGACCATAGCATTCAATTAATCAGATGTGACCAAAATGTCAAGATCCTCATAAAGAAATCTTTCACTCATCTGGGCTATTATATCAAGAGATTTTTTTTTTTTTGAATCTGATAAATATAGGGCATAGGAGGAATTGACTTATTTATAGTTTCTTCTGATTTCACAGTGATAGTGCTTGCCATCCCTCCCATACAGCTGCAGAGCTCCTTAGCTAGGAAATACACAGACTGAGTCATCATAATTGCTACTAAAAAGGAGAAACACAAAAGGGTTGGATCCAAAACAGGAGCCAAACCCAGCTCTGGTGTGCCGCACTCTCTGTGTAATGTGTTACCATTACTTCTTTTAAATGTAATGTTGAAACCCATTTAAGCTCAAATGTTGTCACTGGAAACTCATGAAAACACCAGTTTAAGCAGTCCCATGCTGGTTGAGCATCCCATTAACCTGTCCCGGACAATGGCCAGCACCAACAGCTCAGGGGAAAGAGCTTAAGAAACACAGCAATGATCCGTTCCTCTTTCCTTTCTTCTAGTGATCAGTGCTGCAGGCATTTCCTCCTCTTGATATCACATTAGGGCCATTGTTTAGTTATCCTCAATGGACCTTTCTCCAACTGACTTGCCTAATCCCATTCTGAACCTGCTGATATTTTTCACATCCAAACTTAATTTAGCAGTGAGTCAATATCTTGTTGTGTGGAAAATTGTTCCCTTTGGTTGTAATTGTTTTTAAACCTGTCATTGGATAAATTATTTTGTTTATATGGTAAGGAATAACGAACAATTGCTCCTTATTCATCTTCTCTGTCCTAGTTATGATTTTATAAACCTCCCTCCCCACACACAAGCCATCCTGAGCTGAAGAAAGCTTGCCTGCTTTGCTTGAGCAGGTGCTGAGCCATACTGGCAGCCACCTCTGTCCCCCTACAAAATACTCCAAGTTCTACTGCATCCTTTCAGAGGGAGCATCATCAGAGTTATACCAACACACTTGCCAGATGTGAAAAATGTGTAACAGTGGAAGGACTCCAGGACATAAAATAATAGGATTTGCGGCTTGTCTATAGATTTAATGAGTAACTGGTTTGGGAGTTTGGTTGATTTTATCTTGAATAGAAGGGTGATTTTTCCATCTCTCTTTCTAAATGAGTTCAAGCTGCTTTGCACTTGGACTAAGCAAGCTAGAACATGCTCCAGAATAGGAATGTTCACTCATACGGGCAATCTGAAGCAGCTATCCATTCAAAAATTTCTCCCTATGCTGTTATACATCAATTTTCATCCATCAACAAACCTTCAGTCTCAGAACTTTCTGCATTTCTTTCACAGGAGCACTGTGTGGATTAATTAATGCACACTGTTGGTTGAAATTAATTAGTGACAAAATTTAATTACCTTCCACAGCAGTTGACTCTTATCCACACATTGTGCAAACTATAATTTCCCATTCCTTTGGGATACATTTCTCATATGGGCTGCACATGTTTCATAAATTAAAATGTGTTGGAGGTTCTCCTTATTCTGGGAAATTTTTGTGGTCTTCAAACCACGAGCACAAGCAAGAGTTCAAAAGGCTTCAGTAGAATGCAGTCTGCTCTAGCACAGTAGATACACAGGTCAATAAACATCTAAGTAGTGCACCTGAATTGATATTAACTACTGTGTGTGCTGTTTAGACAGAGCTGAGAGACGGATTGCCTTCTCACTCTGTTGAAGCACGAATATTGTCCACAGTTTTAACTCAGCAGCAGACAACTGTTGTCCATTCAGTCCTGCACAAATCTGTAATGAAACAGTTAAATGGCAAACCCCACAGTTATTTCTGGCAACTGACATTTATGACAAAACACTGTATTGCTGGAATCAAAACTGTCATCGAAACAAACTTTTTTCTTAGGCCCAGTGTCTAGTGTGCATTTTAAGCTCACTTGAACGTTTTTTTCCTGCAGGTTGATGGAGTTGACCAGTAACAGTTAAAGACTCTACAATAGAAGAGAGTGGAGCTCTTACTAGGTTCAAGGCATTGAGAAAACAAGAGAGATCTACTGGACAGTGAGCCAGGAAAGCCTCAAGGGACCTGGATTTGAGTTCTGATATTGCTGATGACCTGTATTATAGACACGGTAATTTTTCACTCCTGATTTTATCTGGTTTGCTCAGCTGTAATATATTTGCAGAAGACAATTTTTGCTACATATTTGCAGTCAAACACAATGCAGTCCTCCTTCTCTCTTGGATGTCTGCTAGTCAGAACCCCTGCTGCAAACCTAACACAGGGATTTCCTAAACTTTCCTGCAGAATATCTTTACACACTTTGTAATTTCATGAAATTAGTAAGAATTAGTTAGCTGAAGTCAGCAGGAAGTGTCTTTTTTAGCAGAGGCGGTGAGTCCTTACTCTTTGAGTCTTGTCATATTGTTACTTACTGAGCAGTGGTTTCTTGCACAGCTGCTCAACCTAACTCACAAATTCCAAGATAGAGGAGTCTTGTTCTTGCCTATGCACATGCCACCCTGTCCATTCCTATTGATTCATTTCCAGGCTGAGGGCGGCCCAGCAGGATAAATTACTCAGCAGAAGAGCTGGGCAGTCTTCTGCTAGGTTAGGGTAGCATCCAGAAGAGTCCAGATGTCAAGTGTGTGGTGTGGGAGCAGGGCAGGGGAAAAGAGAGGCCAGGCGAGGAGCCACACTTCCTCTTTGTTGGCCACCATAGGACACCAGGTTGGCTCAGTTGTCCATGGAGCCGCAGCTTAATAAACTATCACATTATCTCCAGTTGAGTCTTGTGAGCCCAGAAGATTCTAAAACTCTAGGCTGGCCCAATTTCTTTCTGAATTCATCCAGTATGATCACTCACTTCATTTTCTAGAGGCTTTAATTCAAATGCTGTGCCCTCAATACATCTTTGTTAACAATGACACAGATTAATAAACATACTTCACTGTTGGAGCGATGACTGTCTTCCGTAGGGAGGGAGCAGTCTGTTTTGGTATTCTAGGAAACTGTTTTCATTTCATCAACAGACTTTGTTTTGCATAGCTGCATAACATGAGACAAAGTTGAACTAATGGTCAGGTTTAAGGTTACTACCGAGGATCTCAACTTTTCAGCTACAGGGGAAAAGGTCTTACATTTTTTTCATCACAATCTCTGTCAAAAATGTTTGAATCTGCCTAGAAATAATTACTGTTTCCTAACCCAGTAAGAGCTTCCAACAAATACAAAGGGCTGCCTGCAGTTCTGACACCATGCAGATCTGTTTTGTTGTTTGTTTATCTTGGTAAACCAGGAGTTTTGTTACAATAGGATGCATATTTTGGCTTTTGAAATGCAGCAAGGAGCACAGGAAATTATATGTGCTGACAAATGGATTCTGAACTTTTGTTAGGAGGAAACAATTTCAGAGCCTCCACTAGGAAAACTCCACCCATCTTGTTAAATGGTGTTTTAACCACTATCTATTTAATGACCTACATGTTATGAAGGACATGCATGTTTTCTCTTAGAATAGATTCTTATACTCAACCCTGCTTGTACACCAAATTTCATGGATTTCACTAAGTAAAAATCACTTTGGTAAATGTTTTGGAAAAAGACCCCCTACTGTATTTAACTCCACTGTCGAGTTCTGTGTTCTTTCAACATAAAAAACCTCTTCTCCCACTATGTAACAGAAACACTGCTATTAACTGAAACTTCAAAGCAATGGTGAAGATTCCTATAATATTTAAAATGTAGGTCTCTCCCTGTAGTATCCTGTAATAAAGGAGAGGGTCTTTCTCAAACGTGCTTAACAGATGTTCTTACTAACCTGTTTTTCTTGAAGTGATTCAAAGACGAAGGACAAGGCACTGCCAAGCCCAGTGGAACAGCAGATTTGCTCTCGTGGGTGAGGGACAGTCAGGAAGGTCGGTGTCTCAGGGCTGGGATTTCCCATCCGTGCTGCATACACTTGGCTGGGCCGCTGACCATTGTTTCAAGTCGTACGCTGTGCTGGCTCCCACGCAAGGTGATTTTTTTCTGTGTCGCATTTACAGAACAAGCTCTTCTCACAATATCGGGGATACCGGCTCATTGTGGCGTCCATGAATACGGGGGAAATTCCTGGCATATTCCAGGACCAAGAAATTTGAAGGCCCCTCAGTGACTGAAAATGGGACCGAACCTTTCTTGAAGGTACATGAACTGTGAATCTGAGAGTAAAATTCACCCTACTTGCCGCTCTGGGAAAAAAATCAGTGCTGTCCTGGTTTTCTGCATGGTCTTTTCTTTAGGGCAACGTCTATCTCACACATTTTTGTCATTATACAGTAAAAGTATGGAGTGATAGAGTCTGACATGGAGCTTTTGTTCCTTCAAGTTTTCCTTATTCTGGAGTTCCTCATTTATTAAGGAAGCTGTACCAATCAGGGCACCCCTTCTAACATTAGACTGTGAAAAAGAAAGAAAGAGGAATGCATCAATTGGTTTGGGACTGAGGCTTCTAGGGAAGAAGTATTAACTTCATTTAGCCAGTCTTCTTCTATTACAGCATTGACTTTGTCTCTTTGATTTTGGTATATTCTTTACTATACTCCAAGGAAAGAAACCTGTGTGACAGAACAGAAGAAAACAGTAGAATAATAGATAAACAGTCTAAAACTTTTGGCTTTAGAACATCTTTGCTTATTTAATCTCACCTCTAATTATCTGCTCTCTCTCTCTCCTCACATGTCAGATAAACTCTCAGGGGTCACATCTGATATCTGGTTTTAGGGTGTTAATCTCCTAGGACAAGGAGGTTAAATATATAAATTATAATACATTGATCAATATAATGATTGGCTGGTGAAGTTCAATTAATTAATAAAAATTATTAAAACTGGAATCACTCTCCTTATTTTAAGAATGACACTTCCATGGAACATAGATGTCTCCTTATATCAAGGTGGGGCTGCCTCTTGACTTGTTTCCTACTTCCAGATTTCCTTTTTAACCGTGGCAGGAAGACTGGGATTGTGACAAGAGGAAGGGGAAACACTGAAGAACAGTTAGTAGCAGTAAGTTTTCTCATGTTTAGAAATAGCCTCTGTGTGCAAAAACAATTGTCAGCAGCTTTCAACAATTTCAGTGATGGGTTTTGTTTTCTCAGACCTGACCACCCCCTGTTCATCAGTCTTTTCACATGCACCAGTCATGAGTCTGAGTCTCTCAGCATCCCCATGCTGAGCTGTCATTAATCAGTCTGCACTTTGGAAACTGCTTATGAGTCTGCTCATGGCAGAGCTTAGGCAGCAGGGACCAGCTCTATTTCAGCTCACTGTAAGTTCACTGGCCTGTATAAGAGGAAAGATAGAAATGTAAGCTCTCCCAGACCATTGGGAGAACCAATGGCAAGCTGTTGTCAGGCATTCCAGAGAGATAAGTAACAGAGGGTCAAGTCTGAAGTCAGATGCAACTTTTAAATTAGTTTCATGCCTTATAACATCAATATAAGCTACTGTGCAAGCTCACCAGTGGAGAACAGCGTAGTTCTGATGTTAGAACTCATAGCTAAGATTTGAGACCAGTGCTCAAATGCCAGCCTCATTACACCATGAAATTCTAAGTTACAATTTTCTGTCTTTAAACCTCTTGAATGGGTGGTGAAAGCTGAACAGCAGTGAAGACTCAAACCATTGTGTCACATAGTGAACAGTGCTACGCCAGGATAAAGTCAAACAATGGAATAGTAAACACATCCAAATCCCATCTATGTTACAGTGTCCACCAGTGGGACTGCAACTGCACCATGGGATCCTGAATTGCAAGTTGTTTTGTTTAAGGGCAAGGGACACACATCCTAAAGAATAGTATAATTTTATCACTTAATTTATTATATCAGTCCAAAAGGCTGTAGTGAGTGTCCAGATCAGTTATGCTCTTTCATACCTGCCATGTTTTATAGGGCAGTGCTAAAAAATCTAGTACTTTGGTTTATTACATTCACATCAGAATGACCTACACCCCTCTCAATTTGGGTGCATAAATGTAACTGTACCTGTCTGCTCATATTTTTTATGTTTCTTTGCAGAAGAATGGTTGTGCTCTGCACAGTTCTGTCCTGCATGAGGAACCATCAACAATTAGGTTGTGGTTATTACATACAAAAATGGAAGAAAACAACAGCTTCTTTCACACTCGAATGTAAAGTAGAGGTGAAAGGAAAGGTTGAGTTGCAGTAACCTTTGCTGCTTCAGCTGTCTGCACTAATGGGGGTAAGGTGCTCGAGTGAAACTGCTTTTGCTTTTGAAGTGAGTGCCTCATCCTGTCTCCCTTTGGTGCTGGGGACTGGGTGGAAGGTTTGCTCTGTCTGCAGGGAATCTGTCTGCTTTCACCTGTAATCCAAAGACTGATGTACCAAACCCTAGGTCCTGATGAGAGCTGTCTTCCTGCAGTGCAGCAGACCCCAGGGAGGTGTGGGTGGAGTTCCTGAGTGTCAGGTGGGAGAGAGATGAGAGGGGTTATACCTTGCTTAACCTGGTCTGTTACAAAGTTTTGGGCATGCCCTAACTTTGATTAATGACCTGTTCTGCCCCAAATATTTCCTGGATGTCTACATTACCATTTTCAATTGTGCTAACTCAAACAAACCAGCAATCAATTAACTAGAATTACAAAACTCTAGGCTAAACAAAGCCATCGTGAAGAAACTGGCTTTCAGCCCAGTATCTGCTGATGATGGGATATGAAACAGCCTATTGATTCTGCAGCTCTCGAATTCTTGTACAAAAGTAAAAACAATGCTATTTGCCCTTTCAATAGGGGAAAAAAAAAATCCCATTTTATTCAGTACCTCCACTTAGAAAAGGCAAACTACATTACTGAGCCAATTTTTAAGAGGTTATACAGAAAGAAGTAATTCCAGCACATTAAGAAAACTTCAGCTTAGAGTTATAAAAACTCTAGAAGAAAGATGAGAACACTAAATTTTAAAGTAGATTTATATGTCCACCTGTCAAAAACGTTGTGCAAACTTTTTGACGTATTTTTATCTTTCATGTAGAAAGCAATATGAGAAGACAAAACAGCTCTGTCAAGTTTCTGTGCTGGTGACTGTCAAGTTTATTGGTAGTACTATGATATTTAGTGCTTTTCATCTGGCTTCGGATGACAGAACCCTAAAACATATGAAGAGATCAGCTTCTAGCAGCCATGCTTTGGGGGAAAATCTTGGAAACTTGAAACAAACACACACAAATGGCATGAATGAATCAATCAATAACAACTGAAAACATCACTTTCCTAAACCTCTTCTTTTTAATTAATTCTCTGCTCTGGAGGGGCAGCTTCGTGGTTTTTCAATATGTGAGGGTTGCCAATACAAAAGGCATGCGGTAATTGTAAAAGCAATAACCAGTCCAGCTGCATTCCCTGTGCAGAAACTGAGAGGGACAACAAGCCATAAATAGTGGTGTCACCGCCACTCTTTGCCTCAGTTAAGGAGTATTATTATTCTAAACACAAAACAAACTATTGCTTGGGCTCCAACTGAAAGTTTCAAAGCCTCATAAATCTGCCAAGTCAAAGCCAATTTTCATTGGAATTTTGGAAAGGAACTTCTTGAGAGAAATATCCAGCGCTAATTTTAATTTCTTTTTACGACTTGTTTTAACAGCCTCGTCCAAACCCAAAGCGTTCTTCAAATGGAAGAATACAAATTTTCCTCTGATTCACCTTATTCTATGTATGCCTGTAGCTCAGCACTAGTCTTCTATAGCAAACACAAGCAGAACATCTGCAATGAGTATATGTTTTCCTTTAACCTGAACCTGCTGAGAACTGTCTTTAGGCAGAGATTGATGTGATGAGTGACTGCAGGTTAACTGCTGATGGGCTTTAGGTAGAATGTTGCTGCCTAAGCTGTTGTCTTCAAGGTTCCAGTCAAGGCAGGTGCTTTGTCTGCAGTGTAAACCTTTTTTAGGCTTGTTCAATGAAAGGTTTGGAAACTGCTGCCACTGAGGAGAGTTGCTGGCTCCAAAACATGAAGAGGAAAGTTTTGATTATTTTTTTTTTAACAAAAAGGAAAAACCCTTCCATGAGAGCTCAGCAGACATCTGAGGCAGTTTTCAGAAAAGTCTACTCAAAAGGAAGTATCTGTGTATGTGCTCGCTCTCTGATTGCCCTTCTGAGAGTAATTTTTTGCACTACTTTTTCTGCTTTGGAGTATCTTCCCAGGTGGAGAGGCCAGCCTTCCCAGCCTTCCCGAAAGCGAGAAGAGGCAGGTCAGAAATGATGGGGTTTTTCCTCCCTCTTCTGTCACTACCCTCCTGCTATAACACTTAATTGTCTTCATGCTCTAAGTGTGCTCTACACAGAAAATCTGCTTGCAGCACAGTGTTTTCTAGACTCAGTATTTTATCTTTATAATATATGGTGTTACATGTTTGCTAATATGCAAAAGAAACAAGATGAGTGATATAAGATAAAATCTGAGATCTCTTTCTTTCTAGGGATATTTATTCCATTTTCATGGTTATGAAATTTTACGAAATTATGTCCTCCTTCTATGCAGAAAAAATTTGGTTCTGAGCGTCAATGAACGCAGTGATAGAACAGACATGTTTAGTCCAAGATCCCCACAAAGAACTTAAAAAATGAGAAAAGTGGCAAAAGGGTAGGTTGTAGAGTCAGAGAGATTGATCAAGATTTTTGGTATTGTGAGAAAGTTCTCTTTTGTCTCCCATTTGCTAAATCTTTTGCCCCAGACAGGAACAACTGATTTTAACAAACATTTGGCTTAAGTTTTTTGGGGTTTTTTTGTGGAAGCATACAATAGGCCCATAGACTCAGCCAGTCAAAACACAGGGTCTAGGGCCTAAAGAAAGGCAGCATAAAAGTGTGGGGTTTTTTTTAATGAAAATAAAGAAGATAGTAGAAAGGACTACTTTACATAGTTCAAGTGATCAGGTAGAACAGGAAAATATTCTGCCTCTAACGTGGATTTAAATAAAGACGTTCCTTTGCTTGTTAACAGCTGTCAAAAGGGACTTCATTCTGGGAAACATGCTGAAAAAGTTTTTCTTTGTCTAGCATGCACATCAGCTGCCTGGTAGACAAAGAAAGATTCTTTGTGACTCTCTTGTTTTTATACACAAAAGCAAATAACAGCGTCTGCATCTATAGGTATTGCTTTCCAGTGAAACAGTTTTATGTCATACCAGTCCATAAGATTCAGAAAAATAATTGTGATATCTGTTGGCCATAATAACATGTTATGATTAAAACAGATCTTCACTTTGCAGGTCAAAACCAAATATACAGGCTTGCGAGCATTTTTTGGCTTTTTTGCTTCTTTATTCTTGCTTCTCTGTTTCGCCCCAGATTGACCCTGCACTTCTGGACTTGTTGCTCTACCAGGATATCTCTTAACCTCATTAACATAGGCTCTTATTAAAGGGAGCTCTGTGCAGCAGTGTGCAACACTGACAGGGTTGTCTTATGGAAAACGCAGCTGTGAGAACCTTCCTCCAGGACTGGCAAACCAGACAGTTACTAACTATCAAAGCAAATTTAGGTGTCAAACACAAGCGGTTCTTGCTTTTCTTATGCCTCAATATTGTGCAAGCTATAGCGATGTCTTGGAGATGAAAAGTAATATGCAGCTGGAGGGTGTCAGAGCTTTTTCCAGCAGTATCCATGTCAATAAAACAGCCTGAAACTTTGTTTATAGCCTTGGCAAAGCCATCATAGGCTGAATTAGTCACAGCAGCAAAGCTATCTGCTCACCAGTAGGGAATCTTCATATTACAAACTTTTTGTGTAAACCTCATGAGGTTTAATAGGAATTGCTTTATATACTAGTAAAATTGATAGATTTTTACAGACCCGAGGGCTTGTTTTTGCTCTTTCCAACACTTTGTAAAACCAAGGTGAGTTCTTCTGGCTCCTAGGCTCCTCTCTCTTAGCTTTCCCCCAGTTGCTGCTGTTAACTGTTCAGCATGCACAGATGAATCTGGAGCCTTGGCTGGAAGGCAAGAGAAGTCTGCAGCTCAGGAATATTGCCCCCTCTCAGTGTCTCTCTCACAGAACTTCTCACAGTGACAGCTTCTCTTGTTTAGCCACTAGTGTAGTTATGATCCCATCAAATAATTGAGCAAGAGTGCAATTCCACGGCATAGTTTACAAATCTTTAAGAAGATTGGTATTTTCAATCTGTTTCAAATTTGTGCAGCTCTGTAAAGTGAATCTAAGTCTACTGAAGCAAACTTTCTTTTCTCAGTTATCTTTCCAGGTCTCCTAGTAGTAGACCAGATGTTAAAGACCAGTGATCTAGAAAAAAAGACCTCCTTTCCAACTGAAATTTAAGCTATGTTTACTCAAAGGTTCAGAACACTTTCAACATCACTTAGATTGTAAATTCCCTGTTTATAGGGACCTTTTCCTTTTTTTTTTTTTTTTACAAGTGGTGCATTCAGCTCATTGGTCACTGTGCTCTGTGAGCATTATTGCAGTATAAATAATAAATGGCAGTTTTATCTGAGGGTCCTCAAAAATATCATTCTGTAAGAAAGTTTCTCATCATTAGATTTGGAATATTTGGAAATTATTACTGTCTCATTCTCAGAACCAGGATGTGTTTCATGATGGTTGGTAGACTAGAGGTATGAGGTAAACATTGTCATAGCTGACTGAGTTTTTGTGGTTGCATCCTAACTTGTACAGCTTTCATGAGAGAAGCCAAGACTGAAAGGAAACATGGGAGTTTCAGGGAGCACAATTACAGTTGCTTATTCAATTATTAGCCAGTCCTGAAATGACTCACAACACAGCTGCTTAGATTTACAGGCAGTTAACAGACTTAAGTGTTTGTTGGCTTTTTTGTTCAAAGTGATGTAGTGGGACGTTGTCCTGGGTCAGATGCACCATAAAGTTGAAGGCTTGAGGAAACAGAACAGACTTTTGTCTCTTTCTTACATCAGCTGCTTTGTCAATGGCTGTGAGAAAGATACTATGAAAGTGATTTTTATCTGTCTAGTCTTGAGATAGCAGAGAAATCTAGTAACAGTATTCAGTGAAAGTTGGGCACTATTGTCTCTGAGACACTCAGAAAACTCCGGGCTTCTTTGATCTGCTATTTCCAAATACTCCAATTTTGATGTGACTTTATTTGGTAACTCTTGCATCTGTAATAATAACAATACAGCGTGCTGGCTGCTTGATTGGTGGAATTTTTTCAAAACACTGATAATTGGCACTCAGTCATGCCTCAATGCATTGGAACTTTTTTGGTTACCTTAACAATCAAATTTCATACTTTTTATATAGAGAATTGCTTTGTGAACAGAGATAGAATAACCAGTAAGTGTAGGCCACGTCATGTCATATAAAGAAGTATTTACAAGGTGCTGCAACATATTGCCTTTTCTAAATTATATTGTTTCTGATTTTAATTTGGAGTTGTTCTCCTGTACTAGACTTCTATGCTAACCTTCTACATTTAATAAAAGGAATTAACAACACTGACCATAACACCTCAGGATTTTTAGGTTTTCTGTTTTTCTTTTCTTTTTCACTTTCTTCTGTTTTTCTTCCTTATTTCGTTAGTTCACTGAGGTATCTCTTCTGCTCTTAATCCCCTTTGTCTGAGGTTGAGTTACCGTCTTTTTTCTCTTTTCTGTTTAAAGTATTATGTATTTTTATACTGCTATATGCAACTATTAAAAATCAAAAGCATCTATCCATACTGTAGGCAGCAGGATTAGTAAAAACTGTAAGAGATTCTCTGCCTTTTTGTCAATGGCAGATCTTCATTTTAGGGCTTACATCCTTCTTCTGGACAGGCACTGACCGAGGTCAATGCAAGTTCCCATTTGGGGATTAACAGACTTCATTGTTACAAGTCCTGATAAAGCTTTAGACTTCCTTTTCCACTGCCTTGTCTGCTCTCATGTAGATAGGTGCAGAATGAAACCACAGTGAGTTTATTAAATCTTTGTTCTGTGTTTATAGGGTCTGAAATACCACCTTCCTTGCAGTGGCTGAGAGTGAGTTTTGGAGTGTTACTCAAACTTCCTGAGGGTTGTGATGAATTATGCCCGCTTCCCATGATCTGGTTGGCTTTTGCCACTCATAGAATTTACTAAGAGTGAGGAAAATCTTTCCTCAAGACAGCGTTTTGCTGTGGCAGTAGCTCAGGACAGCACGGGATGCAGCTTTGATGAGGATTGGGATGGCTGAACTGTGGCCGAAGTTATCTGATAGGTGATTTGGACTACGTGTTGCATTAGACAGCAATACAGCAAAGGAGATTACAGCCCTCTTAGCTCCTTCTTGGAAATTTGCCCCTTGGGATCCTCTCTGATCCATGCCCAGAGAAGTGCCCTTGCAATCTGCCTGCTCTGGGGTTGTCACTCTCTGATGGGCAGCAAACCAGACGAAATGCAAGGAAGAATCCAGGGCCACTTGTGCTTGAGAAAAACACTCCAGGGACTAGATGATGATCAGGGAGAAGTTAGGGGCTGAATTTAGTTTACTGCCTAAAAAAAAAAGCATGTTTATTACTTATTACTCAGAGAGTAGTTTAAAACAATTAGTCTAATTATTGTGGAGCATTGTGCTTTAAAAGCTACAGCTGAAAGTAGGGAACCACAAGATTTTCATGTAAGTAGTAAAAGTTTTTTTTTAACAACCTAAATGAGTCAGAAGAAACCAGTGGTTTTATGTTTGAAGGAGTTTCCTTGGAGTCCTGTAATCAGATGAGCTCATCTGCCATCTGAGCAACCTGTATTAGCAGTGTTGAAAAGTAACTCTTAGCTGCTGCTTAAAGCAAGACTAATATACTCCTTGTTGTGCTCTGAAGACCTTGGACTTGATCCTGCTTTTTTGTGCATGTAGACTCACCACAAAGCACGCAGCAAGAAAAAACCCTTTTAAAGAGCATCATCTTGCAGCCCCTAAATAAAACACACAAGACGAAGGCCTCCTTGTGACTTCTTAATACTCTTTTTGTGAATAATCAATTTAAGTCAAAAAGAGGCAGCTGAATTTCGAGAAACAAGCACCTCCTGTATGTCCAGTAAGGCCGTTTTCTGTGCAAGCAACTAAACAGAACAGGAAGTGGCTGGGATCCTGCTCCAGCTTTATTTTGAGTGCTTTTGACTGTCCTGTCCAGAGAAAAGGGGTAAACATCTTCCATCCTGGAGGGGTTGCAAAGGTTCATCCTTAACTGGTGGCTTTGTTATGAGGAGCATGAAACTAGTGGTGACTTTCTTCCAGAGCAAGATGGCTGAAGGCCAAAGTTTGAAATGAGCTACTCAATTCCAGCCTTATAACCTAAAATACTCCAAAGAAAATTTAACTGGGGAGAAGACGAGCCCTTGTAAGACTGAAACGTGGTTTTTGTTTGCAAGGGTGTAGATGCGAATTTTTTCAGAAATAAGACACAAGAAAATCTTTCTGGAGAAGAACAGATGGGAAATGTAGACAGTTATTAGTTATCACAATGAAAAAAGCACCAGGCTGGAGGTTGTGCTTAAGAACCAAGACTTGTAAAGAATTTGAGACCTAAGCTGACAACATAATTGCACTAGCTTTTGAATTTACCAAAGCCTATTTCATGAAAACTGCAGCTGGTCTGCGTGCTTTTTTTATGAAATAGAGTTGCATTTTGTGGAGGATCCAAGCAGTGCTGTTATGTGGAAAAGCAAATCATCTCAAAGATGTTTACTTCTGCATGGAAATATTCCCAGACAAAGGAGTCAAACCCTCTCCCTAGAAAGATTAAGTTCAGTCAATTCCTTCTGCACTGTATTTTGTTCTTTTCTTATGTTGGCAGTCTTCATGCTTGTAACCACTAAACTTCATCCTCTTACTCCCATTCTTCATGCACACTATTTGTTTCCCAAGGCAAGCGGCATGCAAAATCATCTTGTATTTAAAGTACTTCCACTTAAACTTTACAGTAAGATTGGGAGTAAGATATTTTGAACTTTGTGATTAAATGTTTTAGCAGCTGTTGCTGTAAAGACTTAAATATGCTTCCAATTTTTTTCACACAGGTATCTCATAAACTTGGAGGTAATTGAATCCCTAGAGGACACAGGCATAAAGTAGGTATGACAGTATTTTATTTGATATTAATGATTTTACTGGAACATATAATTACTGGAATGGCTGTGTACTCCTTGGCATTAGCGTACATGAAAGAGTATGTTCTATTAAACAAGAGCACAGCTCTAAAACCCCCCTAAACTTAATAATATTGCTTTGCAAAGTGTATGAACGTACCTATGCCTGTCAAGTAAATTGTGTAGTGGGTGGAATAATTAATTTGGACACAAGGCAAGGAGCACATTGCAGATTTTTTTTTATTTAAGCTGACTGGGGAGTGCCCAGGTTAATATTATATCCCTTTTCCGTGCTTTACACCCTTGTGCATGGCATGGATGCAGCAGTCTGCTTCTACAGATCCTGCCCCTCACCAAACAATCAATTCTGGGATGTGTCTTTGTCTTTTAAGCGTGTGTGTGGGGTGTCTTTACAAGTAGCTTTTTTCTATTATTGTAGGGACAGGCTTTTTTTTCCCCCAGATTCTAACTCAGGACAGATAAACTTGCGCTTCTCTTCAAGTGAATGCTGAAATCCATCATCAGTCAGCAAAACTGAAGTGACAGTGATTTCTGTACGTTTAAAGCCATCGGTTACAGTTTTTCTGAGTCACAGCCAGAATGAGGAAAACATTAACACAATGACTGGTGCAATTCAGAGCTCGTGATGTAAAGAAATGCTGTGACGTTTGAGAACATATTGGTACAAACTTATTGGTAGACCAGATGATATAAGCAGACCTCCTAGAAGGAAAATAATGTTAGGTTACAGATGCCCAGCATAGTAAGCAAATCAGTTTCAAGTAGTACATGAAGGTAAGCCCTGGACGCCATTGTGAAAGACACCAACTCATTAGTGGTGCAAGTTTCTGACTGCCAGGGCAGCAGGAGGGATAGAGGTGACGAGCTGGCAGATGGAGCTGGATCCCACCTTATGGATGGGGGAAGGCAGGGATCCTGCTGTGTGAGAGTATGAGAGATGCTGTGAGAGTGAGTAGAAAAAGATATGTGTTGAAAAAGGTGGAGCTCGAGGGAACAAGCTCGAGGCTTGCTCCTTGAGCAAGTTATTTGGAAACCTCCACAACAACTGGTGCTCCCTCCTGTGCCGCTGACTTTCTGGTGCACAGGCAAAACCCAGGAGGAAGGTTCACCTGCCTGCAGCTTCCTTGACACTTGTGCCCTTTTACCGATAGTCAGGGGAATTACCTTCAAAGACAGGCGTTCCCACAGTTTGTCCATGTATCTAATTTCTCCAGAAATGGGTGGTTCTTCAGATACACTATTTTGTGTTACAGTGTTGTAAATCTTGACCTTTAAACCTCTCTCATTCTTTCTGCAACAATGATCCTACATTATCCGTCAGTCGCCTTAAAACTGAGGGTATTTTGTCAGTCCACTGTAAGGCTATTTTTAAGCACAAGCAAACAGAAACCAGACAGACTCATGATCAGTCCTTTGGGGAAACGGAGGTAGAAGGATGAAGAGAGAGGAAGAGACCTCTTCTTGAAGATTTTTCCTGTTAGTCACAGCACTGAGGAAAAACAAACTCCATATGGAACAGATCATGTCAGGCCTTTAAAACACATTTGGAGAGACTGTACAGTTTCTTAAAGGGACTTGGAATACTCTGTGGTCTGGGAGTTTTGCTGTATTTCCCATTTGGGGACGTGTGTGCATTTTCATTTGTTTTAATTTGGACCGAGTTAAATGCATTGAGCAGTAGTTTGTTTTATTACCATCTTTCAAAGATCTATTCATAAAGGAAGAACATTCCCTGATTCCCCAAATGGGAAAGAGTTACAAATGCTTTTCTCCCAGTAGTTTCATCAGAGAAGTTTTGCTGCTTTTGTTTTTTTCCTTTTTTTTTCCTATTGACTTGCAAATGAAGGCTAATTTTTTGTTCCCAGCACAAGGCCAGAGTGTAGTGTGCTGAGGCAAGGATGTGTGCTCAGCTGGATGCTGAACTCAGACATAGAGCAGCTATGTGGTGCAGGAGGTCACAACCAGTGGGCTGGTGTCAGTGGACATACTAGTCTCATCCAAAATTGCCCTTCTTCCATTTGCCCCCGTCAGGCAACTTTGTAGAACATCATTCCAGAGTATTCACTGTGGAGTCCAGCCTTCTGTGATCTGCCTTTACTACCTGATAAGACAGTGATGGCTCACAAGGAAATAGGAGTGGAGTGAGATTTACCCCTTGGTCATAAGGTTCTTCACCCAGAGGGTGGTTGGGCACTGGAACAGGCTCCCCAGGGAAGTGGTCCCAGCACCAAGCCTGACAGAGTTCAAGGAGCATTGGGACAATGCTCTCAGGCGTAGGGTGTGATTTTTGGGGCTGTGCTCTGCAGGACCAGGACTTGGACTCGATGATCCTTGAGAGTTCCTTCCAACTCAGAATATTCTGTGATTCTATGATAACTATGCTGCAATTCTGCAATGTCAATAAATGTTATGTGCAAGAATGGCTGTCATTAAAACATTTGAGGTTTTTTTTTTTTTCTTGAAAAGCTAATATAGTCCCACTTATTAAACACAAACTTTTGTTTTGAAATGCGGCCAAAATGAATTCATAAATGTGGTAATCTTTGAAAATTCATCACTGGTCTGAAGAATACTCAGTGTGCATGTTGGGAAAGAGCTCTGGGCTTCTGAGTCAATGACAGAGAAACAGACCCTAACCGAGGTGTTTTGGTGGTTTTTGGAGGTTTTATTTTTGGTTTGCTTTTTTAGGATTCCAGTGAGAACAGGTAAGATGAGGGCAAACACTGAAACTTCCTGCTTTTCTGAATTACTGCTGTAATTACTTGTTTTGACATCTGAGAAGTATGAGCTGTTCTAACCTCCCAATTTTCCTTGCATTCCACATGCTGTATATTAGCATGAGTAGAGGGAGAAACTGTTATAGAACAAAAGCAATACAGCTTTACTAAATGTGAAAATGGAACAAGGTTTTACAGGAAACCAAGGATTTTGTTAGGGCTCGGAGGAATAAGGAGCACTGAACATGTATGAAGAATTCAGGCTTTATTTAAGCCATTTTTTCTCTTCTGTGTTTATCTTTTTAATTTCTTCTTTTCTAATGTTGTGTAACTTTAAGCTCACTTTTTCAAAGGAGATGACCCAGCAGCCTGCCACGAGGCAGGTGTAGTCTCTATCTACAACCTCTCGCAATTTGCTTTTTACGGGTCTGTATTTCGGGCTGGACTCGCCCCCTTCGCATTTTGGCAATTTGGCAACTCATTTACAGAAGCTCTCTCAGACCTGTGAATTGAATTTCAGACCTGTGGTGGCGGAGAGGAGCCGATGGGCAGCTCGGCGAGGCGGGGATGGGGCTCGCAGCCGGGCGGAGAGGCTGTGACCTGACACACGGGGAGGGCAGGAGAGCCCAGCACTTTTCCCTGCCTGAAAACAGTAGCGGGTTTTTTTGGTTTTTTTTTTTTTTTTCCTTTAATTTTTTTTCTCCCCCGTTCTCTTTTCCTCCCTTCTTCCCGGGGCTGTAATCCGACTGCTCTCTTTGGCTCCATTCCAGAGACAAATCCGAGTGGTTAATCTCTCTTCCCCCCCTTTCCCAGCCTCGGGGGCTGGGGGGCGGCGGAGAAGGGAGGAGAAGGAGAGCAGAGCAAGCACCAGCCCAAGAGCCGGGCCAGGCCTCCCCGGGGAGGGGCTGAGGCAGCGGCTGGGCTGCGGGAGTTGCATGGAGGAGGGGAGTTTCACAGACTCCTCTGCCCGGCCGGGAGGAGGAGGAGGAGGAGGAAGTTTGGAGATTAAGCCGCTGCCCGGAGCTCGAGCGCACGGAGTGAGCCGGGGCGCGGCCACGGGCGCTGCGAGGGGGATACCCGGCCGGCGCCGCTGCATGGGCTGCGGGGCGGGGTAACCTCCCGCACTGCCGGCCCGCACCCCTGCGCCTGGATTTCCAGCGGGAGGAGGAGCGGTGGGCGAGGGCAGAAGACGACGACGGGCTGCCGGTGAGCGCTGCCGGGGCTTTGTTCGGTGGGGCGCGTCGGGGAGGGGGCGGCGGCTCCCGGACCGGCTCGGCTCGGTGCGGGGCGGGCGGTGAGGTACCCGGTGTCCCGCAGCCCCCCGAAACCGCGCCGGGGGCTCCGCAGAGGAGCGGGCGTTCCGTGAGCGCAGCCTTTGTGCGAGCCCCGCCGCTGCCCCCGGAGGCACCGAGCGCCGGGCTCCCATCGCGGCTGCCGCGGCCGCCGCACCGCTTTGTGCTCCGTCGCCCCGCCGGGGGTAGCCTGGCCGAGCTGCACCGGCTCAGCCCCAGCCTGGGGGTTTCATCGAGTTTCTTTGGCGAGGGAGGAGGTACTTCTTTTAAAATACGATAAAATTGCGTAGGGCCTCGGGTTTTGTGGGGATGCTTTAGCAAACCTATGTCTTCTGGAAAACTCAAAAAACCTCCCAAAACCTATAATCTTTTTTTTTTTTTTAAATGTTTTAAAGTTAATGGGATTGTGATAAGTGTGGCCTAAAGATGTTTAAATTATGATTGATCTGTTGTTAAGTAGCAGGAACTTTGATTCTGTGGAGAGGCAGTGGGGCAGAGCAGTGTCCTGCTGCCCTATATATCCTGGATGCATTTCCCCATATCCTGCACTCGTCTTTTCCCTGCTTTGCGGGTCGCGTGTCCCAGTCCCTCTTGTTGAAGGAGAAGCCCTTCAGAGCTCATCCTTCGGTTAGCACTGACAGACCTGAGGCACTCGTTTCCTTCTTTCACAAGCCACACTGCTCCAAGTATATGGGGAAAGGACCTGAAACAAACTTAGCTGAACGTTCAGCTGGCTTCCAGTACCGTCTCTCTTTAGTTGGCTTTTTTCCTCCTTTGATTATTAATTGGCAGACACAGAAAGAGCTGTGGCCTTGCTTTTTTCTTTTAATGTTTGCTGGTACTTTAGCAGTTTAGTAACTCTGCCTAGAGAACCTGATGACTTATAGGTGTTTTGAAAGCTGTGTAATAAGAGCCTACTAATAGTCATCTTTTGCTACTGTTTCATTCTTGGAGGGAGCAGTCTTTGCTGCTGGAGAGTTGCGGTTCAAATTTCCACAAGCGTTTGTTGCCCGTGCCTCTAGCTAAATTTATAAAGGAATCCTGTTAGCTTGTATGAAGCTAAATCTGGCTGTAGCAACTCCTGGCTGTACAATTCACTGTGGTTGGCAAGGCACAATATATAGCTTCCTTGCAATTTATTTTTAGGGGTTCTTTTTCACCTGGTGTGTGTGGGGCACGTAGTTGTCATAATTCTGGGAACTCTTCACCAATGTGTGTGTGGGTGCTTTGGGATGAAAACATAAGAGTTATGTTAAGGTTAAGAAATGTATTAATAGAGTGCTTGTCTTGAAAATATGAGAAGGCAGTTGGAGATCGGCCTCTTAATGAATATTGGTATTGTTCTTGGGTCCATGCAGATGCTTAGCTAATAAACTTTGCTTCTGCTCTGTGTTCTCAGTTGGCAAACTAGAAATGGTGCAAAACACTGATAAAAGGTTCAGTTTTAAATATATTCATTTGTGGGAATGCTGGCTGTTTCTCACAGACCTAGAGAGCCCTAAGCAAACAACGTCGACCTGTGGCCACACAACTGAGTGCATCTCTGCAAAGGCATGTTACGATTCTAACACTAGATGTTAAGGTGTCATTCTTCTTGTTGTTTTACTTTTGATTTTCCAAAAAAGAGAAAGGAAAAAAAATATAGGTGTGTAGCCAAATCGGTTTGTAATTTATAGTCTTACTTGATAACATCTTGCAAAGACAGCATTGACTTGATTTTTAAGTGGAAATCTTCAAGTAGTGAACCTGGTTTGTTGGCAGCTCTCATCGTTTCAGGACATCTGCTAATGTGTTCTTCTTCCTTGGGCAGGATGTGAGACTACAAATTAACTGTCTAAAGGCATACTTTGAGACTAAAGTGTTTGATTGTGAGGCGATGGAAAAAGGTAGAAAGGGTTTAGAGCTGACTAACTGAACACTTGGTACCTTCCTGTGTGGAAGTGGAGTGTTTTTCTCTAGGTAGGTTTCTTTATGGGGTTGTGTTTTGGGTTTCTTTGTAGTTTTGTTTTGTTATTTTATTTTAAACCTTTGTTGTGACCTAAAAAGTTCAAGCTAGAAAGGAAGTGAAAATATCTGCTTACTTTTCTAATAAGTGGCAAGTAGTGAGTTTGCATACTTTTTGCTACTGTTATTTGTGTAGGTTGGTATGTTTGAACCTTTCACTGACGCAGTCTTTCATGTGGCACCAGTGACAGTATTTTTGTGAAGTCATTTGGAGCAGTATGCATGTTTGAAAGCCTCCTTGTGTGCATTTATTTGGATTGGGTTGTTGTATACCTGTCGTTCTCTGCCTTTCATACTCTTGTGATTTCTTGGCTCCCATTCAGGAAAGGCTTTTTAAGCTCTGCTAACCAGATAGGGCTGTAGCAACTGACAAAGGCATTTACTTGAAGTAGTGCTTTATTATCTTTGAATGCAAACTCAGCAGTGCAAAGCTGGTCTGTTTCTCCAGCCACAGAACACTAACAGAACTGTAATTTGGCATTGGCTTCTGTGGTAGCATCACCCATACAACTTGTAGGCTCTGGTGAGTGCTTTTGAGATCTACCCGAAAATGGGGAAATCCAAGAGCAAGGTTACAAAATCTGCTGTTACTAATTTTGAAGAGTGGATTCACAGATTAGCCTGAGACACTGCTATTGAAAAAAAAGTTTCTATACAGAGGTGTCATCTCTAAAACTGTCACTGAAAAAGACCAATCCTAAACCAAAACATTTCTTAGGGAAGGATACTGCAGAATGGATGGATGCTTTTTATTTTATCTCTTAATGTTTTTAAGATCTCCCAAATAACAGTATTTGAACAGATACTTAGCACAATTATTAAAGTATGCCAACGACTTATTCAACTGTTGATTTTAATTTATTTATTCGTTTTCTTCATGCTTGGTTGCCCTTCCAGCAGTTACTGGGCACCACTAAGTCTCTACTGGCCAAACCAGAGCTGCAGCTCTTGGTCTTGGGAGCATGGAGTCATGAAGAAGAGGGACCACATTTCTGGGTGGCAGCATGGCCATGTCATGGAACCCCGTTCCATAGGGTTAGATGTGCTAGATCATGAAATAATAGAAACATCCAAGCTGATGATAAAGGGGGCCATTTGCAGGGTCCACTTAGAAGTGTTTCTCAGATTAGACATGTATAACGCTGTGGCAGTTATAAATTAGAACAAAGGAATAAATCTGATTTGCATTCCCTTTTGCATTCAGTTGTGTTGAGAAGGAAGGTTGCTGTGTTAAAGAAACATGTTTTATTGACACGTTAAATTAGTTATGGCTTTAAGTTGTTTTGCCATAAATTTCTTAATCGCCAAATGTAGTGCACAGATATTTAGCTAGAATATACACTAGAAGATGGAATAATGAAATATGAAAAAATGCAAGTTAATAATATAGTGTCTACTGAAGACATTTGGAGTGATGGTGATCCTCTTATAATAATCTGGAATTTTTGCTGGTGGGGACAATGAGGATGTCTTACCACTACTTACTCTAAATGACATTCTGCTTTTGTAGAGTTAAGAGGGGAAGATGGGGGGGAAAGAATTTTTGCAGCCCTCAGCAAAGTCTGGAGGGGCCGAAAGGCTTGCAAAGCTGTTGCTGAATGGTTAATTCTGAGAACCTGCATTACTGTCACTGCACATAAAAAGTTTTAGCTAGTAGGACTGTCAATGAGAAAAAAAGTGGAAGAAAGGATTGTTCTTGTAAACTTAGAATGCAAAGGATGTGGAGCCTAGATTTCCCCTCCGCTTTAGAAAAGCCTCACACACCACAGTGAGTGGTGGAAGCACAAAACCGACCTGGGAACAGGAGTAAAGGGAGTGAAGAATAAAGTCAGTCTTAGTGCAGTGGCAACAGTTGTGATTGTAAGTACAGGAGTCTTTTATATACGTGGCTAAGAATGCAACAGATGAATGTGAACGGATTGAATAATAACTAAAAGTATCAGTAAAGCCTGTTTGTATTAATTAATTTTCAAAAAAAGTGTGTGACAAACTGTCTCTTAAAGTTTCCCAAATCACTTTGAGGATATAAACTTTTTTTTTTTTAGTTATGGTTGTTGTATCAAATAGGTTAGTCTAGCCTGATTCACCAAAAGTTGAGTTTATATGAACTTGGCCTAAAAGACGTTTAACCATGAACTTGATTACAAATACAGGAAAAGAAAGGGGCCTAGTCAGGGAGGACTGGGGAAGGAAATACAGGGAAAACTACTTATGCTTATCAAGGAGGCCTGAAAGAAGCAGTTGTCCAAGCCAAGTTATAAACTCTCAAACCCACCGTCGTCTGTTGACTGGGGTGCCTTCTGAAGTACCTGCATGTGGGGGTGGTCGCTGCCTGTGTTTTCACTAATCACAATGCAGAGCATTGCTGTGAAAATACAAAGCAAGGTAGCAGTTTAAAAATGTATCTGTAAGAGTGACTTCTTGCATTTGACTTGATTCTTTTCTTCCTTCCTTCCTTCCTCAGCATGACCTCCACTACTCCTGCTTCCTAATGTTCTACGGGACCATGATCATTATGCTAGTGGAGGTTGCATATGTGTTTTATAAGTGTAGTGAACAGGTATAAAGTGGGCTGGCAGCAGTTTCCCATGTGAACTTGTGACTGAAGCAGTGCTAATTAACTTTGAATCCTATAAGTCTTGCTAGCCTGCTCTGTCATTGAGTTTCAGACTGCAACTGGTGCCAAGCCTCTTCCTGTAAGCGTACATTCTGTAGGAACTTGCATGTGAGCCCTGCCCAGATGTTTTAAATCCTAACTTAGTTAATGTTAACATTGAAATATTTGAACCTTCGTATCCATTCAGACGTTTTAGGATCACGCTCCAAGCATTAGTGTCATTCAGCTACTGTTTTCTGCTGATAAGATGCGTGCTTCCTTTCACTGGAAGTACAGAGCAGAGGCAAAAAATGTGTCATGGGTACAGTGATTGAATCACCTGCTCAGCTGCTTACTCACAGCCCTTGTAGATAAAACCTTGGTACCTAGCTTGGGAAGGTGATGGCTGTGTGGGTTGTCCTAAGGAGCAGTGTTGGTGACAGTGTAACAGCCAGTTTCTTTTCATGGTCGTGGCTGACGTCTTCCAGCATTGTCATCTGGGTGTGGGCTTCAAGGTCAGCTTCTGCCTTTTAGTTAGCCCACATAAGGAGTCCCTATCTCCTAGATTTAGTGCAGAGGCTCTAGTGCTTGTACTTTCTCCCATGCTTCCCATGTGTTACGCAAAGTTATCTGTAAACACAGGCAAGTTTCCCTCCCTACCCCCCTGTAAACTGTGGTTTGTTAAAGTATTTACCAACTTTTACCCTCATGTATGTCCCCTAAGATTAGATACACTGTCTGCTGCAGCTTCATTGTGATTTCTACATACCAGAATCAATGTGCTGTTTGGGGGTTTTCTTTCTGGTTTTGTTTCTTCTTCTGTATTTGCATTGCCTATCCCAGTGAGTCCAGATCCATAGCTGAGGTCCCAACGCATTTCAGAAAGGCAGTGGCGGAACGACTTGCTTTCTGCTGCTGCCACTGATCTGTGGTACTTCAGTATAAAGTAATATAGTGCTTTGTGCCCTTGATGTCTGATAGGGAGGAAAAATGATAGTTCCTTCTTTGTAAATAATTTTGAAAATAGGTGAGATGAAGAACTACTTATTCTGCATGTCAGTAATCTTTATCACTTCAGTATGCACAGAGCTTTCCACTTATTGTTTTAAACTGAAACCAAGTCAATAGCAGAAACCTGGGTTTGGCTTACAAGCAGTATTGGTGCTGCCAAAATGGGCATGCTTCATACTCAAGTGCATATGAAGCTTTCTCACTGTTTACTTTCCAATTCCTTCTCACTATCCTAATAACGTACCTTGTGAGGTTGCTCAGAGAGCTGTCACACCTTAGTGTCTGAGTGATGTCCTCACAGACTTCAGTCGGTTGTAGAAACGCTAATTTCTCTGAAGAATCAGCTGTCTTAGCCTATTTGAATGGTAGACAAAGATGCATTTAACAACAAATCATTATCGAATTTGGAGAGAGAGCTTACCTTCCCTTATTCTCTACCAGTGTATCATTTGTAATATCTCCTTTCTGTCAGTCTTCTCTGATAATTGTCGGTCTCTCTCATGTTGGATGAATCTGAAGTCATAAATATCTGATTTGCTTTAACTCGGTCATTTTGTGCTCCTGCTGCCTTGAAGAGGTTTCTGTCTCTGCACTGCAGGCAGACAGGACCACTTGGCCCGCTCCTCACTGGATATAGCCTCTGAGAATCCTTGCCTTACAGGGCTGGTTGTACTGTGAAGGCTCTTCTGCCTTGTGGTATGAGGAGATCATCTCCAGCATCTCCTTCTGCTGAACTTGAACTCATTTAATCGTCTGAGTTTTTCCCAGATTTTTGGGGCAAAGATGCTAACTTACTTTCTTAACCTCTACCTGTGGTACCATGCATCAGGCACAGTGTAGATGTTTTGGTAAGCCACTCTGGAATACTGCAATCTGTTATTAAGTGAAAGTGAGTAATTTCTGATGGCATTAGTGACCATTTAATCTCCAAGGTTTCTTTCTGATATATAGGGCAGTATCTCGGCATGCTTGTGTTCCTCCATTGCTTTAGATGATGTGGTTCCTAAATTGGAATTGGAGATGTCTGTGCTAGGACAGTCAGTGCTAGGCAAATTTTTCGGAGGAAAAGGACAGGTTTTCTGCAGACCTTCCCTTCAGGAATTGTTTTCCACTTTCTTAGAACATGCCAGCAGGGAAATGCAGACCAGAGCATTAAGAAAACCGTACTTTTCTCTTGGTGCGAAGGGCAGAGTGGTTTGCCAAGGCAGACTGGGCAGATTTTAGAGCTGATCTCTTGCATGCTGACTCATCCTGGCGATCTCACTTACTGCAGTTTGCCCTTTGCCTCTTCACCTGCAGCGGTGCTCTCCTTGGCAGCATCACCTGTTACCAACACAGGAGTGCTTCCTCACTCGTGGCTCTGCATGCTGACAGTGTCACCTGTGTTCTTCAGTCTTAGAGCTGGGCTGTCCTGCTGCTGCCATGCACAGTGCAGGTCCAAAAGGAACCACGTTGAAGAAGGGTTGCAGAAAGAACCCTGCAGCAGAGGATCCTGCTGATAAACAGCCTCTGTTATCGAACACAAATTTGGCTCTTGCACTCCTCAGGCCCCTTCAAAGCAGTTTGTTCATCCGAAGCACAGAATAGGCGCTGACTCAGATTCCCACAAGGTCAAAGCAAGGAGCATGGGTGATTTTTTTTTTCTGCCCTGTTCTGGTGAAGCATTGATGTGACTGGGAGCTGTGATATGCACAAGTAGGGTATGGAAGAGAAAGGTTTTCTTCCACACACCACTGCATGCTGTTTGGATAGGATAGGAGCTGTCTACTTTTCAGGGAAGAATTCTGAAAAAACAAAGCCCTGATGATCTCATTTGCTCTCTTCAGAAGAAAAGTTGGTCATCAGCCTTTGTCACTGAAGATCTGTTGCTTGCAAGTCTCTTTCATCTCAAAGGGACAGTGCTGACATACATACCTGACAGATGCACCTGCCCACCCTGGCTGTGTGCATCATGCAGCTGTTTGAGCTTCCACAGGGGTCTGGATGCTAGGCCATCTGGATGCTTCTTTATTGCCACCGTCTTGTAGTGATGTGGAGTCTGTCCACTAAATGTTATGGGTTTTTTTCCCTTTTGCTCTTTAAATCAATGTCAGTGCTGCACAAAGAGTTCTTTCAATATTTAATAGAGGATCAGTGATGCCCATCTTCTGATGATTTCAGGAAAATGTACTGGGTTGGTTCCTTTTGTTTGTTAATTATAAATGTTGAGTCATATCAGTGGGTGATTAGTTCTGGATGCAGTTACTTGTCTATGCCCATACTTGCCCAATACTGACTTCTTTCCTGGGGACAGTTTGAGGTCATACCAGGGATGGTCTGGAGGAGTTCCGGCAAAGACTCACTCAGCCGTTGACCTTGTCATGCAACTCACCTTTGTGCTGTTCACTGTTATGAATGGGTAGAGTGAATGAAACTCCAGGAGCTCTGCATGAACTTAGTCCATGAAATTAGCTTGATATGTCTGGGAAAGCTCTCAGCTGATTGCATGTGGAATAAATCCGTTTGCTTGGGATGTGGCACATTTTCCATCTGTTAATCGGTTATGTCGTGCAATGAGACGGTGCTACAGTATGTGGCCTTCCTGTAAAAGCAGGCTGCATTCCTCAGCCAGAAAAGCTGGGCTTTAGGAACTGGAACATAGCTCAGTAAAAGTCATGTCAAATAAATTTTTACTTTAGTCCTCCTCACTGGTGATTAAAGTTGCACAGTGGTTTGCTGTCTAGCACATGTGAACTTCTCCAAAGAATTTTATTCTGAGCTTTTCTTAGAGGGTCACTGTGTGGAATTGTTTGGCAAGAGCATTTGTTTTAAAATGCTACAGTATAAGTTGACACATGTAATCCAAGGTGTAAGGATGGAGTTGTATGGATGTGAGGTGTGGCTGGGGACTATGTGAGAGCAGGGGTGACAATGAATGGAATGAGTGTCTTGATATCCTGCTTGGAATCGAAGCAAATTCCCACCTGTAAGTTTGTGGAACACAATTAAATCTAGCTGAGTGTCTCTGGCTTACTTTGGTCTTTTACCCTAGCTGAAACAGGATAGGGAAATTCTTTAAAAGCAAAGATTTCAAAGCTCAGGCCCCATGGTTTGAGAGAACCAGTTTATTGGACTAAAATGATAATGTTAGCTTTCACCACACTGAGACAGTGTGTAGAACAGAAGGGTTGTGTGTCATTTACATGTTTTAGGAAAACCGAAGTGAAGGTAATCTCAATGACTCCTAAGGAATAAAGTAAAGCACCCATCCTATTACTGAAAATTATTTTGGTTGTGTCCCATGCAGAGTATACCTGAAAGGAGCACCTTAATTTTACTGCATTTTGAAAGATTGTTTTCAAGTTTCTGGGCTTTTAATTTAACATTATAGAGTGAACTCCAAGTTCCAAAGTGTTTTTCACAGGACAGCCATACATTATGGTTCAAGTCAGTTTAAACTTCTGAATGCAGGTTTCTTTGGTGTTTTTGCTTCTTAAGCTGCTACTTGCTTGATGTTTTAACCCTATATATTTTCTAAAAGTGATTAGGAAGTAAAGCTTTTTATTAGTAGCTGTGATATGTTTCTAGACTAACTAAGAGTATTTTAAATCATGCAAACTTTTTAAAGATGAAATAGAAATTATAGGACAAATAACAGTAAATTTGTTAATCACTTTCTTGAAAGAAACAGGCAACGTCTTTTCTTCATGATAGTTTTTCTAGAACAAACGTATTCCATTTTCTTACACTGATGGTTGAGAAATAAGCCACTGAATTGATAAAAAAAATTCACAGGGTGGAAAATTAATTTTCCTTACAGATTGTCCTGTTATGTAGTGTGATGATAGCAAAATATGTAGAAAACCTTCTTGGAAAAGTTAAAGAAGGTTGGTAGAACATTCTGTAGCATCCAAGAGCTTGTACTTTAGTCAATGTGACTATAAGACCCTGTCTCAGATCATCAATTGAAAGGTTTTGAAAGGCCATTGTGTCCTCTGGCGGTTAGCGAATATCTCAGCTTTTGGCAAATAATTTTACCCTGGAACTAAGAAGCTGTTATTGATGAAACTACTGGCAAACAAGAGAGCCCCTGTAAAAAGTTCAGGCTTCTTCAGAGTTATCTAGGTTCCTGATTTTCATTTTATATATAATGTATATTATATATACACACACACAGATGTGTGTATATTTAAATGGTTGGGGTTGTATTGCCAGTCTGCCTTTTTCTAGGGTTCTTAAAGAAACTGGGTTCTCAAGCAGTTGAAATTGAGTCCTTTGACTCTGGAAGATTTGAGGCTAGGGAAATTTGCATGATAAATGGAAAGCAGGATGGTGATTATAGGTCTCTTTGCATTTCTGTTTTGCTTAATTTACAATCTGGAGTACAGTCAGGTGGTTGGGCATATGAATGTTACAGCTGTTACAGTCTGATCACAGTCTGGTGAGACTGCTCATGTATTTCCTTCTTCAGATTCCTAGAAATGTTAGTGGAGACTACTCTGTGTCTTCAGTTATGAATAGGAAAAACTAAGTGAAGTAAATAAAATTGCTGCTGTAGTTGTCACTCAGTGATACCGAAAGAAAAAATATACTCTTTTAGTCTGTGAAATTGCCTGTAATGTAAATTTATTGCTGTAAAGATAGTATGGAGAGGGCAAATATATTGATATTTCATTAAAAGTAAATTTTAGATAGAGTAGTTTTGTATTTAAAAAACATCTGTAGATGAAGATTATGCCCCATTAGCAAGATTGAATTGATGGCATTACTGTTGAAAGTTAGACCAGTATTTTTTAAATGGATTTTTGAAGTAAAAAATTTATCCTGTTTATGATTTGGTTCACCTAGACCAAATTAACTTGGACACTTAGCAGGGACTCTCATTTATTCTGGCATAAGAACAAGCATTGGGCAGAGCTTCCTGGTCTCAAAAAACTGGTGATGGTAAGAGGCCTCCGTAGCGTTCCCAGCCAGCTGAATGCCTGAGGTATTTTGCCATACAGGAAATCAATTGCAGCTGAATGTGCACTGTTTCCACTCCAAGTATATAAACAGGCCTTATGATGATATAAAAAAAGAAGAAAGAAATGAAATAGTTTCTTGAAAGTTCAGAACAGGAACATTTGATGTTCAGTTTCTGTGGATTCTTCACTGTCACCTTTGGCTCAGTCCATGGCACAGAAATAGCAAAGAAGGAGAGGTGAATTAATCTTGGGTCCTCTAGAAAAGGGAAACATAAAGCAATGTCTTAGAGAAATGAAAATAATAAAAAAAGGTATCCTTGTTCAGTTCCAGTTGATATTCTGTTGGGGCTGGGAGGGGTTACAAGTTTAGCAGAGGAAATGAGTTCTTTCCCTTGTTAAATCAAAAATCCTCCATTTTTAGGCTTCAAGGCAGGCTAATAAATTTTGCGAGAAAAAGTTGCACCACAGTTCTACCTAAATAACTGGTTTTTGTAAAGTGGTAGGAGAAACATTATTTTTGTTCAGATATTTATCATGCTTTTTTGGCCCTGTGAAAATGCCTAGGTGTGATGGAGGTACCAGGCAGATCTCAGTGACCCATGTCTCTGAGGTACTTTGCAGGCCAGTGATATTGCTTACCAGGAAAGTGAGGGCTCATTTGGATAGAGGTTTCCAGGCATTAAAGATAATTAAGTTGAAAGTCAGCTCTAACAATTTCCAGAAGGAGTGTGGCCTGAAGCCCTTGGGGTTTAGAGCTTGGGAACCCAGCAGTACTTCCTTGACTGGGCACAGACGTACAGCGCGACCGTAGGCAAGCTGTCTGATAGAGATTTTTAAAAATATGTAGGTAGGCAGAGGTGGTAAAGGCTCTTAATGGGATTTTCAGAATCACATTAGTGTCTAATTCCTATTCAAAATCTGACTCCTTAGCTTGTCTGAACTGGATTCAGCCCGTGCTATGTTTTATTCAGCTACTCTTCAGGACGGGCAGGCGTACGTACGGCGAGCGTGACTTCAGGGGTATAAACCGAGGTGTGCCTAGACCCCTGCTGAGCTGCACAGCTGAGCTCCCTTTTATCCTTTCACTAATTCCATAATTTCTACCCTCCTTTCTGTAGAATGCCAGAGATTCAGCGGAGGAGAGGAAAAGTGACTCCATTTTGCCCAAACTAACAGTGATATATTTGGTGAGTGCTCTACCAGGTAAATTTTTTTTATTATTATTTTAACTTCTGGGGTTTTTACTTTATTTTAAATGTGAGGTGATATTTGCTGTGCCTCTGACTGAGAGGATTACCACTGGTGTACAGTGAACGTGCCTCAGGTTAACCATGAGGCTGCTTAGTATGCAAATCCACAGTAGGTCACTGTGCTGAACGGGCCGGGCGTGTGGGTTAGCCAAGAGGGAGGGTGTTCCTCATGTGCACGCTAGTGGGGTTTTATGCTAATTAAATCAAATTTTTGGGGGGCACCTAAGCGGTTAGGGGAGGTTACATCTTCAGTTTCAGCCCTTGTTTCTGAAACTGAAGTTTTGCTAAAGATCTGTAGCTGAAATTTTGTTTGGTTGCTTGGATTCTTTGCCTTTGGATGTAAAAGTGCCACTGTTATGGAGAAACAATGGTCTTGCTGTGGGGATGGGGTGATCCAGGATGACTTTTTTCTCCTGAGATTTCCTATGTTACTCTATGTCATTTTGGTTTATTCTTTAGGGATTTAATTTCGTTGATATCATCTCACTGCCTGGAAGTCTTTGGGGCATCTAGGGAACTTGGGAACATAGGAAAAGCAGGTTAGCATGCCATGGAAATGTAACCTGATTGTAATAACTGATTTCACTCATTTGATTATCTGAAACAAATTGACATTCCAGAAAACTTCACAATAGGGCTGGCAGGAGACTCTACAGAAAATACTGAATAAGGGAGCTTTAGGCAAGATCCCTTTCTCCTCCTTTGCTCCTCAAGGAGAAAGATTCCTGGTGCCAACCTGAAGGAATCTTTTATTTTCTCTGAAAAAAAGCAGACATTCAGTGGCTAGCAGCTCAGACACTGCTATTTGGAAAAACTTGATGCCTTGTAAGTAACCTACTTCACTCCTTCCAGTGCTAGTGTTGAAACCAATGTAGCATGGATTACTTTATAATTTAAAAAAAAATGAGTGCATTATGTTAATTGCCACTCTGGCTTCTGTGACCTGCAGAGGGAATGCGAATATGCTGTATTAGACCATTAGTCGATAGCATTTATTCTTTTACCCTACTGATAGTGGGGCTTGTAATATAATTTTGAAGTATGTATTTATGATCCAATTGTGTTCAAATGTTAATGAAATTTTAGGAGAATGGCAACTTCATTTTGACTCCAATGCTTTGAGATGGCATAACTGTAATAGAGAGACACTTGCAGGACTGCATAGCATTAGATTGAAGCTTACATCTGACAAACATCAGTGAGATCTTACTTTTCTTTGGATCCAAGGGAGAACAGTCTCTGTAAGTAGAAAAACATTTTGCAGAGGCTGCAAGAGGAAAGACCAGAAATTCCTCTTCAGTGTTTTCCAAAAATAGCAAGATTTGAATAAGGTTGCATGTTTTAACATGCATCAGAGGAAAATAATTGGCATGACCTAAATTCAGTACACTAGTTCTCTGTGTTATTTGCTGATAGTTAATTAATAGCATATTTTTTCATCCACAAGTGCGGAGGGGCTGTACATCCCCAGCTTCCACACAGGAAATAATTTTATTTATTTAGCTAGAAGTTTGTGCACATCCAAATGCATGCAAAGTATTTGCCTAGTGACCTTAGAGTGAATTATTTGCACAAACTCTCCCCCTTCCCTGATTTCCATTTCATTTCAAGTGTGCTGCTTGGCCTTGGTTTTGAGTTGCAGTGGTTTTCTTGTGTTTTCATGATGAACAGAAAAGCTAAACCAGACCATCAGACTCAAATAACCTCTTTTCTGAAAGCGGAGATAGCATGGATTGTGCCTGTGGCCTAAGATGCAGAGGATTTCCTAAGATTCTTTGGATCCCTGGCAGACAAGCATTCACTGTGAAGTGCTTCAAAAAATTGTTGTGTCAACAAAACTGGAGTGTGTGGGAATGTATCAACTAGGAGGATAAGGCATTCAAGGACTGGATGAAGTGCATATAATAAGGAATTAATTCCGTGGGAAAAAGGAAGAAACGCAAAATGTAAGGACTGGTGTTCCGTAAAAAAGAATAGCTTAATGGTTTAGGCAGATACAGCTTTGGGGGATGGATGTTGAATCTTACCAACTAACCACCAGTAATTTTGCCAAATTTGCTTTACATGTCAGGCTTAAATCTGAAACTTCTAAGAATATTTTCACTCTGAAAAACTTTTGGGGGTGGTGGGGGAAACATTGTATGAAATTTGTTTCTGTTTTGCTATTATCCATTTGACAAACAAACAATATTGTCTGTTTTTGTTTCAATAAGCTGGTGGTTAGAATATCTTTAGAAGGATTAAAATGGGCTTCAGCATCTATTAAATCATAACATGTTGTAGCAGAGAAGGAAACATTAGATCAATATACTTTGTTCTGACAATTCCGCGTGAGTTTTAATATGCAGTGTGTTTATGCTAAAAGTCAACACATTAAAAAAATTCCTCGAGCATCTGTGCATCACTGAATGCTTTGTTTGGGTCATGCCTTTCATGGTATGAGGGCTTGCAAATCTGTGTGGAGGCGTAGAGGAATGACAATGCCCACGTGTGAGCTTTTCTGTAAGTCGGGTCTATTTTTGGTATGCAGTGAAGCAGGGGTACGGAGCGAAAATAGGGGTTCAGTCACTACGTGAAGGCCTTTAAAGTTTTCATATTGTGGGAAGTGCCTTCCAAGCTCTTAGAGCAGTTGCATTAGTGTCCATGGGAATATTTGGGGTTTAATTTAGCATGCTAGATTAGGGCCTAATACCTTAATTAAGGCTAACATTTTTAATAAGTTTCCTGCAAATCCTTTGTGGCTGACTACAGTCGTGGAACAGACATAATATAAAGCCCATCTCTAGGGTTTTCTGTTGTTGGCAGCTTTATGAAAGCTGTCATTCTATTTCAGAGTGATGAAGCTCACCAGCAAACGTAATCTTTAATGGAAGGATCCACAGATCTGACTAGACTTCTTAAAAATATTAATCCAAATAACTTATGCCAGTGATGTATTGAAATTCTATACACCTAGTACATTTAGACTAATGTTTTTATAAAAATTGTGGTAACTGTTTCAGAAAAGGCTTTGTTAATTGATAAAACAGCTTTTCTAGATAGATGCTGCTTAATTCTGTTGTCAGTTCACATGTTAGGGATTTTCTGCTGTGAAAAAGAGTCGATGAATTGTCTGGACAAATTCAGGAATAATATAATTAGGATTTTGTATAATTTGTAGACAAAGTGACTTATTTTTTAAACATCTGTATGTTAAAGTGTTGAATAAAGAAATCTTATATTAATTTTTTTTTAAAATCCAGAAAGACAAGCTCGCTCACCCCTATCTGCTTTCCCCCCTGCCACACTTGCTCAAAGCGCTCGGTCCTTTCCCGCTGCCATCTCCTATTGTTGCGGCCGAATGACCAAGGAAAAGTGTATACTTCCTTTTGTGTCCTGTAGATAGGGGTTCTTAATTGATGACTGCTGCTTTCTTTCTGACAGAAAGGAAATGAATGGCCAGTAGTGATTATAGCACATCTGTTGTTTTCTGGTGAGCATCCTGTACAGCAGTGAAACTATCTTGAAGACTTTTTGTTTTGTTTTGTTTGGTTGGTTTTTTGTCCTCTTCAGGACTGGTTAATAGAAGGGGTACAGGTGACAGTATTGTTCTTTTGTCACAGGTGTAGCCACAGCAGAAAAGCAAATTGCACACTGGAAAAAAATAAGTTGCTTTTCAAATAAGTGTATTTTACACACACGCACGCACGCAGAGTCTTACAAAATCTTCAGGGATGGGCTATGTATTGGTTGCATGTGAGCCCTGTCTTCATAGCTGAGTCACTGCATTGTAGATTTAACACTCCAAAATCAAGCTGGAAATGGCTTCCTTTAGGGAAGGGGAGAAATAAGATAGCATTCATACCCAGGACCCAAAAGCTGAAACATTCACACAGCTTTCACTACAATTTCTAAGATGCTGTTTCTTAGTCTGTGATATCATTGTCCATCTCCTGCTTGAGCATCTACTGCTTGATGTGTTGCAGCACAGCTCTCAGATGTGCTGAGGAACAAACTGGGGAGCTCTGTGGTGTGCTCCTGCTCTCCCAGAGAGGAGGTTGGGCATATATGGAGCTCCTTACCTGGCTTTACAGATGACAGGGAAAGAAGTTTTGGGGACAGATGAACAGTGAACTATAGGTAAGTGTCTGGCCTGAGAGAAGAAGGGGACTTGATGCTGGGGAAGACAAATGTCCAGAGAAATGATTGAGGGAGGCCAGTAAAGCAGCTGGGTGAAGTAGGTTATGGTAGCAGAATCTACCACAGCTTGTCCCTTCCATCACACCAGCCACAATTTTTCCACAACTTTTTCTTTTTAACTCTTGTATTATAAAGATGTGAAAGTGGTATTCGCTCTTTGTAAACCCTGAGTGTGTCTTGACCTTTTTGTTCTGTCTTGCCATGCAAAATGCTTGAAAAACCATTAATTGAAAGAGCTCTGTAAGTCTGAATTCTTACCACTTATTTAGTTGTTCTTTGTTCCTTCCTTTTGCTTTCATCCTGTTTAATTTCATCATATCTTGTAAGCAAGATGCCAGTACTGTACTTTTGCACAGACTAAATACATTGGTACTTAGAGTAACAGAGTTTATGTTGGGTTTGGATGCAGCTGGTTAACCAAAGTCAGTGGACTGGGTAGTGCTGCACTCTTCCTTGGGGGTATTTTCAGCCCGTTCTTGTCACTTGGAATCCCGAGAGCTGCTCTGTCCCTGCCCTCTTAGGAGAGGATCCCTTAACAAAGGGTATGTTGAGATGTACAACTTTCTAGCCGTAAGGTGCTGCTGTTTAGCTGGAAGCTTACAGCCTTCCTTAAGCTAAACAGGTTTTTCAAAGAGCAGATGCACCTGGCCACTGGAGATGGGAAAAGTGAGCAAGAACAATCTGTGCTGGAGGTGAACACCAGCATGGCTGAATGCAAAATTCATGGTACTGTATGTGAATCGTGCTGCAGTTAATGTCCCAGAGCTACCTGTGTCCTTATGATGCTGGTAGAATGGGCATCAGAACTGTGACCCTTCCTTTGGCTTGACTTTCATCTGTAGTCCAAACTTGCAGGCAATGTGAATTATTCAACTGTGTAATAATCCAGCATAAATATGGTTAACCTTTAGTCATTCCTTAATCAGAACAAACTTCAGAAAATGGAAAAGCAGGTGACATAACCCCAAATTTAAATTTAAATTGGGTGGTTTTTTTTTTCCTTCTACCTAGTGATAAAACTGAGGGTTTTTTCCCCCAAAGACTTATCTAAGAGTAATTTAAGCAACTAAGTAATCCTTTTGCTTTCTGAGCGAGATACATGGAGACCCTGTTCATGCCTCCAAAGCCTTTTAAAATTTAGCCTATCCCCACAGGATTTCAGAATTATCTTGCATCTCTTGGCAAGCATTATGTTGTAGCTAAATATTAGTCATGGCAAAAGCCAAGTAATACAGGAAAAACCCACAGCATCATTCAAAATTTATTTGTTCACGTTTTTGTAAATTCCATTTTATGGATCTCTTAATACATTGAGCTTTATAAAGAGTGCATTATAATTTTTAAGAAACATAGTAAATTGTTAATTTGAGCTTTTTGCAATTCTAAGCACTACATTGATAGATTATTCTGCACCACTTGAATTACTTGTGAGAAACACTTGAATATTTGTGTGGCTTAATGTATTCAAATTACTATATAGGAGTTTGCTAAGATGTTTTTATTATGGAATCCTGGCTTTGGGAACAGATGTGACTTCTTTTATCCTGAGTTAAAGATGCAATACGTGACTTAGAGCACGACTATAAATGGTTTTACAAAATTTTCGAAGACAGCTCTTTGAGTACATATGCATTGATGACTATACTCGCAAGCCAAAATCCTATTAAAAATTAAAAATGCTTCTTCCATTGAGGCAGATACTTGTTAAAGCTTGATAAATAGCTCTTCAGTAAAAGAAACTTCAGCAAGACCTTCAACCTCTAAAAGAAAGATTAGCTACTGCTTTTATCAGCACGGACATCGCTTTGAAGAAACTGAACATCTGGTTTCCTTCTGGGAGAATTATGTTCTGTCCACTTGACCCTTTGTAAAAGTAAATATTTTTATTAGTTACGTTATGTAGGAATTTGAAAAAATACTTAGTACATGAAGAAAACCCCCAGCCTTTGCATATTTAGCTTCAATTACAGAAGTGCAATACATCAAATGATCTTATGTTCTTGATTCATGAGTTTCTATTGTGTTAAAAATCGTGCCAGTGTGGAATTTGGTAAGAGACATAACTATGAGTTTCCTTTTTCTTTGTTTTCCTTTTTATAAGAAAATATTTCTTTTTCTCCCTTGCTCCCTTGTCCCCTCCCAGAAGTATGTTTGTCAAACCACAGACATTTCGGCCCTCGCTCCTTTCCTTCAGCTGTGACTGTAAACTGTACTTCCAGGGTAAACCCACCTGGATTATGTTTGTTTACCACATAATTTCAATGTGTAAAGTTACTTAGTAAAGATAGTTGTGTGTTTTGACTGTGATCAAATAGAGGTTAAAGTTTATTGGAGATGAGCTTCTAATCCTGTTTTCAAGGTAGAATAGAACAGACCTTAGTATCATAGTTGTTATCTTTGTTTCTTCTGTGTGGAAATAGATTGCTTAAGAAAAATGCTCTCCATGCATCACAGGTTTAAACACAAATGTTGCTCGTTTTGTGCCAGTATGAGAGTGAGTGGATATCTTTTAAAATACACAATGCAGCTTTTTAACTAAGGAAAGGCATTGGACTTAATGAAATGTTACACTCGAGAAATGATTTTACAAGTCAAGCCAGTTAGGAATTTTTCAGCCAAAAATATTTTGTTGGAAAATAACAATTTATTGAAAACAGAACATTTCACACAAGCAGTTTTCAACAAAACTATCAGCAAGAGAAGTTTTTCAGATAGAGGTTTGTAAGAAAACCTGTGTCAGTTCCATGAAAAAATAACAATGTAACTTAAAGCTCAAGTGAATACTATCTCTCTGGAAAGTTCTGCCTCTATTTTTTATGATTTTTTTTAAATTACAGCCCTTCAGTGATCTCTACCTCTTTCTCACAAGGAACATGGCTATTTTCAAAATTCAATTTTTTATTTTTCCGTAAGTGCATAAAATAGCTTGCTAGTTGATTCTAGCCTACCGATGTCCATTTTTGCAAATCATTCCTATGGAAAAGATTCTTCCGTTGTTTTAATGCAAACTTGCTGACAAATGGCAGACATGACATGACTCAAGTCATGACAAATGATTCCCTCTGTTCCTTTTCATTCCCCATTTGACATGGATCAAAAATCTACTGGTGACTTATCCATGAAGTTAAGACCTACTCCAAATCCTTAAGTTTGATTTGCCCCATTTGTTATTATTATTATTATTATTATTGCTCTAAATTGTGTTGCTTATGTAACAGGCACCGTAAGTGCCTGTCTCTTTAATGGACGTGCCAGTGTTGAGGGTTTATTCATCTTCAGGGTGAAGTAAAGCCTTTCAAAAGGCTGCTATCAGAGTAGGCAGCTTTTGATCAAGTGGCTTGCGGGATAATTGAGGACGCTTGTGCCAAATCCATCTAGGATCTAAACCAAAAATACAGAGTTTTTGTGTTTATTTTGGGAATAGGTTCATAGTTGTACGCTTGCCTTGTACAGCAATATTTATGAGAAATGACATTGAAGCGGGCTTTAAACAGCGCATTATAATATAAAATGTTACTGTGTCTCTGAAGCACATCTGGTAATGCAAGATGTAAAGCTATTAATTTGGTCAGGACAATGAGTTCTTTATGAATTGGGGCTAGCCCATTGAAATGAGTTTGCTCCTGAATTAATGATGATGGAGGGTGGGGAGTTTGGAGTAATGACCATCTGCTGGGTTGTTGATGTCCAGCAGGCTTTAAGAGACAGAGTGACGCCTGTGGTAACGTGCTTGTGCGACTCTTACTGTCTGTATTGTTACTCTGCATGAAACAAGGAAACAAAAGATGGATGAAACTATAAAATTTAGGTAATTTTTGTGTGCGTGAGAGGACTGTCTTCCAGGGGTTGAAGCTTATTATTATTCTCCATTCCTGGGAACAGCTTGATTTGATTCCCCCACCCCCCAGGAGAGATGAGAGGCAAAAAACCTAAATGCTTTTTACTCTGGGGGCTGGAGGAGCCCCACACAAGTGCTGCTGTGCTTCATCTCCTGTGGTGCAACAGTGCCTATGTGATAAACATATGAGTCCCCAGCTCTTCATCCCTGTTGCTACTCATTCCATGTACCTAACTTGCATCCCAAGATGTAGTTTAACTGCCTGAAGCACTAATTCTCTTAAAGCTGTTCCACAGCCTTTCAGCACTGAGAGTGGTGTATGTTTCTTGAGATTGTGAAATCGTATTTTGTCTTACCCATGCCTTTATGACACATAAGGATAAAGATACTTGAGTGAATTCTGTAGTGTAAATAACTGTGTAATTGAGGGAGGCATGAAATTCCCCTGCACAAGTAATTTCCTTCCCTGCTTTCTTGGATGTTAGTCTTCAAGGTGAGTGACATAAGCCGCTGCATGCTTGCTGGAAATGAGATTAGTAGCTGGGGGTTTTCCTTAAAATGAACTGGCAGTACTGGTAGAAAAATGCATGCTTCTTTCTGTGTATGTGGAATGCATAATGTAAACACACATCTATTTATAAGTAGGCATCATACAAATATCTTAATATCTCTATAGTATCATGCTTCCTGCCATTGATCTTTATCACTAAAAGTAAACAAATAATTTTTCCTTGATGATTTTTATGTATTAATCTAGGATTGTGAACCTCTACTTCCAAAAATGCTACTCATGGTAGATACCTTGAAGATTACAATATCCATGGTGTTCTGATATGATTGGGTAGAATATTTTCTAAGTGTATTTCACACTCTATATGAAATGTGAGTTTGGATATAGGGTTTTCCCTGCAGTCTACAGCACCAGGCTCACACTTGGGACTAGGTGGAGTGCAGCCTTCTTGGGGGAGGTGCCAGCATCCCAGAGGAAAAGCGGAATGTAAAACACTACCCAGTAATCAGGCACTGGGGAACCCATGTGTTACCTCCCTCAGGCTCTGAATCTGTAGAGCATTCAAGTTTTCTTTAATACATTTCTTTTTCTTTATTGCAGCTAAAAGGCTGAAAATCTTTTTTTCATCTGGTATCTTCTTATAATATTGCTAAGTAAGCACTCTGATGCATCAGTTAAAGTAGGTCTTTGATGGAGTTCTTGCAGGCTGGAAAAAAGAGCGAAACTGCAAAAAAAGTCCACAGAACATGTACGTGGCTGAAATGGACTTTATCATCTATTTCAGTTTTAATACATGCTTGAATTGGTAAAGGAAAAATATATTTCTGTAATTACTTCTCTGAAAAGTGAATCGGTTCTCTTGCTTCCTTAGAGAAATATGCTTAATCTTCAGCTTCAGAGGGTTGAGGCTGGTGGTTACAGGTAATGTGTTTTATCTAGTAACTTTTGTAACAAATCAATTAATCAAATAGTTGAGTTTCTGTGCAAATTTTGCTGACAGTTAACTTTGGAAAAAGACAAAATAATTCTCGACACACTATAAAGGTTATGTTAATTCAACCCATCAGAGTTTATATGATTCAAACCTCGCTCCTTAGTGTTGTAGTTTTGTTTTTGCTTGGTTTTTGCATGTTTGTTAGTAAGAACAATTTGAAAGAAGTACCACATGGCTTACATGTTTTAAAATAGATCAAACTTTTCTTACATTTAGGTGTAAAAACTCAGAGCTGTCAAAAGTAACAGGTAATTTTGAAGTTTGGTAGTTGCCTTAATGTTCACTGTAGTTGCTTTTGTTAAGTAGCCTGGGTTCCTGTTTTCCATAAATTGGGGTAGATGCTAAAATGACTAAACAGTTTTTAAAAAGTTTGGCCTTTGTTTTATAACTATGATTCATTGCAGCTTCTTCCCAAGCTTTAATAGTTTTTGCTTAAACTGTATTACAGTTGGATTTAAAAAGAAAACCTGAAGCCCTCAAACCACAAAAAATTCCCTTCCATGAAGGATCTGCTTTACAGTTCATGCTGGCATTAGGCTGGTAGTGTCACAGGGACGCCCAGACTAAAGACTTGTGTATGGAACAGCCAAAAGAAGACTTTTCTTGCTACAGGAGAGCTGGGCGACTGCCTCTGAACTCTCCTTGTGGAAAAATCCTTTGCTCTGACACAGTGGAAGGAGGCATCCGCCATTTGTTGGGTGCACAGGAGCTGAAAGTTGCAGAGAAAGATTTCTGCAGGTACGAAGACAGAAAATTAGGCTCCTTTTTGAAAGGTTTGTATCTGGTCTGTTTTAAAGGTCAGGACTGAAAGGTAGAAGCAAATCTTGACACTGCCTGTGGCAGAAGCATAAGGGAAGAGTTAGTTCAATGGCATGTAATTATACTTTCTCCTCTGCAGAGAGTATGGTTATCTTTTTTTCTTTCTTCTCTCCCTGTTCTTCTTTTTATGCCATTGTGTGTTTGTCTGTCTCTGTCTCCATTCAGGGTTCTTTAAATCTTTGAAGTGTGTAATGAAACTCAATTAGGGAAAAAGTTGTTCAAAACTATGTGTCAGCAAAGGTTTATGAGCATGGGTGGCCTGAGAGAAGAGACCTGTAAGGTTACACCTGTATGAAGTTCAGATGGGCCTAGGAATGTTCCCAGGCCTGGAAGAAGATGGTCTATGATGGTCGTGTTTGCTGGTGTGATGTTGGGAAATGATAGTTAGCCTTCTCCACAGACAGTTTCCAGGTGTGACTCAGTCCCTAGGTGCAGTTCAGCCATCACTCTTGAGAGATGACTTTTATGCACCCTGTTTTGGAGACTAGGATTATTCATTACCACAGATGTGTTATTCTGTCCCAGCTTGCTTTTGCACCCAGGAGCACTTTTTGGGCACACGCAATGCATTAATTTAAGAATAGCCTTCATTTTTCTGATGATGAAACCCTGCAATGTGACCTCAGCATTTATTCAGCATCAGAGAATCTGCAGGTTGGTCCAGCAATCCTGTGAGTGTTTTTATTGTGGTGGCCTGAGTCACTTTTTATTTGATGTAAGCACATCTTCTCCTCAGTCAGCATTTCTCTGCAGACTCTTTTAGCCCCTTGCTTGGGTAAGTTTGCTCTACAGAATTGCTATGGTTTATTTCAAAGTGAATTTCTGGCCTGTTTGTTTTGTAGAGAGAAATGGAGGAGTTTGGGACTGAGAAAGAGGAAACAGAAGAGTTTGGAACTGACTTGGCATTTTGCTAAATCGATATGCCCTGGTGGGTGAACACATAGTGATGACCATTGGAGATAAAGTAGCTTGGTGATATCTCTGGGAATACTGCACAGGCTGAGGGAACAGTGACCGGATGAGAAGGAGATGGAGTAACTGTCATCAAATTTAAAGGGAGCAAATGTTTCTTCCCCGTGCTCCTCTTGCCTAAATGCAGTAAGGCTCAGAGGGATATAGAATCTCATTTGCTGATCAGATGGAGTGGTTTCCTGCTTTTTGTGGTAACATACATAGCTCTTTGTGTGTCTTTGAAATACAACAGGGACTTTTTTTCCTGTTGCCCCACTGAATAGGCTGGCATAATCTCAGCGTGAGGCAGGGCCAGGTGGTTTCCTCGCTCTGCTGTGCCTCTCGCTGGGTTCAGTGGGAACCTGGTGTTGTTAGTATGCACTCTGTGTGCCTGTGTTCCGCAGAGGACAAAATGTGGGCTAGGCAGCAAGAATGGAGGAGCTGGGATTTTTATGTACCGAGGATGGTATTATATAACTTGAACAGCATTACTGGAATACCTCTGTGTTGTTTCAGTCCATCAGTACTTAATATTTGAATGAAACATTAAGGTTTATAAGTGGTTAGTTGTGTGTCTTGGCAGTGCTTTAGGTTTGTTCCCCAATTACTAAACTCAGAAGGCTGTTTTGCAGAAAGTTCACATAAGTTATTTCTTCCCTTAAAAGTGGAAGAAAAGGAACTTTCATCTGAATTCACTGGGCTTAGCTCTGAAATTCAAAAGGCTTTGGAAACTGGCTGAAGCTCTTGGTACTGACTTGAGTAATATCCCTTTGAATATTTACTTTAATCAAGCCTATTTAGAGATTCCCGCTCACACCCTGTCCTTATTTTTGTTGGTTTCCAGTACAAGATCAAATGATCAATGAAATATAAAGCTGTTTTCTTAAAAATAGGTTCTTTGGGAGTTTTCAGTGATGTTCCTGTAGCTGGATTTTATGTTATTTTAGTACAAAATAGGTATTTGTTTGTTTCTGTGTTTGAAAGATAAGTCTAAGTTATTTATTTATTTTATTTTCTGAGAAGGTGAATGAAGTATCAAAGTGCACAATGGCTCAGACTCCATGCAGTTGTCGAGAATTACTTATAAACAGTTGATTGATCAAACCATGTCCCTTAGACTGATGTAGAAAGGAGAAAAACACTCAGCTGAAGGAAATCACCTTTCCAGCTATAATATTTGTAAGTCTTGTTATTTTTTCCCCATGTTTTTTTTCTGAATGGAAGTAGTATTTTGGTCAGGGGCAAGTGAAGGTCTGCATTTGGTTGATTCAGTGTTTACTAAAAAATCCAGATCTTTTGAGAAAGAATAGTGGAGATAAGAAGCTTTATCTATTTATATAGAAGGAGTTTCCATGTCTAGAGAACGCTGCAGTTTAACCCAAAAGAAATATTTATTCAACAACTCGTCACCTGCTTCCATCAAAATGGTCATTCAGATTCCTCTGGAAATTCTGGCAGGTTAGAGATTGCTGCTGTGAGTGGTTTCCCTTTTACCAGTTTTAGTCTCCTAGACTCTATACTTGTGCTGATCATGGGTGAATGAAATAATTTCCTTTCCATTTCTAGTCCTATTTCATATAATATTCCTTATTCTTTACGATGAATATATTTAATGAATACATATATGCATGTGTTCTGTCAGAGATGAAGCATGAATGTAATCTGAAATGTGGTTTCTCTGTGTTCTGCGTATGCAATTCAGTGCCACAAAAGCCAACTGGACTATGCTTGCAGTTACAGAACTCTGAACTGGGGACACGCTTTTCAAAGCTGATATACAGCAAGAGGGCTCTGGCTTCTCCGTCCCAACCAGTTAGAGCGTTCTGTAGATAAGTGCAAACTTTGGCTCTAGAAAGAGTGTTGTTTGCAAGCCCCGCTTCGACAGTTGCACTCTGGAGTGGCTTGATAAATAGTGGAGTGTTTTTACAGGAAATGTCCCAATCTGAGTTATGAGGCCATTCATTTGGATAAATTGCAAGGGAATGTACACAGTGCTGTTGGCTTGTCTGTTATTAATTTCCTCTTTTTTAACATGTGTGCACAGTGTGTATATAAATATATCTACATGTATACACACAGACGTATGTATTCTCAGAGCAGGGAGAAGGAAAAGCTGGAGGAACGTGAAGGGGTCCTACAGTCAGCTGCCTGAGCCAGGGCTGGGGGGCTGCCAGGTTCGGCGGCGTTGGGAGCCTGGAACATGTCAGGGCTCAGAAAGCTTTAACTGTTGACTCTTTTATGTGATTTGCTGCGTTGTTTCCTAATGTTACATACTCTGTGATGAAAACAAAACCCCAAAATTTTCATTAATGATAACTGTACCGTAGTCAGAAAGTTAGATGGACTTTTTCTGATGGCTGTGAGAGAAAAAACCCCAACAAACGTGTTTCGGAGGGCATGCGTAAGTAGCTTTGTTATGCATGGCTGTTCTTTGGCTAGCCACTCAAATGGCAGTTTCTGGAAAAGCCAACTGAGTATTACTTGTCTAATAATTATAAAGTCCATGTCTAAACCTCTCATTTCAGCAGTAATGCTCTGCTCAGGCAATTGCAGTTGAAGGAAATACATAAATGGGCTTTGCAGGAGCCCATTCTCCCCACGGTGAATCTGAATCTTTCCTTATAAATGTTATGGTGTCACTGTGGGTTATGGAGACAAAACTAGCGAAGGATCTGCATATAAAGCAATAATTATCCATTATTCTGGTTTTAAGTAGGCTTCCCCTTCTTGAACATTCCCCTCGTCAGCAATGCCAAACCAAACATTCCTCTGTATCTTCCCCCCCCACCCCATCCCCTCTTTAGCTCTCCAAAAGGGTTTACAGTTGAGGGGGAAAATATCATTCTCTCTTCTTTACTTGGAATTAACATTTTGTAGGAAAAATTTTTTTAAAGTAAATGCACTTTCTGGACAGTGCTGACATTTTTTGTCTTTCATCAGTATGACCTTATTCTGAAAGTTCTGTGGTTTTCTTCTACAATGAGGTCTGAAGTTACTTCTTTGAAAATACACAGTGAATCCAAACATATTACAAATATTTTACAGAAGAGCCTAATGGGAGTTGATGCATACTAATTTTTCTGCTGTTAGCCGAATTGGAAGAAAAATAGCAGTGCTTTGAAAAAATATGCACACGAGATAATAAATTTGTGATTTTAATTTGGTGCAAAGCAGCATTTTGTGGTGCATTGTTTTTTTGTTTTTTTTTTTTTTTTTTTTAAGGGAGCTTTCAGAAACATGTTTATGTGCAGAGAAGAAATATCCCTGAAACAGCTGACTTTGAATAGGACTCTTCTGTATTTATACTCTTGAAAAGCATTGGGCTGTTCTGTTCTCTTCGAGTATTTGCTTTTGGATGCACCTTATCTCTGTCGAGTTGTCAGGATTTACGTTGCATGCTGGTTATGTGAGTTGAGGAAGATGTCATTCCCTATCTTGGTGCCTTGACTTTGGCCCTACACAGAGTTAAAATACAAACAAATTTCATTCTTCCCATAGATAATCGCTTTCTCCTGACATTAAATATCTAGAATTTCTCTGTAAGAGGGCTATAACGTTTTAATTTAAAACAAAACAAGCCCCAGGAAAACCTTCATTATTATCATAGTCCTGTGATTTCAAGAGAAACTACCCTGCATAATAGACACAATGTCCTTACTAAGTGGATGGCAAGGTTGTTTCCTTTCTTCTGATGAGTAAGTGTGACAAAGTTAGTGAACTTTAGTTGGGTGTCAAGAAATTTCCTGAAACAGAAATGGAAATACAAAAAGGAAGTGTCAGAGGGTGAAATGCCTGCAGACACGGTAAGATTGTTTCTACCGTCGCTAGATCCAGTTCTTCAGACGTATTGGAATTCACCGGTATGTTATCCATAAATGTAATATTTATTCAGCACATAGGACTGGATTTGCATATTATAGTTTGTTTTCACTGTTATTTTACTTGTTTGCTGTAATTGGATTCCTTGTGCTCCAACAACAGCTTTGCTTCCTCGCAGCCTGTTTTGATTTTATTTCTTCCACTACTTGAGCCTATAGTGAAATGATGAATTTGCACATCAGTGGTCTTTTCCAAGATGATGTTTAGTGATACCCCAAGCACAGGCATCAAGCAAAAAGAGAAGTGTTTTTTTAAGTGCTACACAACCTCTCTAATAACAAAAACCATTTGGAGGAGGCTTTCAGCCTGTAAAAGCAGGTACCAGGGGCTCTTTACTATCTATGCCAGATGCAAGTCTGGAGGGTTTTTTGTTGGTTTGCTTGTTTTTTTCTTGTATAAGAGAGAAATGGGAATACAAGCTGACTGTTAGGATGCTAGCTGGGTTATTGCTCTTGTTTGCTTGTTTGGTTTTTTCAATATCTGTGAGCAGCGTGGAACAGCAGCTGCAGCCCTTGTCCTTAACCAGGAATCTTAAAACTGTAGTTCCTGAGCACCAGAGACTTGAATATGAAAAAGACTAAAGAGGGACAGAATGTGAAAAAGACTGAAGAGGGACTCTGCGTGTGTGCATCTCTCTGATTGTTTATTAGCCAAATCAGCATCTCTCCTAATTGTAGCAAAGTTCAGAGCTTTGAAAGGAATTTGAGTAATTCTGAGATAAACAATGCTGAAATTCTTTCCTCTTCAGTTTCCTTTTCTTAACCATGTGCACTATAAAGCAATCTCTGCTATTGAAGAAGTTTGACAGGTTCACGTCCAGCTCTGGAATGTTTTGGAATTTTTTTTTTCTTCATTTATTAAGCCAGAACTTTTGGCCCAGTAGTGAGGTTTAAGCTCTGCACCTCACTAGAGGGAAATCATAGAATGGCTTTGATTGGAAGAGATCTTAAAGATCATCTAGTTCCAACCTCCCTGCCATGGGCAGAGACACCTTCCACAAGACCAGGTTGCTCAGAGCTCCATTTAACCTGGCCTTAAACACTTCCAGGGATGGGACATTTGCCACTTCTCAGGGCAACTCCTTCCAGTGCCTCACCACCCACAGTAAAGAATTTTTTCCTCATATTTCATCTAAACCTATTCTCTTTCAGTTTGAAGCCATTCTCTCTTGTCCTGTCACTACATGCTCCTGTAAAAAAATCCATCTCCAGCTTTCTCACAGGCTCCCTTCAGGTACTGGAAGGCCACAGTCAGGTCACCCTGAAGCCTTCTCTTCTCCAGGCTGAACAACCCCAGTTGTCTCAGCCTTTCCTCCTAGGAGAGGTGCTCCATCCCTCTAATCAACTTGATGGTCCTCATCTGGACTTTCTTCAATGAAATACAAGACCTAATGCATTTGTAGTTGTATTTTCTCTTGAGAAAGATGCAAGAAGAGGGGATGCTAGTGACCAGTCAAAATACCTAATGTAGATTTTAAAAAAAAGTCTTTAAACTTTCTTTTCCCCAGGAAGTCTGAACACTTACCTGGAGTGTGTAGTTGGAGGGGTGAATGGTGAGCAAGGCAGAAGTGCAGCTGTAAACCCAATGTTCAGAGACTGTATTTAGGGTGACATGATAAAATGACTGTGTAAATTCTAACAGTATCAGAGAATTTGTTGAGGGGAAAGTAATGTGTTCTTTTTTTGGCAACTGTCAGGGTTCTGGCCGTGGGTTTGACTGTTACCTCAATGTGAGGACTTGTACCCTAAAATCCTGTAGTGTCTTTGGTGCTGTAGCTGGTGTATGTACATAGTGCTTTTTGTGCCATTTCTGCACTTGGTATTTGCATTACTGAAGAGTCACAAATTAATGGTATTGGAGAGAAGGTCTTGTAATAAAGAAAATGTTGAACTGTGCATTATTGTCTATGTGAAGGCATTTGATTTTGTTTTTAAATGGGTTTGTGTCAAATTCAGTTTTCTTTGTGTGGCCCTAAGTAGCACTTGACAGTAGAAGTAGTATTATCTAAAAAATGAAATCAGAAAACAATGTAAAGGTAGCTCAGTTAAAAGATTTTATCTCTGTCTTTCTAAATGTCAGTCAAGAAAACTATGCTGTTGGTTGGTTTTTGCAGAGTAACTGCCCCATGTGATGCATTACATGGGGCTCTTAATTTGCTCAGAAAGTGCTTCGCGTAGAACACATTGTGTGCTTCGCTGTGTGCTTGTTGAGTAGCAGATTTCTTTGAGTAGATGACAACAGTATTTTGTGATAACGATAGCTGTTCTTGGCAGCTGTGACTTGCTGCTGCTGTACTCCCAACAGACTGTGCTGAGACTTGCCTCTAAGTCCCTAAATATCTCGGGACCGACCTGCTTATCCTGCTTTTCCTTGGTTTTCATCAGTGTATATCAGGCATGTCCTGTGCTGAGCCACTTTACCTTCGTCTGTCTGTTTTCTCAAGCTTAGATTCAAAGGAAAGTGTCTGAAGTGACAGACCTTCTGTATGTAAGTGAAACATGATCTTTTGATGGATTTTTTTTTGTTGTTCATGTGGGGTTTTTTAACTTTAGTGAAAACCTGGAAGAGCTGCTGAGATTAACTGCACTGTACAAAGGCATGAGAGAAGCAATATGTGTATATAATTTGCAAAATGTCCGGTGCTTCTCAAAATAAATCTGTTCGTTCCGGTTATAGGGAGTTTTGAAATAAGCAAAAGGTGGTGTAGCAGCTTAGCTGTCAGGCTACCCAACCCTAAATGCAGACTCGAGTGATGAGTGCGACAATTCGGAAGGATTTTTAGCCCTCGCCCGACACGCTGACCAGGAGGGAGAGACAGATTCTGCTGCAAGCGCTCGGTTGAGGCTCGGTTTTGTCCGCCGGCGGAGCCGCGTGTGGCACCACGCGGAGCAGCAGCGAGTGCCACCTGCGGGAGCTCTGCTGGAACCGGTGCCTTGCGGCTCCGAGAGGCGGCATCCAGGGACAGCGCCGTCGCGATTTCCCAGCGCCACGGAGGGAGGCGTTGGGTTGTTCTCTGTCAGCTGTCTCTAGCGCAGCGTGATTACATGCCATCCTGAGCAAAGCTGCGTGTACAAGCGAAAAAGTATTTACAAAAATACTCATTAACTGTTCATTTTTACAGACGGAGCAGTGCTTAATGATACAAAGGAATTTCCTACAAACTGCCCTGAAATGACTTGAGTTTGAAAGACAGCACTTCTGCTGAGCCGAGAAACTGCTGTGATCAGCAGAGACTTAATACATACATGCAGGAAATACATGCATTTCAACAATTAAAGCTGATGTCTTTCTGCTTAGGCTTTGAGCATATGCTTCACAAGGGTATTTGGGGAGCGTCAGTCAAAGTTTTGATCCCTCTTCCTCCTCCCGCAAGACCCTGTGGGGAGTTTTCCTCTTTGTTTCACTTGGCATAGAAGCAGCATGTGCTGTTTTAAGTAAGGAGCCTTGCAATGTGGTTGGACACAGACCAAGGGTTGAGTATGGCTCATCTTTTCAAGAAGTTCTATACAAAGTTTGAAGGAGAAAATATTGTGTCACATTCCCTCCTGGACCTCATATCAGGTGTTACTTTGTTAAAAACACACTGTCTTGCCTTGCAGGCTGAAACATGGTGATTAGCTCCTGAACTTGATCTTTTAGTGGGTTTGGAAAACCATGACCAAAACCTTGGAATAGCACTGGGAATGGATTCAGGACTATTGGAGAGACGGGAGGAGGGAGAAGACATATGCGCAGCAGTTAAACCACAGAGGAGCCAGACAGCTTGTTCCTTATATTAGAACATTTGCGATGTTTTTCACATTCAAACGTGGTGAATTACAGTAAACCAGAATGAAAGTGACAAAGGGATTCTGTGATTTGGTCTTCGCCTGCTGGCAAAAAGTTATGTATTTTGGATTGCAGCCGCAGCATGGATGATTAGCTCCAGAAACTAGGCAGAGGATGCTGTAGATTAAACATGTTTTGAAGAAGCAGGCAGGAGAGAGTGATGTTACTGTGTCTTTTGTCAATGGGCAAATGTGTGAAGGGGATTTTGCTCCTTCTTGCCAATATAGACCGGAGGGTCTTGTTTGGACCAGGTCGTCTCTTGCTGCATTTAAGTGCCACTGTTACTGCCTTTCTGTGGAAAAGAAAGTGAAAGGGTGACCTGATTTGGGAAAATCAGCAAAATGTGTAGCATCTTGCCAAAAAAACCCACAAAAACCAAACCCCAAACTCCGACAAAACCCCCAAAGCTGGAACGTTTTGGTATGTGTTGATGTGCAGGGGGAAAAAGACTGGAAGATTTTTGTAGGACCTTGAAGGAGAGGGTTGTTGGAGAAGGGAAACTGTAACTCACACCCACATCCAGAGTGCTGCTGGCAGGGAATGAAAGGAGCCATTAGAATTCTGTGCAATTTTGAAGGAATAACTATTAACTTGAAATAACGCTTGAATCTTAAACAGGTACTGCCATATTACCTGGAAAAGCTGAGGGGTGGTGGTGATGGGAGCAGAAATGAGGCTTGGTTTATGTCCTCATAACTGCTATCCTTTAGGTCAGTGTTATTTAGGGTTTCTTTCAGTGTCACTTCTTGGTTCATGTGAAAGAACTGTGTTAGTGTTAGCATATGAACTTGCTTTTATGGTTTATGTGACCTGGGATCAAAGCTACTCTCGTGGGGTTCAGAGCAGCAATGCATCTGCTCCAGAAGGGATTTTGTAGGCAAACAAATGGCAAAAACTAGATCAGGTACAGATGTTCTTATTCTCTAGCAAAGATAATAAGCAGTGTTTAACAGCCAAATGTCAAAGTCTGAGTGTGTTGATGTGAATATGAATTTTACCGTAGCCATCCTTGGAGTATGGAGTTCATCCTGAAACCTGAGAATGTGAGTGCTGGTTTTGGGGTTCTGTGAGTCGTTTTGCATTCAGAAATGCAACATCCAATACCATTTATCCAAGAAGGGTGGCCGTCTGTGCAGGCTGTTTCTGGGCATCCAATTGTCCTTATTTGTTTACAAAATATTTCATGTCAAAAAACCTACTAATATCTATTTTCTTTCTACCTCTTGCACCTTTGTTTTTTTGGGGTTATTTTTTGATTGCAGTAGGAAGAACTCATCCAAATACTCTTTAGAAATGAACCAGCATATAGCTTTTCTGTTAACAGCACAGTATGTAATGTGGAACTTCAGGACTTGAGTTGTTTTACATGTATTGGTCTGTGTGTATAAAGCACTGACTGTTTAATCTGTAAAAGACTGCATTGAAAATTGTAATATAGTTCTGTAAGAGAACATTGTATTTTGATTGTGAAGAAAGTGGCCACAGCAGAATCTTAATATTATTGCTGATTGTGCCTATGAAAGATGGGGGAGAAATGCAGTGTCTGTCATTGACAAGTGACTGTGTTTGACAAGTTTCTGAAGAAATCCAAGCAACTTTCTTAAATATGATCACTTCCAGCTATTTGGAACAGATGTAGGCTAGGGGCCAGGGGTTTGACACAGAGGAGGTGGTTCAGGTTAGATTTTGGTTAGTGATGATCATTGTTCAACATAAATACATAATTGGACTCCATAGTTACAACTGCAAACAGTCCTGTGGTGAACAATAGTCTCTTTTAAGCTGCTTGATGCTTTTTTGAGAATACAGCAATAAATTGCTGAAAGAACAAAAGTGGAACAGAAGTCTTCTCTCCAATGAACGTTTGTCCATGAAACTTTAAAAGTGAAAATCATGATACTTCGATTTACAGTGATTTTGAATAATTGGAAGCCCTTACTGATGGTTTTCTTTTATTTGGGTTTTATTTGGGGTTTTTTGCAAAGTACAGTTAATTAAAGAGACAAGGAATGTATTTGTCTGTGAAACACAAGTAATCCATATTTTTTGTGAGCATGCTTTTTAAAAGTGTCTTTTAGCCACCCATGTGCTATAAATTTGAATGTTTTACTAATTCACCTATAACACACCGTTGGTTTAGATGCTGTGTTTAAAGGATCCTATGTTTTTCATAACGTTAAACCTGATTTGCAGTTTTTAGCAGCTCAGGATTTTAAAGGCAAATCAATCTACTGGAAAGAACAAAAAATTTCTTGAACTAGGACCTCCCAGTCTGCCTGTTTGGGTGGCCCTAGCTGATTATGGCCCATGAAAATGCGTGGTCATATATCTGAATGTTTTTGGTTGCTATTAAAGAGTTTTGCCTAACTGAGAAATGTAAACAGTATAGCTGTGTTTATTCATAAATTATCAATGCATATGTATTTCAAGTTCTCTTACTAGGATGTTCTGTGAAAAAGTGCTCTAAGCAATAGGTAAAAGTTTTGGCCGATGAATTAAAAAAATACAAGGTACCCCATGGGCTACTAGAATAGCTGACCCTGAGATTCAGAGACAATTAAAACTATTTCAATAATTATATTGCAAGAGTACTTGGAAGGGTCTAACAGGAATGTTTTTATAAGGTACTTAATTTGATTGATCTTGAAACTATGGCAGACTTTGGGATACTGCTAATAATAAGATTGTCTGGATAAGTGGAAACTATTTGTATAGAAAGTGAGCAAGCATTACTTCCTTTTACATTTTCTACTACATGTACCCCAAATGCTGCTTTTCTGCTGAATTTTACAGGAGTCCAGCTTGGCCTTACTGCAGAGAGAGAGAGATTTCGTTTCCAAGTCTGATGAATAGTATTTGTCATATTTCCTTCCTAGATTAAAAGGAGGAACTTTATTTATAAATAAAGGAATGCTCAACATTGATTTCTGGTTTTTGACTAATTCAAAACTTGGTGTGTTACAGAAAACAACGGCATAGTTTTGTATTTCTTTTTTTAAAAAGTTTTTTAGTATATCCCGCAATTTCTAGCAATAGCATGGAACCAGTTTGCTTTAATGAGACAGAAGGGGAAAAGCATACTTTTTAGGTTTTAAAATATGTGGATTTGTGTACTTTTTAAAGAAGTCATAAAATGCTGTTCCGTGCCACATTACTGGACCTCAGTTTTTAGATGTAATGTTTTTAATTGACAATGAATTGCAAAAATGTCGAAGACTGTGTCATGTTTGCACCTGGTTGTACTATTCTGGTACAACTAATCTCCTGTAAGATTTAGAAAAAGCAGCAACAAATTTCAGACTGTTTCATTACTGAAAACCATTACAGACAGTGACAGGAATATCTGGGAAAAATTTCTTAATGGAAACGGTTTTTCAAGCGTTGAAACAGGCTGCCCGGGGAAGAGGAGGAATCACCATCCTTGGAGATATTTAAAAGACACGCAGACATGGCACTTAGGGACATGGTTTAGGGGTGAACTTGGCAGCGTCAGTTTAACAGCTGGACTCAGGGATCTTGGAGGTCCGAGAGTTTCTAGACACTGTTCTGAAGATGCACTTTTCTAGGCACAGAGGCTGGCTTTCTTCAACCTGTTGTAACTGTGTTAAGCTGCCCTTGCTATCACTTTTTGTAATGCAGAGCTGCTAAACTGGTAAGTCTGTAGAAAACCATTAGTGGGACTTGAGTTTTTAAAATTGCCGTGGATTATCCAAATGAGCTCTTGAAACAGAGTTGTTATAGCTGTGGCAGGTCTGAACCTGTTCAGTAAATACCTTGGTTTGTGTGCAGTAATTGAATGATCCAGCTTTCAAGTTCCTGTTCCATTATTAAAAATGACAAGGTCATTCAACGCCCATTTGAATCCCACTTGCTTTTGTGCTGGGAATGATAGGTCATGCTCCATAGCGAGGGATAAGCACAGGAACTCTATTAAATTTAGAGAGATTACTGTTGGGGTGTGTCTTACTTGCAGTAAAATTACTTTCTGGTATTGAGTTTTGATAACAGAAAAGCAAGGCTATCACTTCCTTAGAAGGCCAAGTAGAAAAGGCTGGCCTACTTTAGACAAGAAGAAATTGGACTTATGTAAATAAAGATCAGGGCAGAAAAGGCAAGAAAAGAAGTCTTTTTTTCTTGCTTGTATTTAGCACCTCTACAAAAGTCGGTAAAGAAGCCCAAAATTATTTCTGAGACTACTGATTTTTTTTTGTCATTAACATGTCAGTGAGTGACTCTGTGAGCATTTTCATGGTGAAGTTTACTCACATATTTATTTCAAGTCTGTGCTACTTGAAACCAACCAAAACCAGGAAACAGATATGCGGATATCCATGTTTTTCCATTTAAACATATTGTTTTCTGAATAAGTGATATGAAGTGATTTATTTAAAATGTAAAGTTTACAGAAAACATTTCTTGTGTTTTAAAATTAATCACAAAAAGTAAATATACTACTTATTGATGAAATTTCTTGTTTCAAATACATTGTGTGATTAATTAGCTCCTATCAACTTTACTAGTAAATCACTGGATAACTGGAAATTGATTCATAAACCGGTGCAATGTTCAGAGAATATGTAGTGCATCATTGAATGCAGAGGGTTAGACATGAGCTTGCCAAGTTTTAGAATTACTTGGTGTATTTATTCTAGCCAACTGTTTAGTGATGATAAGCATAGATAATTAAATTTGAGTAATCTGTTTGAAGAACAAATTTATTTTTTTAATTGTCTTCTGGAGAGTGGGTTCTGTTTCACAGCAGATTTGTAAAGGAGTTTGGAGATCCCTAGGTGTTTATAGTTGTTTGAACCTCTGTTGTGGGCACACTTGTTTGTTCAGTGTGTGGCACTGTCCAGCTGTGGTTTATGAACTCATAAACCCAGCCCTTCAGGAGGATAAGTGTTACAGCTATTAATTTGGGGGAGTTAGAGATGATGTTTAGCTAGCTCACAGTCTTCAGTATATGTACTGTTGTGTGGATAAAACATCTATGTTAAGGACAAAGTAATTTCTGAGTAAGATGTGGTGGATTTTACCTTGAGAAGAGATGAACTGGCTGATCCAGGAGATCGTATGTAGTAGAATTTCTATCAGCTAAATAGAAATTAATTTCCACCCTAAGGTGTGCTAGTGGATTGTAGCCTCACATGTGCCTAATGTTTCTAAGTATTTTACATATTTGCGAATTAAATATGACAAATATACTTGCCCTGGAAAACACACCTGAAATACTATTTTGTGACTTAAACTGCTTAAGAAATCCTACAAATTATGAATAGTTTGGTTGCAATGTAAACCTAAGTTCTTTATTGGACACTGGGGCAGAAATGTTTTCATTTTATGTCTGAGGATAGGATTCGAAACAAGCTATATGAATTTGAAAGCAAAATAATTTGAGAAGGAAGGGAAAAAGGGCCATTTACTGGAGTTCAGTCTCAGTTCTGCTGCAGGGTTACCTGGGGAGGTCTTCCATAACTCTGGGTCTGATGGCTGTCTTGAAATCTGCACACCAAATCAGCTCTTTGCCTGAGTGTTGATAGAAACTAGATGATTCCTTTGTTAGGAATTAGGGCTGTACTTTGAATACTTCCAATGCTGTGCACTCTGTACAGTGCTGTACTGAGCTGTGTGAATTGTCAGCTGAGATGAAGTCCCTGTCCCACTTGGCACACAAACTCCTTCAGGCAGAGAATCCTCCTCATTCGGATTTATCTTTTCTTGGTGCATCTTTTCTGCTCTTGAGGCTTTCAATATGTAAAATGGAGTGTCAGCATTGCCGGTGATGGGAAAATACTCAAAGGTGCTGAAAAGGAGGATACAAAATCCCAGTCAGTATGTGGTGGCCACATGCTGACCATCAGCCAGTACCACAGAGGGTACATAAGGTTGCTGTAAGAAGAGATGTGTTCACTGCCTTCCTGAGAAGCCTTTTCTTCTCTGCCCACTGCTGTGCTGGAAGAAATGTTGGTGCTCTACAGCATTGTAAAGCTTTAAGTTAGTGGGATTTTCTGTTTGAGGCAGGCTGCTGTGACCCTCTGGATGGTCACTCCATGGTGAACTTCAGCAGTACCTGAGTGCAAGCAGCTCTTCCATCCCAGTTCACAGACCTCTCACTAGAAATTAACTGAGGGAGAAAAATGCATGAAATCAAAGACAGAAGTTCACCAGATGTAATTAGTGCTTTCAGGTACGAGAGGGTCCTTTTGTGCCTGCCTACCTGGTAGTACATCCAATTGAGAGTCTACAGTTAATCCCGAGAGAGTTTTGCCTGTTTACACTTCTTACGCACAAACGCAGAAACGATGAAAGCTGAAAACCCATCCTTCACAGGGGCCGTGGAGCAGGGGAGTGCCTTACTGAAATGTGCTGGTTTTGATGGAGAACTCTTTCTTTGCTTTGTGTCCATTAGGTTGTGCTAAGCCTGTGTCTGCAGAGATGCCAGATAAAACACCGGGTGCTACAGAGCCTGTGCCCAGAAGCGAAGGTTAGTCGTTTTATTCCATTTTTTTGACTGTTGAAAAAAAAAAAAAAGAAGCATTGGGATTCTGTGAAGAACTTTTTGAACTTAAAAACTGAGTTTCTCTTACCGGCCTTAAATTTAAGGGTGAGCTGAATTAGTATTGTATGTGCATGTTTATCTAGATAGCAGGAAATTGTCACTTATTTTTGTGTAAGCGCTCCACCCCTCTCTAGCCCATCATCCATGATAGTACTAAAAGATATATAATAAAGGGAGAGGACCAGTGCACTGCTAAGATTGCAGTGTTGGAGGTGTTTCTTCCCATTTGCTAAAGAGATCTTGTTAACTGAAGCCAGGTTTTTGTATGGGATACTTAAGTCTCACAAAACCAAAGTTGACATTTAGGATGTGGGATGTTTGATACAAGGAGGAATTGTCTGTGTGATTTTCACTAAATCAGTGGAATCTTGAAATGCTCAGTCAGACCATTTTGTTTCTTCTCAAGGTCTATTAATTTTAAATTCCCACATCTGAAGGTTTGGTACTTGCTTTCAGGGGAAATTCATTCTTTGAAAACAATTGTAATCCTGCTAATTTGATTCCTTCCTCAGAATCACTGCTAGATGGGTCATTAAAATATTTTATAAAAATTTGCTATTTCACGTGAAGATTGTGAGGTGTTTCTGACAGTATTGTGTAAAAACTATAGAAGCTCTTGTATATCCTTTCCTTCCAGATCCTCACACAAAGGCTATATTAATTAAAATGTGTGTTTTAGTTTGACTAAAGCTTATAGCTCGGGCTGGTTTATTCTATGCCTCAAGACAGACATCTCAAAATTTAGTTTTAAATATTTTTGTGGATTTTGAACCTTGGTTTTGGCATTTGAAAGGCATGGAGAAACATGCTGCAGTAATAATTTCAAGAAGTACATCGATAATAGTAGAGAAAGGCATTTCTCTCCATGTAAAGGGTATTAAATTATGCTTGACTGCAGAAGGCCATTTTAAAATTTACCGTAAATCTTAACACGTGTTACTGGGAGAACTCTCAACACAAGAGGAGAAGCAATTGCAGCTAGTCTTTTAAAGACTGAGCTCTCTCTGATTCGCATGTTGTGTGTCACCCCTGTAAATAAATACTTACGTTAAAAGCATTGGAGTGAGTCCACTTGAAGCAAAAGCCTACGATAAAATACAGCTAACTAAAATGATGAGATTATTCTGAATCTTCATTTTCAAATTGCAGTTATCATTGTATTTTGTTGTGATAAGAGCTCATGAAGTTATTCCAGAGTCTGTATAAAATATCCTTCCTCAGCTGGTTAGAATAGGATGCTGATAATGCCAAGGTCACAGCTTTGATCCCTGTATGGGTCATTCCTATAAGAGTTGGACTTGGTCATCCTTGTGGGTCCCTTCCAACTCAGAATATTCTGAGTGATTCTGTGTGTGCAAGAAATGCAATTTTTAAGAAATGCAATGTTTACTAAAACAAAACTTGGCTTAATCTGGATGCTTTGTTTTCAATTGTTCTGTCAAAACTAATTTTTAGATATTAAAAAAAAGGTGAACTAATGAATAACAATGAATCTTCACTTAAGAGACCTGTTTTTATATTTTGATGAAAATACTCTACTATAGATAAAACATTCTAATGATACAAAGTCATTAGTGCTGGAAGTTAATGAGAGTTTTTGTTGGTTTATTGTCATGAATACATTCAAAGATGTTATGATAATATTTACTGGAAAAAATTGTCAGACATGTATGCCAGTGGCTGCTGCAGCATGAATTTACAGGATAAACTTCCATAGTCAGTCTTTGATCATATACATCTCTGTTTAGTCAGCATTTATACAGCTAACTGGTATGTAGAAAAGTTTCGCTGGTATGACTGAGTCAGAATTGAGAAGTGGGAGTTTCATTTCTCATGATTAAAATACCAATGCTCCTTATGTGCATAAACATTTATGTGAACTTTTGTAATTATTTCCAGAAATCTTATCATCTTATTACTACTTGATTTTTTTCCCAAAGAAATATTCTTGCAGTCATTGGTTAAAAGAAAAGAAAAAGGTGTATTTGTTGTTACAAATTTCTAACAATTAACTTATCAGGGTCAAGTTGGGTTGAGCAAAGTATTGGCAACTAACTTATTATCTGGAAACTTTGAAAAAGCCAGTGTTGCTTTAACCCAGCAGTGCCCCTGCCTGCCCCTGACCCACTGCTCCATATACTCCAGTTAAGCCACGAAGCACACAGGAGCAGACAATTGAGAAAGGAGTTTCCTGTAATTAAGTTACTGTAACTTAGTCCTTGACTCGAGGGTCCCCAGTGGGTGGGCAGACTATTTGCTTTTCTGCTACCTCTTCTGTCAAACCTTTTAGAGTCAACAGTTATATTTATAAATGTCAATGCTTGCTTTGTGTTTTCGGGAGAAAAAACCCAGGACCTGGAGATTTGATTGCTGCAAAGATGGAAGTGTGTGCATATCACACAGGGAAAAATATTCTTCAGTAAGCTTTTGTAGCTATCAAGGAGTGGTAGACAAACAAATTAAAACAAAAAACTCGTACCATGATCCACGTATAACTATTTCTTAACTGTTTTCCTTTGTCAAAGCTATTATATTCTATTTACAATGGATGCATTTAGAACAATGCACTGTGTCAATACCAGGAAGTGGATTGAGTGTATTTCTGTTTTAGCTTGCAAAGGAATTAGCATTTGTTCTGCTTGTGTTTGCTGAAAAGTCACTCTTAAACTTCTAGTATGGTTAACCACTGGAAATAAGGCTGTGACAGGAGTACCCCACCCACTGCACAAATTCCTCCTCTCACTTTTAGGGAGGCCGCTGTGATTCACGGTGGCTGCTCATGATGGTGTCTGGAGCTGAGCAGTCACTGATTTGCAAAAATTTAGGGGAATGAATGTTGACTTTTTTCATTACAAATTATCTGTCTTATAGGATTGAAACTTTTAATAGCTTAACAAAATTTAAAATTTACTTACTGAATATTTTTCATCAAACACAAGTGTTTCATCCTATGGGTAGTGGATTAATTTTTTTGTCCTGATACCTGTGAACAGCTGTTCTTAACATAGCTAGGCTTGCTTCAAAGAAACCAGATGAGGTCTGCCTTAGTATCTATGTGGAAGACTCCTGGACTCAAAGTTTTTGGGGTATCAAAGTGCTACCTTAGCAGTAGCTTTATGTAAAACACTTAGAAAATGTGTATGGATGTGGGAACCTTTATTCAGTTTCTCCAGGCAGCTTGACTGGTTGTTTTTCTGTGCCTTAAAAGTAGACATATTTGAAGGAGATATGAGGAAGTTAAACTCCCACAAAGTCTTCTTCCTTTCCCTCTTCCCACACCAGCTTTTTCATTAAGTAAGAGGCATGACTTCCCACAGCTGGATCCTCTCTTACTGACTTCATGGTTCACACTTGCATCCTGAAGGAAACGAACGTTACACCTGGACTTTATAAACAGCTACTGACAAATCCCTGCGGACAACAAGTTTATGTCATTGTAAAATTTCCTACAGCGACAAGCAGTGGTTTTCCTTGCATTGTGTACCTGATGGCACTAGTGGGAGCCTACCAGCTGTTTCTGCTGCTGCTTGTGATAAGACTCATTCCGTTTTGTAACTCCTCTGACTTACGTTTGTGTGCTATTTCTGCTGTAATACGCAATGCTGCACAGGAAAAACGTGCAAGCACAGCCCAATGGATCATACCCTTCAAATGCAATGAAGAAAATAGCATTGGTATTTCTACCTCCAAATTTTGCTAAGGCTGATTCTTTCGTGGCAGGAATGCCAGGGTATGGTCATACAGGTTAGTAAGTGCTGCGTGCTGCCTTTTGTCCCAGTGCTGTGTGGGCTTTCAGTGTGTCATGTTCATGGAAAAAGCTGTCGTTATGCTTTGTTATTACTACACCCCTTTTAAAGAAACACTGAAGTAGATGGGAAAATGAAGCATCTTATCTAAAGCTTTTTCAGATCTTACGTGCATGTGAAGTTTTAGGCAACTGTGGTGATAGTGCCCTTGTAGGCTTAATGGTACGTCACTGGGCTGAGATGGGCACCAAAAAAATCTGTGTGCTGACGCTGGGTGGGTGAGATGGAACATAAAAGGCCTTGGATACTTATACAGAAGGTGGTGGGCATTGTGGACTTCCCTGCAAAAGGATATTGTGCATTTTAAAAAATCACATGAGTTGAAGGGGAGACCAGAGAAGACAGCTCCAAATAAATAAGCCACTGTGAACCAAGGAAAGGCCTTTAGCTGAAAATGGTTGGAAGCTAGAAAAATGGTGGGGAAAACATAGTACATGCCTTTCATATTCTCACTGTTCCCAGTAATTTAATCTTCCTGTGCTGGGTTATTACTCCTTAGTTACTATTCATAGCCTCATGTTGCAGCAGCTTTTAATGCCCTCAAAATCATATCTTGATGGAGGAGGAAGTGTCTGTATAAAGACAATATCTGAAATTCTTAACCCTAGTGTTTATAAAAGGAGGTGATGAAGCCTAAGTAGATTTGAAATCTGGTTGAAAATGGGAGAAATACGAAGTGGAAGGGTGATGAAATTGGATATTCTGTTTCTGACTCCTCGCTAAAGTGTTGGCCTCCTTAGGCACACTGCAAGAGGGTGGCACATCTTGCTTTGAAAAAGGGGTCGTAGGCTCTTGTCATAATGCATGATGACTCTTGTCATAACTCTTGACATCTGGGCGAGCCTGCACTCCGCAGAAGCTGAGCGCTAGCAGCAGCCGAAGCAGGCTGCTTTGCTGCAGCCGCTCTGTGCGCAGCCCCTGCGGTGTGCAGCACAGCCCATGTTCTCTGCTAGTGCATCAGGCATGAAACCACAGCCTGGAATCAACTGGCTATTTTCCTGAAAGCACTTTGATGAACTGCCTGAGTCACTGAGCCACGCTGGCTGGGTCCCGCTTTCTTTCTCAGTCGCCAGCAGGCTGAAACTGGACGGAATTCCAAACATCCTCAGCTCAGTGAAGAGGAGGAGGAGGAGGTGGTGGCTGTCTTGATGTAGGGCAGTGAAGGGCAGTGAGAGGTAGATTGTTCTGGACGTTGTGAAATGTTTGAGTATAGTAAAACCTGCTCCTCATCAGAAGTGAAGATGCAGTTGCTGTAATGTAATGGTGATTAAGTCACTGATTACAAAGGTTGGGCTATTAACAAGTAGAATAACTTGTTCTTCAAATGCCAAGCACTTTCCCTGGTGTCCTGACTGGCTGGGATCCTGCCAAAGATCAGCGTTCCAGTCATCCACGAATTATAAAAAGTTTATGTGGCCTGAACTGCTTAAACTTGAGGTTTGGAAAATCATGGAGGGTTTTTTAATACCAATGGTCCCATTTTCAAAGAATTACTTTTGTTTTTCTGTTTCAGTGGTAACTAATTCTTAGTTCTCAAGCAATTAAGAAGTGTAGCACTTGAGTTTGATGCATTTTTTTGCTTTTGTATCAATAAATTGCACATGATGTAAAATTATGTGTATCATGTTTTACACATAATGTGCACATATTAAATAACCAGTTTGGGGTAGTTCAAAACAGGGAGGCTAAATGTGGCTTGCATGAAGCAAATGGGATGCATCTTGATGAAAACCAGCTAGTTTCTTTCAAGCCCTTCTGAATCCTAATGGTATTAATTTTTTTCTAAATTGATCTTCCAAACTGAGAAAAATCTAAAACAATTCGAACACTCCTGGAGGAGCAAAGGTTCCTTGCTAAAGAGAAGAAAGAAGTGGCATACTCATTTTCTGTGTATTGGAGTGTAAAAATTCCTTTTCCTATCAGGAATGATAAACAGTGTCTAATTATTGAATTTATTAATTATTTTGAGCTTAGCTCTGTATATAAAATGCTTGAAAAAAATGATTGAACACTCCTTCATAAATAGCATTTTTAAATTTTTTTTGTTATGTTTAGCATCCGTCTTGCTTACCACCTCAGAAATGTGCTGCTGATCCTAAAAAAGCTATCGCAGGTTTAAATTGCCTTTTTCTGTTTAAAAATAATTTGAGTATCGTAGAATGTTTTTTGGAGAAGGCCCCAACCAGAAGTTACACTCTGTAATACTGCAGACTTAGCTGTGTGTGACCTGGAGTAAAATTATAAATGTACTACTCTGTGATTACAGATGTTAGCAGTATGCTTTGCATCTGCTCTTTCTAGATTGGGCATGATAACCATTGCTTCTCTTGAGATTTCTTTATGGGAAGACTTTGTCACCAAACAGAACAGTTACTGTTGTTAAAGCAATTCCCATGTGTTAAATTGCTGTTCCGCAATAATTGGAGCAGCCTAAAAAGACACAGTTATAATGACAATTGTCCTGTTAGAAATGCTGATTTAAAGTAGCTTCCTTTGCCACTTTCATCATGGCTTGTTTTGGTTTCTTTTTAGTGATGGTGGTGGTGGTTTGAGGTGTTTTTCTTTACTATCATATATTCCATGTTATTGTGTGGAAACACAAACCAGATTGCTGGCAACTGCACAGGGTTAATATACAGAAAATAAGTAATAGTAACAGTTAAACTTTCAACAGTTTCTTAAATGTAAATCAGCTTTCATCCTGACAACTGTGTCTTTTCCCTCCTTTTGGAATTTCTGCCATATTTTGTCTTGCTCCTTTATTCAAGTGACAAGCCAGAAACCTGTTTTCAGATTCACTGATTTCACCTCCTCCCCAGCCATATTTGTTCCAAAGCAACTTAAAGGACATGGAAGGATAAGAGACAAAAATGGGTTCCTTGCTGCTAGTTAAAGTGAGCTGCAACTCTTAAGAGAAATGAGAATGTCAAGGTTACATTCTTTCATCTTGTGCTGACCAGATCCTTAAAACCAAAAGATCCAAAGTAGTAAAAATAAAGATACGAAGACATTTTGCTGTTTGAGTTGCAGAAGCACAGGTACACGCCCCCCCACGCCCTGTTACTGACCACTTGATTCTGAAGAATTTTGACAGGTGCTATATAGTTAACAAAAGTAAACCTGCTAGTAGTAAGTATCATTATTTTTTTGTTGTTTAATTACCAAGTTATATGTCTATCAGTAGTTTCAAACTATGCCTGCCACTGACGTTATAAGTGGGCTGAGAGGCCTCGATATCCTAAATTTAAACTTGACAGATTAATACAGACAGAGGAAAGTTTAGTTGTTATGTTTTGCTTTTTTAATTGGCTCCCTGTAGTTTTATTTAGCTTAAAAAAGGGGGTAAATGCTGCTTGCTGATAAACCAGAAGGGGAGGTAGCTTTGATGTTTTATGAGCAATAAAAAATTGTGAAGTGATATGTCAAACTCCTGAAGTCAACTTCTTGAAGAGTCAGCAAGCTAAGGAGAGCAGGGAAGAGGAGAAAAGGTGGGAGGCTGCTTCTGTGCTGTGTCCAGATCCATTAGTTGTGCAGGCAAAAGAGCACATAGGATACTTTAATTCTTTAAATGATATACACATTAGTTTCTGGTCATCTCTTTGGTTAGAATATGCTGCAAAACCAATTGTGCAGTTCAAGACATGAAAAATTACCAAATTCTTTGAAAAAAAAAAATCTTAGTTGTGGGTTTTGTGGAGTGGGTCTTAAAATAAATTCCATTACGTCTTGGCAGTGGTTCCTGCAACATATATTGTAGAATAATTTAAAATGGACACAGCTTCCAGGTGCAGTAAACACTTGTTTTCCCATATCCACACAATGTAGCCTGTGCTTCAAATGGTGGAATGACCAAAAAAAATGATTAAGGTGGTAAGAATTTGAGCTTAACCTCTGTCCTAGCAAATCTGGGCTCTTGCGGTTCAGGAAAGCCAGGCAATCCAAATTATTTGGGTTCTGTTATGTCTACTTTCTGTCGAGATAGTTATAAACCACATGCTGCTTCTCAATGTCTGTTTGTTAAGAAGGGTGGTTATCAGTTTATGTATTTGTACTTTTCACTGCATAAAAATTTCATGTTCACGGTTAAATCTTATCTCATGAGAGGGTATGTGTTTCACAATTGGAAGAAACAAGTTATGTGTGAGACTAATTGTTAGGGAATTTTGCCTGATGTCTGGCCAGGAGATGGTTCTGTCTGCTCATATCCAAAGTAAGCCAGCGTTTCTAAAGATGGGATGTCCTGCCTTGAATGTTTTGTGGTTTTGCCGTACGAATACAATTTGTAGGCAACAGGAAATCCTTTAGGAAGATAAGGCTCTGCTACAACTCTCCCAAAAAGCAAACGGCTGCATTCAAGGTTTGTCCCCAGTTAGGATTCCTACCCTGTGGAGAGTCTTGGTATTAGATTCCAGCCCTAGGAGCTCTGTAGTCACTCAAAACACAAAGAGCCTTCTTCACGCTCTAAGTATGATATGTATAAATAGAATTTTTCTCATGTCTTTAGTGATTTTTTTTTTTCACAACTGAGTAGTGGTAAACTACATTATTTTTGTTTAAAGGCTGTCTACAATTTTTGAGGATCATAGGCTTTCCACCTTCAAATAAGTGGCAGTATTAACTAGAGGCACTGGCTGATCTTACAGCATTTGGCAAATTTCAAATAGGAAATTGAGGGATCCCCAAAGCTGCCCAGCACACAAATATTTTGTGACCTGCTGAAACAGGCAAAGTATTTAAAGATCCTTTCCATTGACAGCTGCTAGCTAGGAAATCCTTGTGAAAGAAAGGAGACACGTAACAGAAAGATGACTTTCTTGAGTGTGAAGTCTGTCGTGAACTAGTTGCTCATTTCTCTCCTCAGAAATATTGATGAAGAATGTCCTAATCGTATATTCGTTATTAAGGGTTATTGGTTAGTTCTGCTGCTTGCCACCCCCTCTCATTTCAACCTCTTGAAGGAAAAAACTCACACCTGCATCTTCTTATATACCTGGACCCCACTTCTTGAGACTTTGGTCTTAAAAGAGCATTGTGCTACACTCCTGGAAGGAGGTGGGTTCTTGTAATTACAGAATCAGTGGGTGCAAGGAGCCATATGGGTGAGTTGTGTTGCAGCACTGAGGTTTCAGGTTACATCTTGAAATGGTAATTTTAGGATCTACAAATAAAAATATTCGGCTTGTTGCATATTTCCTGTCAATGTTGTGCATTTAATGAAGTGCTCAGAAATATTTTAAGTGTTTCATAAGAGGAATGCTGAAGAAAAATAATGCCTGCGTTTCACATGGTGAAGAAGTCTAATGCTGTTGAGAACCCGAGTTCCTGTGTTTGTCACAGTTCTTCAGCTCTTACTGCAAGATATGGCTACACCCAGGGTGACAGGGACTGATGGCTTCTGAACAGGTCTTATGTTTATGCCTAAGGTTTTCTAACAATGGAGTTTATCTGTTCTACAAGGCTTCAGGTGTACTGAGAGGACTGTTTTTTTGGCCAACTCCCAAGCTAAAGGGCTCATGATGACATGACAAGCTTCATTTGATTGGGAGAAGCAGCAATGGGAACTCACAGTGCTTTATGCTTCTGGGGAAGTTGCTCTGTACACTGCTTCCAGAAACTTGTATGTCGAGTCAGAAAGCTAGACTTTCTGCTTTAGAATCAGAACAACTGATTCTATGTACAGCTGGGCCTCTGCCATCTTTTGTTGTGACTTAAACTTCTGTATCATATATGGATGCTGTGCATTCATCACAGACCACAACTCGCTCATCCCTTCAGGCCTGGCTGGAATCCCCATTATCGATACAGCAGCTCCAGTCCATTTTGCCACACATATTTCAGACAGACGGAGACATGTGGATATGATTCAGATCATGCCTTCGGAGTAGTTCTGTGGTCTAAATCCAACTGTCCCAGAGTGTTCCTGTGCCCTGTGCTACGCTGAGCTCTCCTGGCCACCAGGGAGGAATGGTACAACCCTATCAGAGCTAGGCCTAGCCTTGGCCCCAGCTGGGGCTGTGTTTGTGTAATCGGGTGCAGGAGAATGAGCCAAAACCACCAGAACTGCAACACATTTTTAAGTGCTGAGCCCTCCTTTTTGTGAACAGACTGAAGATAGTGGTTTAGACTTTGTTTGGATAGAGGTAAATTTTTTTTATGAGCTCTGATGGGCAGGATTTGACTCAGCTTCATACATTTCCTTGGTGTTTTAAGAATGTGGTATTTTAAATGAAGATTTATTTTTGGGGTTGTTTTTGGGGTTTTGGGTTTTTATTTTTCATTTCTTTGTGGGTGCTAAGCCTGTATTTAGATTTTTACATTTTTGGAAGATAGCTGGGCTATCTGGATAGCTGGCTTCTGTGGACCCTTTCCTTGAGAGGTGGGGAAATCAAAGGTTTGCTAAGACTAAAAACTATTGCACAAGCTTTTTAAGTTCACAAATTTAAAAGTCATGGAATTACTGCTGTGACTGAGCTGTACGATACCCAAAACCAGGTTTGCACTTACCTACTGTGGGAAAATGTCACTGCATTGTTGTTATTTCTGAATTCAGACAAATAACTGCCTTTTATAAAATTGTCAGAGTTTATAGGCATATTTACTTTACAGCTACTTTTATAAGTTACCCACACCCTTCTCTGCATGTGAATAAAAGAGCTGGAAAGGCCACACTGATAATGTCATACCAGGAAATCTTTAATGTGAAATACAGAGAACGTGGGGAGGAGGGAAGCTTGCGGGGCAGGAAAAATCACACTGAAGATAATGTATGGGGGGAAAAAATATTGGTTTTACATCTACTCCTTTTTTTTCATTTTTAAATTTAAAGAAAAGAAATATAGGTTGCCTTTGACATAAGCCAACAAATGTGTTTGTAAGCATTGATATACAGGGAGGCTTCTTGGTTCCATGTTTAAGCCTTTAAAATTCCTCTAAAATTGAATGCATATTAAAAAGGGGAAAAAAGAAGCAGAAAACTAAGAAAACAACCAACCAACCAACCAACCAACCAACTGAAAAAACCCCAGAGTCTTGTAGAGCTGAAAATACTGCCTGTTGACCAGACTTGATCCTGCTTAATCTTTTTCTGCCAAGTTAGACATTCTGGCAAGCTTCCTCAAGTCTGGATGTATTCAAGTACTGTATTTGGCTGACTTAGTTTGTTACTTTGTAAAGATATATGAAAATCCCAGTTCAAACATTTCAGCCTATAGTTGTTTTTACAATCTGTCAAGAAGCACAACTAATTGATATTTCATTTTATACATCAGATATAATTTTTCTACCAGTACATTATGTATTTGGAAGTACATTTTCCACTTAAGCAAGTTCTGCTACTATGTATTTTATCTGAAACACTTCAGAGTTTTACAGAATATTTGCTCTTTCTGCTGAACCAGGTATAGTGACACTTGGCAAGTCACTAACTTTTTCCCACCTTTTTTCAAATTAGCAGTGTCTTCCAGGTTTTGGCTTCAAAGTGTTTCATCTGACTTTAATGCACAGTCTGTCCCTGTGGAGATGACTTTGTTGTCTTAACTTTGAGTTTATGAAGAACTGCAAAACCATTACATATGAGACTTCCTGTATTTGAAGGCCTTTGATAGTTCCGTCCCTTGTATAAGGGGAAATAAAAGCTGAAATTTAAAATGATAAAAGTAAAACTAATCAAAACTGTATGGTTTGATTGTATATGTTAATTGGTCTTTCTTCCAAGTCCAGTGCTGATTTTAGCAGTAATTCTGCTTGTCAATACACGTATTACCTATTGGATTTGGTGTATGAAGAAAAGTGGGAATTTCTGTCTTCAAATAAGTTTTGTTTTAGCTGAGGAAAATATGTGGACTTCCTGATGAAAAGAATAAACACTAAATCTGCACCTGTTGGAGAGGTGTTTAGAAGTTTCTAAAGTCTGGAAGTACTGCAGGAGGTGTGTGAGCCCATCCCCTGCAAAATGTGGTCTTTGGAAGCTGAAGACCTGAACTGCAAAGGTTTTATTTCTGGTATCTCGTACTGTTTAGAAAGAGATTTAGTCTTTTAAGCAAGAACTTACATTGTAGAATCAGCCATGACAAAAAGATTTTTATCCCTAATTATGCCATCAGTTCAATCCCGTTTCTAGACCGAACATGTCTGCGTGTTTAGCTTACACCATTAAACTTTTGTTTGAAGAAATGGTTGTGACCCTCAGACAGGTACCTCTTGACTGCCTAAATTGAACAGATTGAGCTGCTTTTGCCTGTTGTTACAATGTAGGGTTTCTGACAACATATGTTTCTCATGCCTTATTTTGCAGTCTTTACAATGCTTGGATGTTCTTTTTGAAATGTAAGAGCTGGAGCTTGACTGCACTGAAATCCTGCACATCATTTTATTTGTCTAGAAGTAGGCATTTTTTCCCTATTCCCACTTGATTAAGATGCTTAGGATTATTTATAAATAGGGGGAAATGGTCTCCCAGCCATGTGGAATTAGTGTACAGGCAGAAACTTGATGAGATGGAATATTGCTGTGTTCCTAAAATAAGTTGAAAACCTTTATAAGAAAGGTACTATCTCATTACTAGACTACACAGGGTTAAACTTAGGCACAGAAAGAAGCCAAAAGTTGATTTTCTTCATTTATTTCTCACAAGAAATCCACTGGAACAGCAGTCCTTGTAATTGATGCAGATCTCATGAATTCTTTTCTGCTGACATGGAATAAAGGCTAATCCAGGTCAGTCAGTACCTTGTAATTAATGCACATTCTTTTTCCTTTTTTTTTTTTTTTAACTCTCTCTTTTAATTTATTTCCTTTTTTTTTCCTTTTTTATTCTTTTTTTTTTCTTAGTAGGGAAAAGGGAGCAATCCCTGGTTTAAATCTGTGAGCTGGTCCAAAATGATTATAAAAGTTTTGAATGGAATTGCAGGTTACAGAGTAAAACTGTGCTAAACTACCAAATAAGAGAGCCCCTTTTACAAGTAATTTTTAAATGCAGGGGGAGGATTTTGTAATGTTCCTCCCTGCCCACCCTGGTCTTGTCAGTTTGCAGAGAAGCAGTAGCTTCCCATTACCATGTAATAGCACAGGGTGTTGGAAGGGTTAAGCGGAAAGGAAGATAAAAGCTACTTTGAGCTCACTTTGTTGCCTTGAACTTTGGATGCTGTTGAATATAGCAGTCATCTGTGATCACAGGTATCTTAGCAGCTGTATAATCAAAAACTATAAATGTCCAGATAGGAAATGATCCAGTAATTAGAGGAAACAGTTCTGAACTGATGACTTAAAGTCACTTTCGTTCTTAAATCACACAGTTGTGGCTGTTAGACTTTATCCTGTGATCTTTTCTCAGTACCTTGGCAGAGTACTTGAAAACTCTGATAATCAGATTGGCTGAGCGCTAGAAAGGAGAGAAGGATTGGGATTGTTTTTTGTAGCTCCTTGCCAAAGAAGCACCTCCTGATGGAGAGGTGTCATTGCTTAAGTAGACTGGAAGGAAGCTGGTCTCTGTCTTACCTAGACGCCTACCTTTCTTTCTTTGTGTGTGTTGTATTGCAAATATTAATACAAATGCAAGGGAGGGCTCTAGGGTGGCTTTGCATATGTGCCACTGAAATCTAAACACTAATCAAAGCTTGAAAAAGAGCTCAGATTTTTAACTTGGACGGGTTTCAGAATTAAAAAAAAGAAATCCGTGGCCTACTTACCGAACAAATGGGAAATACGTGTTTAGTTCCTGTGTGTAATAAAACCCTGAATGTTGGGGCTTTGTGGTTTTTTTCTTTCCTTTTTTTTTTTTTCCCTACTAGAAGAACATTATGAAACATTCAAAAGTGAAATGGATTTGTTTAAAACTGTCTTGGTTTAGAGACAAATTTAGGAGAAAATGCTGGTGGGATTTTGAAATCTAGGCTCAGAAGTCTTCAGTGAAGGATTTCCTGAAAGTCATATAAGAGAACTCTCTTTTCAGAAGCACAAAAGAACCTCTTCTATGATGTTGAATAGTTGCTTAGTTATCTACATATGTGCACACAATATTATTTGCTTCTTCAAAGTACTTGAGTGTGTTTTTGCATATTATGTCTACTAACCTTGTGCCATGTGACTTGGAGATCAAAATAATGACTCACAAATTTGCTTGTTGGCTTGGTCCTAATTATGACTTATATTACTGAAAAATCCCTTGTCACCTCTTCAGATTCTCCCAAGAGATTACTCTTGCTAAAATGCCAAGAGTCTCCTTATCAGTATTGGATACTGAAAACAATGCGGTGTCAAACAGCCTGATGCAGTGGAAATTGAAATACACAGTGATTCACTGGCTTTGCAAATAAACTGATTCACAGGTTATGATTAAAAGTTCTAAGGATGCTGCATTTAATGATAATTTTCTGCTTAAAATATGTCCCTTTTGAAACGCTAGTATGTTATGGGGAGGTGACTAATCTAGGCTGATTTGTGGACTGCCAACTTTGAGAACAACAAAAAACATCCCTGAAGAAACTGTGTCCTCAAACAAATACACAGACACAGACAAAATCTATTTGTTTTCTCTTTTGGGTCATACATGGCTGGCTCACAGTCCAAGTTACTGTTCTGTGTCCTTGTAACTACAGAATAATTGTGATTAGTTTCACAGAATAGTCTTTTGAAGTTTTTTCAGTGTGCTTAAGATACTCTGAGATCTCCATGTCAAGATGTTATAGCAACATTTTGTGTTTAAATCAGGTGTGGGAATGGAATGTCCAGAAAGCTTACATGTACTTTCAATGCCTTTCCTCTGCTTAAAAACCAAAATAAGTTAGTTTTGAAACACCTCTTGTGAACTGTGCTGCCAGTAGCAGCAATTCTAATATTACCATAGCAAAAATATAATTTTAAAGTGCTTATTGAATCAGAAATCAGCATATTTGGACTCAGTACTACAAAGTTCTCAGAACAAGACATTTAAGCAAATGAGTAACTTTAAATTAATGAAGGATTCATAGATATAGAGAGGTTGGCATGCTCACTGCTAAGTACTCAAGTTAAAATTTCCCCCTTGCAGGAAAAGAGCTATGATTTCATGATAAAGTTAAGCAGTTTTATCAGCAGTACCATAAGAAGGAACAGTCCCATCCTATGTGTAGTTACATATTCACTTACCTCTGCTTGCTCTCACCCAGCATGCAAACCATAATGTTTCAGGAGCAAGACCAGCAGGAATGCAATTTTTTTTTAGTTTGAGGGGTTTTTTTGCATGTGAGCTGATTAGCCATCCCTGAGCCCACTTATTGCTGGGCTTTGTTGCTAAACTTCCATGTTAGTTTTAAATACTTTGCAGGGTAAATCATATTTTGTGCAGTGGATTTGCCCAACTTTATTAAATGTGAAGGCTTAATTCAAGATTATTCAGGCCTCAGTAAGGTATTCTGCTTCATGCGTGCTGAAAAAGTGACTGTAACTCATTTTCCCTTCTCTCTGGTGTTAACTCTGTGCTAATGAAATAATGGAACTTCTGGACTCGAGTAATAAAAACATACTTTGCCTCTGAAGCAGATGAGGGGCTGTTTCTCATCCAGCCGGGGAAATGTGATACTTTTAATGCCAAGTTGGGAAAGGATGTAATTGATAGCTTTGCACAGAGCAACAGGCACAGCTTGCAGAGGGAAAGTGGCGTTTTTGTTGGCTCTGGGACGAGACTTTGAAATCTGGGTCTGTTTATTTCCTTGCCTGTAATACTTAAACAAGTCCCTGACTTGCCTAAGGAACCTGATAGGAGCTTGACAGTGTTCTAGGCAACCCGAAGGGAAGAATTTAACCTGTCATCTCAGGGGAATTTTCTCTTTTCTTTTTCTCCTCCATGGTTAGTACTTAATAATGTTTCACTCTGCATACCACCCTTCTTTGTTCCTGTAGTCCCAGATCTTATCCTGCGGCAAAAAAGATGCTGCTGACAATCATACCTTTATAAAGTAGTAACTATCCCCTGCTGTAAGGCTCTTTAATGCCTATTGCTCGTTTTGTTACAGGAGACAGTTGTTTGCAGCTGGGAGGAGGTAAGTTCTGAGTAGGACAGAAAACTGAGGCGTAGTGGCTGGCTCTTTTTCAGATGAAGCTACACCCATACTGTAACACAATGAGCTTGGCAAAATGTTGGCAGATTTTGCTGAGAGATTAAATGACGACGATAGTTACTCTTTGGTTATGGATTTACTGAAGATGGTCATCGTATACAAATATAATTTTAAAAATATTTTTACTGTGATAGTTGGGTACTACAGCTCTCAAGATCCCACAGGTCTCTTCCACTCAAATTAAAGGGAAAAAAGCATCGTGGTTCTAGAATCCAGGAGGCTCTCTGCTGAACTGCAGATTACAATCCAAAACAAAAAGCAGGAAACATACTCTTTAAAAAAAAATTTAAAATCTCAATGTCATGAGCAGGAGAAATGCAAGTGTCATTTTACTGACAGATTAAACTGTCCCAGTTTGGAGGGCTCAGTGTGCACATAAACACCAAGAAGAATAAAAAAGTATCTAGGGGTTTCCTCTGAAACTGCATCCCTTAAGAGTGGATGAAAGGAGACCCTATCCTTGCTTGAAGGATTGGAAAATGACGTAGAAAAATGGATCTGCCTGTAAAATACACCGCAAATGTCTGGGCTTTCCAAGAGTAAGTGCTAATTTTCAGAGTCCTGGGATTGTATTTACCAATGATTTGGTATAATTACTTGGTTGTATTTAGAATGCAGTGCCTAGACTAGCTTATTCTTTGTACAACGGTATCTAAATAAAGCCTGTGATTATGATCTGTGCTCTCCAAATCTCTAATCTGTCTGAAGGAGAGCAAACAGGAGCTCTGACTTTAAGGTGTGTTTTTGGTGGGTTTTAATTTTTTTTACACTATTTGCTCAGTGGTTGGTATAATCCTGTTTAAAAGGGTTTTTTTGCTTATTGAGCATGTTCTGTCTGGCTACCATTGTTTCATCCCTCATTCATAACTGAGTAACTTAATACTGAAATCAAACAAGTTGGAGTTTCAAACAGAGACGACATTTTTTTGTCATCCCGTTTTCGTTTTGTTTTGTGCAAACAGGTAGTACTTTTGTTGGCTGTTCTGCAGCTAGTGTCACATTGAAAACATCTGAAGCCAATTTTTGTGCAGAGTAAACATTCTGTGGTTAGAAGGGCTTAATTAGCTCAGGTGCCTTTACTGCTGGCACATAGCTCCTTATCTTGAAAGCAGTGTCCACCAACTAATCCTTTATTTATGTGGGGCTTTGGAATTTCCCTTGAAATGCCTTTTTGTAACCTCTCCCAGTATGCATGGGAAGTGAACAGATTGTCAGGTAAACAGGGAGGTTGCTGGTAAGCAAATTAATAATACAGATGAATGTAAGTTTCTTCTCACTGGTGGCAGGTTGGATGCCTGTGATTCAACCTCGGAAAGAGTGCCAGTGATGTGCTTATGCCGGTGATACGGTTTGTTACCTTTTGTTGTACCATTTTACAAAGGAATCTTTTTCTTGTGTTTATGCATGGGAGGATGGAATTTGTTAATCAAATGTCCAAGGCTATGTTTTCAGTGCTCAGAAGGAGGGAATTGTTCAATGACAATGGCTAATTTGCGATAGCAATCGCAATGTGAAATCCTAGTGGGCAGTTGGATCTCTTCGTCTAAAGCAAGCCGATATCACAGCGTATTCTACAATTCAGCATGAACAAAACGAGAGCCTATTTCCATTTTACCATGATGGAACTAACTCAGCTTTACTCCCTTGGCAAAAAAAGGTAGCATTTTAGTTTGGTTTTGGTAAATTCTTAGCCCCATTGTGAAACGGTCTTTCTGATTACAGGATTAAAGGTAATCCTAGAGAATCCTGATAGCGGTGGCTGGAAAAGAAAATCTGTAAAACCATTGTATTCCATTTCTCAGGTGTCTGGTTTTATAATAGTGTATGATTGCACTGACAACTGCTTAATTGAGAGTATCCCATCATAGGAGGAGAACAAGGAGTATGGCAGAAGTTAATGCTTTCTCCTGTTCCATATTGGGAGAAAGGTAGTAGTGTAGGGAAGGTGAATCAGACAGAAGTAAAGAAATCATAATTTTGGCTTAGCTCTACTCTGCATGGTAAAAGAAGCTTGTAGACATCATACCTGAAAAAGCTACCTTCATACTCATTTTTTTTAACCCAAGAGCCAGATAGTTTCCCATTTCAGATTAGATTTCAGGTGTAGGCCTTCCCTACAGGAAGAAAATAAATTCTGATCTGTTTTGAGTTATTTTTGTTACTCTTATTCAAGGTACTGCAGCAATAGCAATATTGCTATTAGTGTATAATGGAGTGAACTGGGCTAGACTAAGATGGTGTATCTCCCTGGTGCAATGGAGGGTGTTTGCCTCTCTTTTTTTCTCTAATACTCCCTGCATTTAGGCTCTGAAGGAAGGATTATGTGTGCCCATAGTTGAAGACTTTTTTAAGCTTTAGGGGGATTTAGTGGGAATGGACTCTCAAGCAGGCGTCATGGCCATGGGCACAGGTGCTTGAACTGAAAGTGATCACCCAGGCTCCAGCTGGCAGAAGAGTGCAAGAAAAATGCTCTTATAGACCCAATAAAAGCAAGTGCTCATGAATGTTATTTCTGCTGCAAGTTTAACGTGTAACGATAGTACAGAAGATGCCTGCTCAGAGGCATTTAACTCAGAATTCAGGGTTGACTTGTTCAGATCAAAGGGGGAACTCAACCAAAAGACTCATTCAGACTTTGAGAGATGAACTTCTGAAATTTTTTAAATTGTTATTATTATTTTTACTTTTTTTAAGAGTGTAACAATCTGCACATCTGAGTGTAATGCTGATCCTGCTGGTAAGACTTAAGAGTGAACCAATTCCAGGGGAAAATCGAAAGCATAATAGCTTTTGGTATCCAGTCTCTTGTGGAATGGAGTCGGATCTTTGTTTTTTATCAGAGAAAGGGTCATAACCTCATCAAGCATTCCCTCCCTTCCTCATGACTCCCCAAAGGTGCAGTACTCTTAATTGCTTTTGGCAGATAAAAGCTATGAGGAAGTCGGGGAATATGTTTTATTTTATGTTACTGTCATTAGTCTGAACTAGTTCTTAATCTAACATTACAAAGACATTGTTTATAAGGATATATCTATTGCAGTTTGTTTGTTTCTGCTCCTCTGCGTTATATAAGGCAAACAGTAATAGATCCTTAACTTACTGAAAATTGAAAATGTTGTGAATGCTTAAAATTCAACACTTGCCTCTTTCTTTCCAAAATCATTGAGCTTCTCTGCACATTACCCTGATATAATGACTGTATCTGTAATCCTTATACAACACTCACTCTTTTTCATATATTTATATTTTCTAGGTCTATGTAAGAATAAATAGTGAGGTGACATGAGGTGTTTCTAATCAATATAGCAAGTGAACTAAAATGCAAAGCCTTGCTTAGCATTTGATCTTATTGTTGTGAAAAGACTTCTAAATCATACTATCAAGGCAGCAAATAATCTGTGTTGTATGCTTATATTCTCTATCTAGACTATATTGACAGTATATTTTTTCTTCAGCATTAAATGTAATCCAGCAATGATGGTGGGGACTTGGTGGTCCCGTGGCTGTTCCTCCTTTTAGTTGAGTACTGTTAAGACAGCTGGTAGCCCTTCTGCTGCTATGTTTGCTCCAGGATGTTGTCAGTGCCTGCTCAGAAATCTGTAGCTAAGATGGTCATATGTATCTGTGCTTTCCTTGGTGTAAGTGCTGCCTTTAATGTATTGGTCTCTGGCCTTTTCTATTTGTGTTAGGGAATCCTTTTTGTATTTTTACTCTAACATTACTCTGTAAAAATGCATATTTACAAAAAGAACTAAAATTTCTCTGTAGGATAGTACACTCCACAACAGAGCTGTGATATTGTCACAGTCTAGGCAGGTTGTGTAATTGTGATGGAAGAGCTCCTAATTTAAAAAAAAAAAAAAAAAAAAAAAAAAGGGGTATAAATGCTTTGAGTGAACTCATGGACATATAACTTGTAAGATATGTTTAATAGTTAAGTGAGGAACTCTGCTTAAGAAGACAAGTGAGATTGCTCTGACCTTCATTCTTTGCTCGGAAGAATAAAGTTAAGCATATGCGATAAAGATAAAAGTGCACATTGCTGTTTGGTGAATTGGGGCCACTATTAATATTTGAATGTGGTGGCCAAAGCCAAGCATCTAAAAGTGGGAAACTTGGAATTGGATGAGGTATTACCTGATTATTATTATTGGAGGTGGTTTCCTTTTTGATAGATGCAGCTGAAAATCAAACCCTGCTTTCTCCAAATTCTTCGTGTATTTGGAAAGGTGCATGAAGTATGTCAAATAACTAGATTTTTGAACAAGTGTGATATAAAATCTCCAAATTCTTGAATGCTGATTATAGTAATGAAAGGAACAAATCTGTTCCTGGTCATACAGAAAAGAGCTGAAAAGACAAACACTGTATTTACTTGTTAATTTTTGTTCAGGAAGATGTAGCTCATTTGCTTAGTGCTGCCTGAGGGAGGGAGGTGGAAGATGATTAAATTAGTTTTCTGTTTGTTTGTTCAGAGGCTTCAAGTGTTATCATTGGGTTGAGTTTATTTTTCTTTTTTTGATTAAAGGTAGGTGCAGAACTGCAAAGTTAAAAGTTGCTATGCTGGTGGTGAGAAACAAGCTGCTGCCTTTGCTCCTTCCTCTTTGCTATCCCATCTCCTTTCTCCCCCATCCAGCCCTAAAACCTTCAATAATTACTTTGATGATTGAAATTATGGAAATGTTCCCAGCGGTCCAGACCTGCCAGGACTAATTAAATCTCAGGATTTGTCAGTCTTTTCAATTTAAAATTGAGCTTTGTAAAGCCTATCTAAAGACATGATTTTCTTATCTCTAGGGGCCCTGACTCACTTCATACTTTAATATGATTTCTAGGGAGTAAACATACTTTATCTTTGATTCACACAGCTGAAGTTTAAAAAGAATTAATGAAAAAACTTCATTAGTTAGTCTTTTTCCATTTGCAGCTTCCTTGTTGCAATATTTGGTCAGAACACATGAAAGAAGGGACAGGTAGTTTCCCTGAAGCTTAAAGGAACAGGGTGCTGGCCTCCACCCATGCAGTATTTTACTTAGGTTTGTGGGGTGTATTTTAATAAATGTTGGAAGCATGTAGCTGCTGATGTTGATAACTGCTGAAGTTAGCTTCTGGAAAATACAGTGAACTTTCTTTTAAATTTACTGCTTGGCCTGCACAAGCTGTTTGACAAACACCGATGGAGCATTCAGTTGTAGTTGTTATTTAGCTTAGCACTCTTTCAGTGTGTGTATTGCCCTCCAACACAGCTAGAACTTATCTCTTAATGCTAGGATAATTTCAAGCAATATTTTGACTCTTTATGAACGCTTTACTTACGTATGCACTGTGCTACTGATAATATAAGCCATGGTGAACACAGCCAGTGATAGTGAGCAATAATAAGTGTTTTAGAATATGTGGTAATAGCACATCTGGTGTGCCCTGCCCTTTGAACAGCTAATTGATTCTTCTAGGACCTAAACTCTTGCACTCTTTAAGGGCTGGAGTTGACTGTTTAAATGTCAGTGCTGGTTCCTTGTTATGCACGGTGCTCTACCCTTTGCTTATCTACTAACATTATACATGTGTGAAACTGACCTCATGCAATTAGCGTGAGTGTGGCTTTGCTAGCAGGGGGTACCATATACCATCGGGACCTCCTCAGTTAGTTTAGATCTCACTCTTGTTACAGTTTTAACTCTTGGCTCAAGATTTAGGCTCATATTTAAGTGTTTTTGTTCAAAATAATCTTAGAAAAAAGTAAATACTCTTTCTTGCTTACATAGCTGCACAGCAGTAGTGTTTTCTCTCTTTTCCTGTTGTTTCCACTCTTTCTAAAGATTTGCAAGCTTTCAGTTTTGGATTAGGAAATAACAGTACTTAAAAAATTAATAATTAAAACCCCCAAAACAAACAAAACGGACATCAACTCTCTGTCTCTCCATAATTGTGTTTGAAGAGAAGAAGAATTTAGTATTCATGCACACCACGAAAAAGAAGTTAGGCTGATACATTTTACTCTGTTTTCAGTAAAGAGATGTCCACTGTGGCTTTGGTGCTACTTGGTAGCTTCAGTAATTTAACCATGTGTCTAGAAGAGACAATAAAGAAAGAGATGTTGTACATGTAAATATGTGCATTTCAGAAGTTTGAGAAGATTTTGGGTTTGTCCTTAAGTTATTATAATTAATTTAATATACGACTAATTTATTTTCTTTTGGCAAAAAGTAGAATTTTTCTTCCCGTTTCTCTTGCCAGGTTATGTGGGTCTAGATTGGTGATGTGGTATGTGTGTGTGGCGAGGATGTTACTGTTTTAAGGAAGTCTTTTCCGTCAGTCTTTTCTGCAGTCTGTACAAGGAGTTTGAGTCCTAAACATAGTGCGAATTTATCAAGCAGCATTTCCCAGACAGCTTATGGAAAGCAATCCTGGAGGACTCCCAAACTTAAATAACTGAAAGATACTGCTTGCTGTGCCTGCAGCTCTCTGGAAATGGAATGTAAAACTGGCAGTGGAATAAACACTCTCCCCGAGGAGGCTGAAGATGCTGCAGAGCAGCAGACGGGGAAAAAGAACTTTCCCGAAAGACGTTTTTCTTTTTCTTTTTTTTCTTTTTTTTTTAGCCTTATTCCTCTTTGAGGCCTGCAGTGATGGCAGGTGTCCAGCTCGGTATCAAAACTGCGGTTTTAAAATTGGAATGAAAGGATGGCTCTTAGCCACTCGTTAATCCTGTGCTGAGGTCTCCAGGAGAGTAACCAGTTACACAGCCTCACAAGTGCACAAGTAATCTCGGCGGGGTGGGGCGGGGGGCTCACTCGGCAAGCATGTTTCTGGACAATAACATTTCTAGGATATTTGAGAACCACGGTGCCTAATTATCTGCTATTTGTTGGCTAAATTGGGCTTTATGGTGTATATAGAGTTATGCTTCCAGAGAAAATGAATCTGCATTTGCTGTAGGAAGAGTTTTTTGGGGTAAGCTTTTCCTATTTTTTTCCCCTTTTCCATCTTTCCCTCTTTTGCCTGCTTCCTCTAAAAGTTTTCACCAATATTTAGAATTCTTAAAAGATCTTAAAAACAGAATCTTTTCAAAAAATTCTGATAATACTGGTCTGTAAAACTATGTATGGCTTTTTTTTTGTCAATCTTTTTTTTTGTGTACCAGCTATATAATGTAATGCAGTAAGCACTGAATGTTGACTCATTTAAAATAGAAAATTTATTGTGATATTTCATTTCATTTCTTAGGTAACTTAATTTCCAAGAATAAAGTAGCAAGAAAAATGACAAATAGTGACACCTTGTATATTCATGACAAAATTTTCAGAGGAGGGTCTTTCCCGAATTGGTCATTGAGTCGAGCATCACTGGGATGACCAGTCACTGTGGCTATTGAAGCTTGTCCATCTCTGTATGCACATGTACTGTCATCTCAGTCAAGCACCCGAATGTCTTTAATTCACGACTTTATTGTCTTTAATTCACTTCTTTATGAGGTTAATGACAAACCTTAAATGTGTGGGGCTGATTCGATCGTCTTGGTAATTGCATTTTGTTTGGGTTGACATAGCTGTCTAAGAATGAAAAGCTGTGTGAAAACACTAAATATGTTATTTCTGGATATTTCATTTGCCATTTTTCTTTGAGGTGGGGGGAAAGAAGCAGAAGATACAGAGAGAAACTGCAGAGTTTGAGTGTTTTAGAGATGCTTCATGATGTGTTTATATATAGACCATAAAAGTGCAAAGTCTTTTTTATTTTGGCTGTCAGCATAATATCTGATTTCTATCACTGCTAATGTTGTTTTATCTCTAGAGACTGATTTGCAGAAATGTGATGCACAGACACATGTGAAAGCACAAGTAGCTGTTGTTGTTAGTTAAAGGTCAAGCAGATCATGATCTCACATATCATTCTGGTTTCCCTTTGTGATTGGAAGATTTGCTCTCTCTAGAAGTTATGGCTATAGAAAAAAAGTTGTTGATTAATTTTACTAAATCCTTTCCAGAAGCATTTTTCCCTTTAGCTTGCTGACTTTCAGGGAAAACCAAGTTCAACACTTTACCTTTCTATGGTTCAAAATAAGTCACTTGTATGTCTTGGCCTCCATGTAAGTGCTCTACAGAGGATGGATTGAAGTGAAGCTATACTTGTGGGAGAATGTGGGAAGAAAGGAAAAGGATACTTTTAACACTGCCCAAAGGAATTAGCCCAAAGGAGATAGGATATCCCAAAATGTACATCTGAAGTCACCGAGGCTTGCTGCAACTCAGTTTTGTTTGAATCAGCTGACATGAAGCCATGTCAAACCAGAAACTAACGTGCCATGTGTGCATTTCTTCACACCCCCACACGTGTTGTTAGATTTCTTAATTCCAGTTTAATCAATGAGACTGCACGCCTGGTACTGAAGTCTATATTTAAATGAGGTTATAAAGAGGATATGGCCTCTCAGTCTGCCTGTCATAAGATTCTTATGCTTTTTAATAACCCACAACACCTCTCCAGAGTTCTTTTGATAGGTAAGGGCATGGGCATGTTTTCTAGTTGGACCTGAAAGAACCATCTGTCCAGTCTTTGGGACAGCTCAGCCTGGTGTTTTTTGTGCAGGCACCTTTGTTGTCCCAGAGGTTTCCAAACACTGGTGCAGTGACAGAGGGGATGACCTCCTCCCCCTGCAGCCCCTGGGCCATGTACACTGGCCAGTCCCTCCCTGTGGCAGGAGCAGTTGTGCAGCTGCCCAGCTTGAGCAGAAGCCTGAGCCAGGTGGAAAGGGAGCTGGGTGCCCCCAGGACCACTACTGCTGGAGTGAGCTCTTAGTGGGCTTGAGGGCATGGGATCCAGAGTGAGAGGAGGGAGGCAAGCCCACCAGTGGGCTTAAAGTGACTCCCTCAGAGTGCTCTGAGACTGAACTTGTCTGAAAATTAAGATTATAAATGTATTTTTCTTACTGTCTATTATATCCTTATGTTAGCCTTTAATCCTCTTGCAAGGATTTTAATTAGCATATAAACTAGATAACTGTTTTATTACAGCCTGTCAAAAAGAGTAAGAAAATATTTAAAGACTATTTATTAAGAAAATATTTGTTAAAGATACATTTTTCCTGTGCCTTTAGAGTACAGACAGAAAAACAGCAGACGGAAAATGCATTATATTATTGTTTCCTTCAGGGATGAATGTCTTGAATGACAAGAGCAGAAATTTGAGGAGGTATGTTTTTCCTGTGTATGGTGAGGATTTTTTTGCAATTCATGTAAATACACTTTAATCGTGTTTGCGAGCAATGTCAGGGTGCTTAGTGCATTTCCACACCAGTGTCTGGGTTTTGGGAATAGTCTGGAGAATACATGTCCACTTACTGTAATCTTGGATAGGTTTTTGCAATTCATTTATTTTTGTAACCTGGGGCTTTCCACTGCACTGAATACTTGCTGACCTTTAATTTCATTTACTGGAGGGTGGGGAGGAAAGAGGAGAAAAGAAAGGCTTTAGGAAATCCCTTTCCCCGCCCTGCAAAAGAAGGTAACTCTCTGTTTAAGTCTTGTTTGGGTTTAAAGGCTGTAAGCAGAGGAGAAAATGCAGATCATTTTGCATCCTTCATAAAAGCCAAATGTTGAAAGCAAACTATCAAATATTTAGAAGCATTACAAATTTGATACAACTTCTGTAGTAGATGAGTATGTGAGATTTATAAAATGCTTGTAGTCCCTGCTGAGCAACCTTTATGCTGATACATGATTATTACTAATATGCTCTAGTTAATATTTCAATAATGCTCACTTAAACTGGGTATTTTTTATAATGGATTTTGCTTTAGATTAATAATGTACACACCAGATCATGAATCTCTTAAGATGCTTTTCTTCCTACTTAGAGATCATCTAGTTTTCCCAAACTGAAAGTATTTATTCACCCAGTTGCTTACTTTTTTGCTAGATTAATTTAATCCACTCCTTTATTTCCATTTTAAATCAATACCAGGCATTTGGTATAGTAATACTTTTCTCTTGTGATCCAGAAGGTTGAGTTTGTCAGCTACTTTCCTACAGCTGGAGAAAATCTATTTGTTCATTTCTTAACCTTTTGACATGTCTGTTTTTACAAGCCCGGCTGTTTGTGATGGGGGATTGAAGTGTAGAGTAACAACTACAGAAGGAAACATCTCTTGTTATGATCAGAGTGTAAACTGAGCCTAATGCAATGAGAGGGGAATAGGCTTACACGAGATTTTTGCACACTAAAAAAAGAGACCCTCTTCTTCCTTCACATGATTGTGTGTTGAATTTTCATGCAGTGTAATAAAAGGTGGATTTTTAAAAGTTTTATTTGCATCTCTTAGACAATATGATTGTAAAATTGACTTGCAAATAGGTTAGACCTATTTCTCCACGGTAAAAGCAGGCTCAGTAAAGTTGCATCTGCATTTTCCTTCTGTTCATGTGGTGAGACAGGTGTGAAAAGTCAAGACCACGGAGCCCTGTGTGAAGTTGCTAAGATGCCCTTGCCACTGTAACAAGCAGGGAATTGCAGGAGTTTAAAGCATTCGGAGAGGAATCGGTTTACAGGATCTGCACGCTAAGTGTTTTCTGATGGCTGACTCCAGGCTCAGGAGTGTCCCAAGTCACTGGTGCATGTAGCTGCTGAAGAAAGAAGTCGATCTATCTGTCTTCTGTCTCAGGGTGTTATATCTATCAAACCTTCAGGCTTCAGCAACTCAATGCCAGTCCTACTTTTATCGCACTTGGAAAGCGTAACCATTGTATCAAAACTACTTAACCTTGCCTGTATTTTTCCAGTAAGAGTGAAGGGTTGTAATAGTGACAACAGATCAAGCTTTGTCCTTCTTTCTCAAAATAAATTGTATCATCTGGCAATAGATTATTATTATGCCTTATATATACATAATATAAAGTTGAAAGGTTTTTTCTTCTCCTTATGTCATAAAAAAATATATCTGAATGTGTTGCAGTGCCAAAGGACACCACAGTGATTACATGTGCTATAAGCACGTGTGAGATGGCTTTTGCACTAAACTTAGGAACAGTTAAGGTCTATCTACAGCAGCAAAAATATCAGAATGGGCATAATCCTGTTCTGGACACTACAGATGCACTAGCTGAGGCTTCTGTTGCTGGTGGGACTGGGCATCTGTAGGAGAGAGCTCAGGGCTGATGGCAGACACTGCAGCGTGACCTCTGGGTCATGCAGACAAAAACAGTTTAAGTGCACAAAACATTATTGTCGTGGGCTACTGATAAGTAATTACTAATGAAAAGTATGATTTTTTTTTCCCCCCTCCCCATTTTAGTAGGATGGCTATTTTAGCTTCTGATTTAAATACAAGAAATGTTTCCTTAAAACTCACATGGAAAAAGTCCATGGCTAAGCACTTTTTAAATTTGAAAACCTTGACATGTTGCATGCACATCCCTTCTTCTACTGCTTTGGGAAGTCTGAAGGTTTTTTCTTTCCTTTCCTTTTTTTTTTCTCCTTAAAATGAATCTATTTCAGATGAGAATGGGGAGTTGCGTAGTGAATTACCTTTATTTGTACAAAGTATAAGCTGTCACTGCCCACACCCATTCATCTCTGCAACAAAGGGGATAAATGAAAGGGGCAAGTGGGAGTGCTAAGGAGGGATTCCTAGCTACATCACTATGTGCAGAGTAATATTACAGGCTCAAAGCAGAACCACCGGTATCAGCGATATGTTCCTAAACCAACTGTGTTCGTCTGAAAAGAGAAAAGCAAACATAAGAGAAAGGAATGTCAATACAGGGGGAAAATGGTGGGCTCCAGTATAACACACTCACTGCATACTGCATAATTGTTTTCCTGTTTGCTAATGGTGATTATCAGGTCTTTTATCTTAAATATGCTTCTTGCCACCTCTGGATGTGAGAGATAGTGCTGGCATAGTGAGGCTTGGAGTTTGAACTGTCCTTTTCACAGTAAATAGAACTTGATAGTGAAAAAACGTCATGGTCCCTCCACTGACAAATCTGGCAAATCCCTATGATACTTATTTTGCTCCCATCCCTGTATGTCAATATTAGTGTGACTGCTAAGAAAATCGATAAAATGGGGGACCACAACTCAGAATCTTACAAATTGGCAATGGTCACTGGTTAAGAGTATTGAGTGGCTAGGCATTCCGTTCTTGCTTTCCTAGGCTTTCATCCTCTCACATTTCTCCCTGTGCAGTATTCTTCCATTGTAGTTATTGGCAGATGCAAAAGTATTATCAATAAATTATCAGCTGTATCAGGATTTTTTCTTGAGTATACTTGTAACAGAGAATCCTTTTTTCCCTGGGCATGAATGAGTTCTAAATAAATCACATATATCAATATATGTTAAATGTAGTGCTCAGACTGGGTTAGATTTTGCACAATCTTCTGGCAGATACTTTGAGAAACAGTTTGTGTCAATGCTGTTCATTGAATCCTAAAAATGACTTTATATTATTACACCTTAAAGGGCAAAGGACATTACAGATACTGAAGCCTCTTCTTGATAATATCAGTGAATCTGTGCTGTGCTTGTTGGGAGATGCTTTTTACTAGTGTCTGGTAATTTTGCCATTGAAGATCTCTTACCCACGGTGATCCACTGGCAGCTTCTCTCCATCAATGTATGCATTCATGTCACAGTTTAGCTGTGGCACTTTTCAGTTTCTGATGTTGCATTTTTCTGAGTCAAGATTAGCTGTAACAATTGCCGTGCAAAAGGCAGCACTATGACCACAGTCAGTTTGACTGTTCTTGCTATGAAGTGTTCAGGCCTTCAGTGCAAGATGCCTTTGTCGTTATTTTCAAAGAACTTTGCTGTAATTTCATCAGGAGAGGAATGTTTCTCCCAGATTGTTTTTCTAACCTTCAAAATATTTTGCAGTGAATTTCTAATTGGCAGGGTCTGTGCATAGTTTTAAAGGTTTGAAGTGTTGCAAGTCCGTTAGTTTTACGTTATGAAGAACATGTATTAACTGAAAAATCGTTGGAGTGGAAATTTCAGTATCTTTTGGTGCTCTATTAAGTGATGCTGATCAATTGCAAAAGGGACTTCTTTTACTCTCATGCTGTTTGGCCTGGCAAATAGAGGCATTCTTATGGCCTGTGATATTGAGAGATAAATGCCTTTGGATACAGAAATAAGTATAGCTGATTTCATCCATGGCTGTACATAGAAATTATTGCAAAAGAAATGAAAATGAAGTAAACCCACCACCCTTCTCTTTTGCTGAATGAAGTTACCTGAACTGAATCAGCTTGCAAATAATTTCATCATCTTACTAAATTGTTCTGGCTAGCCATCTGTTTGCATTCTCTTACTGATTTAATTACAAAACCTCCACGAATCTTTTGTCAAAATCTTTATTAAGGGAACACTTCAATAGTGACAGAATTTCTATATAAGTGCAAAAGTGAATGCTTCTTAATGAAATTCTGCCTATGTGAGTCATACATTATAGGTAATGCCAAAGGGGGAAGAGCAGGGAATTGCCCAGCTAAACTTCTTTTAACCTGTGCCTCTTTGTAATAAAATAATGGTAGTCGGGGTTTCCAAAGAGATGAGAATTTGAAAAGTGAGCACGCCAGCTAATAGCTGTGGTAACAGGCTGAACGCCGTGGAATAATACCAATGCAGCGGCCTCTCGGTGTGTCTCTGCGCCTCGGAGCTCAATAGTGAATGCGCAGCATTGTTCAGCTGTGAAAAGTCTCGGAGCGCTTGGGATGTCAGGGCAGACCGAGGGAAACTGATTTTCAGCTTGTGGCCTCCTTGTCAGAGGGCTGGGAGAAGCCTGGGGGCAGTTGGCCATTCCTCACGACTCCTGTGCTCTACCAGCTCCGTGCTTGTATGTGGCGAGTCCCCCACAGGGATCCACCGCTCAGCAGTGTGCCTGTGGGACAGGACGAGAGACAGGGGAGCGATTTTTTCCCTCGTGATGGGTTTCATGGTTGAATGTTAAGTGAAAGCTTTCCCTGAGGGAAGTTAGAAGGCGACATTTGAATTTAAGAAAAGCATGGGCATAACAGAAGTTATTTCATTGAGGGTTTACAGCTTAATGGTCTAAATTTGGTCACAGGTTTTGGAGGAAAATAAGTATTTAACTGCATGGGGGTTTGGGTGTTTTTTAAATAAAATGAGACTCCAGATAAGTTGTGAGAATGGCTCTTAAGTGAATTACCTTGTAAGTTCCCATGTTTATAAGGTAGGGAGTTGAGAAAGCTTCGATGTTCTCTCTATAAACAGGAACAACAAAAGGGATTGTACTTTAGTATGGCTTGTTGGGAAAACCCTGCAGTTACACCACAGAGTGGATAAATCCTCCCCTCCTCAGCCCCGACCCTCACTTGTTTTAGGCCACAAAATTGGCCTTTGTGGCCAAGTTTCTCCAAGCCCAGGCTGTGCGTTTTGGGTTTGAGAATTTGATTTGGATTCTAGCTCCAATATTTTTAAAAGGAAGTATTTGCTACTTCTTTCTCATGTAAAGCAAGCAAGTGGAAAATCCAAACAAGGAAAATGGTGAGGCTGAATGTCTCTATCTGGAAGAAAGATAAAGTGTGAAGGAAAAATCTGAGAAAAATAACTGCTTTAACTGTATAATAAAATAATAAAATAACTGTACTAACTGGATTTAAATAGGAGTCTAAGTTTCTGTTTTTCCTGTCTCTGATCTAAACACTGAGAAGATTCATCTGAGTTGTTTACTGAATACCAAAGGGTTTAGATGTTGTTTATTGTAGTTAACAAGAACTCTGAAAACTGGCCAATGTAGAAGTTCTGGAAGGCTGCAAAAGAGAAGTGAAATGGTACTGACTATAAAAGTCAGAGAAGCAGAAGGATGGCAGCACACAGTTGTTATCTGATGTCTTTTCATGAATGTTTTAAATTTCAGCTGCCTTGCTGAGAACCACAAGGTGGTACATTTTTAAGAAGTGTCGTGCCCCTCTCTTGTTTGCATTTGTCAGGGTTTTTTTTCCTCCAGATTGACAAAAATTGCATAATAAATCCAACGGTCAGAAGAAATCAGAAGATCCCTTTTTTTACTAACTTTCTCTGTATGGTGTTAGATGTGTATAAAACTCAATTAATACACCTCTGAATAGGAATGTTAGAGAATTTTAATGCTTTTAAGTCTATAGGATTATTTTTCTGAAGCTGTTGGTAAAGAAGGCACAGGGACTCTGCAATATATATAGCTTTAATAAAATGACTGTCTGGTTCAAATTAAGCTTTTTATTGCTCTGATAAGAAAGTACAGGGAAAGGCTTATGACTCAGGAAGTCAGTTGCTGTGAATTATGCACCAAATGTTCTCTGTAACCAAGTCTAGGCCTCTAATCTGTTTGCTTCTTGCCCTGTGGCTTCTGAAGTGTGATTGTTGTCACTGTTAATCTTGAATTCTGATATGTCAATAAGTGTTGCAGGCATTAACACCATCTGCATAGGGGTGCAGAGGCTGCACTGCTCTGTACACTGACATTGCAGAGATGTCAATCTCAATTCATGCTTTGCTTCATGCATACAAAAACTCTAAGGTTTTTGTTGTTGGGATAGGAGTTCTTCTCTCAATGGTTTGCCTTCATGAAATAACAGCAAAGAAGTAGAAGGAAGTATTGTAGCTGCTGCAGAAGGGCCTTAAAGCAACTCTGAAAGCATTGTGAAGACACTTCTTTATCACAAACATGGATCTATTGGAGTGACTTTCACAGACATGCCTGAAAAGCTGACAAGGAAGGGAAGGGAATGACAAGGAAGTGAAGTTTCATTTTCACGTGACACTGTGTTTTCTCTGTACTGCAAAAGGCTAAGGACATTGAGAGGAAAGGCATAAGACACGATGCCCATACTTTAAAAGTACAGAAGTTCCCCACCATGGGAACATGGGGCTCCAAGGGGCGATTTGGAAAGACCAAATCAAGGTAAAAGGTAGTTTTGATGTGATAGGGTCATCAGTAGAAAATAAAAAATGAAGATTTGGGGTGACTGCATTTTTAAGGATCTGTTGTTTGTGGCAGGAACAAGACACCTTTGATTTTTCTGCCGCGACCAGTTATTTCGCTGCCATTTGGCAGTCTTGGTCTTCTTGACCTTATTTATGTAAAATTCCATACTTAGCTGTAGAAGCAATACAGTGAGAAGACATTGAGTATGTTAAACTCCTTTGAACTTGAACATCTGCTTGGTTTCTTTTTATTTATTTTCATTTAAAGGTTTGTGAGATGTCAAAATACTGGTTATTGTATTTTGTAAAAATCTGTCGCAGTCATTTATTAAATCCAGAGTCCTTTAACTGTCATTGCACGTGTTCCTGTTGAACTGGGATTTTGAAAGAGCTGTTAGCTTACTGTTGTAATGCCACCTTAAAAATAAGACCTAATGTTCCCTTTTAGGAGGATGAGCATAAGAAAACAACTGACTTGAAATGCCAGAGCCAGTCTGTGGTGCAGCCGGACCACCAATATGTCTTAGTTCCAACCTGTGTAGAATTTAAGGATTCTTCTCCCCAAGATGTAAACATGAATATTGCATTTCTGCAGCTTATATTTTTATTCAAGAGAAGGAACACAGAAGAAAGTTTTCATTTGATTGTAAATGTGAACATCTGTTAGGAGGAGCCTGCTGTTACTATTTCAGTTCTGTTTCAAAATTCTGGTTGCTAAACTTCCTGAGGTGCAGAGGAGGTTCCAGTAAGTGTCCTTAGTTCAAAACAAAATGGGAGACATCATTTAGCTGTATTTAAAGAAAAAACATCAATTATTTAAAGCTTCTGAAACTCACTTCTATTTGGCATCTAGCAGCATCAGCTATTTCAGAGAACCGGCTTTTACAAAATGTGTTTTGTTTCATGCAGGAGTTTTGCTGGAAAGATTTGTAAGTCAACAGAAAATTCAGTGGCAGAAGCAAACAACAGACTGTTAAAATGAGTTAAAAAGAACTAATCTGTTTGTGCTAGATACTGTAGTTACAAGTTCTTGTGAAATTGAAAGAGGTGAGTTGTAAAAGGATGTCTTCTTTGTGGTCACACAACCAAGTTTTTCATTGGAACTAGCAAGAATGATTCATAGATGCTACGTTTCCTTTTTCTGAAACTGTCTCACTCTCTAAAGTTTATTTTGCCTACTTTACAGTGGGAGACAATGAACATTTTTTAGTCTTAATGTTCTTGGTAAAGCAACAAATGTTGTGTGCCATATTGGCTGCCTAGCCGAGACCTCCCTTGTGCTCGTGCTGCAGTGGGCTTTGAAAAGTTGTGAACTTCAGCAGCAACTTTAGGTTGCTTAGATGAAGTTGAAAACAGTAGGGTGTTACACGTTGGCCTGACAGGACACTTGCTCAGAGCAGTAGATTAGTCCAGGAAGAAGCAGAAATCAGACCTGGCATCTGAGCACTGTTACAGCGATACAGTGTAGCGTGGAAAGTCACTAGTAACGTGCCAGCAGCAAGGCCGGGTCCTGGCTGGTGCTGGTTGGAAAGAAGATTACATGTGGATTTTCATTCTGGCACTAAAGTTTGAGTGCATGTAAAAGTACTAAAACATTCAAGCAGCATCATGTTGAACACCAACTTTTTACGCTTCTTCACTATATGCCAGTACGGGCAGAGAAGAAAAGGATATAAAAGCTTTGATTGCTTGTCATCCTAGGGTATTTCTCCTCCTTGTCATCTGGGGTATTACTCCTCCTTGTCATCTAGGGTATTATTCCTCCATATGCATTCATATGCAAGTCTTCACTGAATTTTCATTGGCTCTGATTTAGAAAATAATTGAACTGTGCCTTTTAAAAATTCTTTTTAAAGAGGAGAGAAGCAAGCCTTCAAAATTCACAAGGAGACGGAAAACAATTCTTTTAAAAGGCCTATAAAAGGAGGATCGGGCCCATGTGCTCTGTTTGTGTTGCAGTACACCAGCAGCATGCGATGCCGTGTTCCTTTTGTTAGGTGTCTCTGCAGTACTGTATACAGATTAAATAGCTACTGCATTGCAGAGAATTATTAATACATTACATTGCACTTCCAGGGAAGATGTCAGTGTGTCCTTTAGCCTGAAAGTACCTTGTGGTTGAGTTATGGGTGATTTTTTAAAAATTTTGCTGAGAATAATTTACTTTTTCAGTAAATCCTTAGCCAGCTGGAAACTATAGAATAATATCATTGTTAACCTCTATAAACTTCACTTTTTGTTCAAGTTTAGAAAAATCAAAGCCTTGTTCCAAAATAAAAACAGGTCACCGTTCTCAAATCTTAATCCTGATAGACTAAAAGTGTGGTTTATACCACTGTATTTTCAACAGAAGGAAGCAGGAGATGGGGCAGAGAAAGGCATGCAACTCCTAAAATATAATGCAGATAAACAAAACGCATGAAATACCAGAAAATGAGAAGCGGGGCCAACCAACCCATTATTTTTCTGGCACATCTGTGTACGGTTTCATTTGGGATGCACATCAGTAAAACAGGAGGCTTTTTGGTTTCCAGTCTTCTGCCCTGACAGCTCTCAGTACTGTGCATGTTTAAAGTGATGGAGGTTGAGGGGTTGTTCTTGGGGAAATTCTTACGCGTGGGGGAAACTTCTGCTGACTTATACATGGGGATGGAAGGGAGAGCTAAGGTCAGGTGTGGGTGTGCAGAGATGAAAGAGCAAGACAGAGCAAAGTAAGGATCTCAGCTCTGTTTCCCTCTTCCCTCCACCCACAGGAATGCTCATGAGAGCTCACTGTGCCAGTTCAGACCAGTGGCTGAAGCTCACACTGCAGTGCTGCAGCCCCTGTTTTTACCCAGCCCGCTGAAACAGATGTGGGACACTTTCTGTCACGGAGTCTTCAGAGTTCAGGAGCTTTGTCATCACTGCATGACGAAGCTGCTGCTATTACTTGTGTGTCTTAGGACTTCACAGATTTGACCAAGCAGTGTCCTATGTCTGGTTGATGCTCTACAGGTCTGTCCAGGAATTAGCTAAAATCTGACGTGGAGGTGATAAAAGCTCTGTAGGCAAGGTGGGCACAAGGTGTGAGGAAGCAGAAGTCCGGAGGAGTGAATCATTAGCTCCTGACAGAAATATGTGTGCATGTGGAGCATAGCAAATGCCTTATTCGAGTGATTTGAGTAGCTGGGTGCTGCACTGTGTATGCACTGAGATCTTTGGGACCGGTGTTGGCCATTCTGTGCCTTTGAGTGTGTCCAGGACTTACAGATATGTGGTAGCTCTGTCTAAAGTATTTTGCACAGCTCTTGCAAAAAGGTCTTTTAATGTAAATATGTAAGCATTAAAAAAATCCTCAGAAGCTGCAGGAGAATCCAGGGAGTACACGAGAGAGCACATCTCAATGATCTGTGATGTGTCAGCGTGGCAGGCTGTAAACAACTGATCTTTTAGCCTGGGTAAAAGGGACTTTCACCCCAAGAGCCCTGACGTTTAGATCAAAGTGTTTCACAGCTTTGCCAGTGGTCTCAAGGCTGTCTTTGCTTCCTCTTCTACCTCCAGTTTCCTGCTGAAAGGCGTTGTTCAAGAACTGTGCTCTTTAGGAATACTCTGAATGAAGCCGAGGCCGTGTCATGTACAAGGACAAGGAGGTAGTGAATTTCAAGTATAATTTTAAAGATAGAATGCCTCTTTGTGAGCTAGATTTGAGCATGCAGCTGTGAGAGCACACCTGGAAAGTGGTGCCAGCAGCTGGGAACTCTTCTGACTTCTTTTGCCTCCCGGCTCCAAGATGGAAATGCCACCACCCCTTCCGCAGGCGAAGGAGATGTCAGCTTTCTCACGGGTCAGCACCAGCCTATATCCGTTTTCCTCCTTTTCTGTTTTTCACATTTTCTTTTCTCCTGCTTCTCCTCTCACTGTCTCCTCTCCTTTCTTTTTTTTTTTTTTCTTTTTTCCCTTATCTTCATTGTGATTTAGCACAGAGCACTTGATGGTTTGGTTTTCACATTTTCTTCTGAAATTCATTTCTCTTGCCCTTAAAAAAATCCTATACCACTGAAGCTTTGAAAGCACTCTGCAAAAGCCTGTTCCTGTTTATGTTAGGGCAGAACGAGATCCAGAATGACTCTATTTCCCAGGATCATCCTAATATATTGCAAGTTCATGGAAGTTTCTAACATAAACACAGAAATTTCACAATACCGGCAAGTGATTTATTTGCTTTACATCCTTATCAATATTGTCTACAAATCTAGAAGCAAAGCATAACAAATGCTGTGGAAGTGGGGGCTCTGTTTGATGTTTGCACAGTGTTATGCCGGGAAAAATGGAAGTTAGTGGGTGTTGCTCAGTGAAGTGTTCATTTTAAAGTTACCCACAGTGATACCCATTGTCCTGTCCCTGAATTGCATGATGTCATATGTCATTTAAAGCTCCTGGTGATGCCGGAGACTGTCGGTGCGCTGGGAAAAAGGCGATGAGAAAGTTGTGCATCAGGTTTCTGTAAAGTCTTTGTGCTTAGGGTTTGATAGATAAAAGCTGACTCATGCAATATTTCTGGCGAAGGAGCTGTACAGACTAGTAAGAGCTTCTCATTTTACCTGAGTGCCCAATGAGCTAATTCGGGAACAGCTGAAGTCAGAGCCCGCGCCTCTCCTCTGCCGCACAGGTAGGTCGTGGGCTCTTCGGAGAGGATTGGAAAATAGAGAGGACTTGTTCAGCCCGGGTGCGAGGAGCCAGAGACATTCCTCAGTGGTGAGATACTGTCGCAGAGGATTTTCCCTTGCAATAATGTTCTACGGTATTAGCGTGCTTGGTTGTGACAGAGGCTATTCTGCTTTAAATGCTGCGGGGAGTGGGGGTGGGGGGACAGCAATTGCACTGATACGAGCACGGTAGTTGGTGACTCTTTTCCCGTGTTGTGAGATTTCTAATAAATGGGATTTCTCTTCCTCAAAGTTCAGTTAAAATACTTGGCAGAGTATCGTTTGCGACAGTCCGGACTAGAGATCTAATCCTGCAAATATTGTAGCTCTCTGGTGTGATTTTGTTCACAGAGGGTGTTAGTTTTAGAACTGATATGTGTTCATATAGAAAATTTAGTGATTAAAAATCTGCTGACCTTCACTTGGACGGTATTCAGAGCAGAAGATATAGGGAGTGTATTTAAGATCGTTCGGGATTGGTAGTGGATGGATTTTAATCTTTCTCAGTCAGGAAGCTGTAGAGCATTTTTGTTTCTCAATTCCAGTGTTGCATTTTGAATTTGATACTGAACGTAGAAATTGTTCTAAACTAGTTTGCTTAATTGTATCCACAGTATGAATGCTTTATTTGAAATATGAAGATATCTCAGGGAAAAAACAGGAAAGATATTTCTTGTAGTCTCATCACTTTTTTGTAGCTAAACTCCAGAGGATGTGAAGACTGTAATTTCTGGTGATGTTGACTTTGTAGATAACACCTGAGGTGCTCTTTTCCTTGCCAGGAGAAAGGCAACAACAATGCTAATCATGAATATAAATTGACTTGAGAGCTTTTAGTTATGCAGTATGTCGTAAAATTTCATGTGCAGTAAACAACTTGGAGGAATAAACACCTATATTTAGATAGGAGTTGGGGATCTTTAAGTCAGTTTCATATTTAAAGACAAAGCACTTTATCTCTCATTGTATGCTAATGTTCTAGCATAGCCAAAGCTGCAGAGATAATGGAAAACAATTTATCATTACCATGAATATAATTACAGGAAGGAGGTTTTTGCTAAAGGAAAGCAAGTGACAGAAGAAGGTTATGCATTTTTGGTGAGAACTTGTTTATGACTGCGCACTGAAAACCTGAGACAGGCCAAGATGGTTGTTTTGCATGTGTCTTCAGTCTTGTAACTAATATTAGAGTCGCCTGTTGGGATGAAACAGTGGTATTTCTTGCCCTTGCATGTCTGTGGAGTAGGGAGATGTCATTGTTCTTGCTGGGGAGCGCTCTGGGGTCGTGCCATGCCAGTGTGTGTGTGTGACACGGGAGCAGGGAGCTTTGCAGGGGCTGGGAAGGGGGAGAGTAACTGAATTAATGCGAAGGCACAAACAAGAAATGACCTTGTTTGGGGAGCGTGTTTCCTTGTGAGTAGGGACAAGTAGTAATTATCCTCCTTTCAGTGCTGAACTAACAAGTAATTACTGTTATTCCTTAATTAAAGTATGCAAATTGAACATTTTTTTTTTCCTCTCCAGACTGAGTTAAATACCGTTATTCACAACTGACAAAAGTTCTCAATATTATTTTGGTTCATCCTTGAAAAGGTTCAGTAACCAAAAGAAAGCCTAACAAAAAAAGCAGTGAACCAGGCCAGACATGGGTCAGGGTATACAAGACTTGCTCAGAGCGTGTGCCTCCGCAGGCTCTGGGGGTACCTACAGTTTCACACGGTGTTTGCTGCCTGAGTTTTGATGAATGCACCTACCCGCTGATGCTGCTGTTGAAACTGGGGGACGGGGTGGACTGGGCTTGTAAATCAGTCCTACAGGGTATGGGACAAATTACTTGCTTTTTATAGTAAGTTTGTCGGAAAGACAGAAATTTGTAAGAGGTTACAGGGTTTGCAAAGGCACTGGGTCAGTTATGATTCATAGAGAGCAATCCTGGGGGAAGCTGTTTACTCTCTCCTCGCTCTCATTAATTCAGTCGTGAATTTTTCACCAGGCATTTGGTACAGACCTTAGGCAGCTGGTGCAAGAGTGAAGTTACTTTGTGGTACAACTGCAGAGTAAAACTACTCTTCAGAGTTCTGAAAAGCCAAATACAGACCCTAACGAGAGAAAAGAGAATGGGCATGTGGCTGTGGCAGTGAACTCCATTCAGCTGCTGCCTGTCCTGATGCATTTGCGACTGCAGAAATCAACTGAAAACTCTGTTTCTGATTTTAAAGGCAGGGGTAATTGTAGAGGTTATTTTCCTACCTAAGTGTTCTAGGATGATCAAGTCCAAGTGTTAACCCAGCGGTTGTGCCAAATCCACCACTAAACCATGTCAGCAAGTGCCACATCGACACATCCTTTAAATACCTCCCAGGATGGTGACTCTACCATTTCCCTGTGTAGCCTGTTCCAGTGCTTGACAGCCCTTTTGGTAAAGAAATATTTCCTAATATCCAGTCTAAACCTCCCCTGGTGCAACTTGAGGCTGTTTCCTCTTGTCCTATCATTTGTTATTTGGGAGAAGAGGCCAACCCCCACCTGGCTGCAACCTCCTTTCAGGTAGTTATAGAGAGCAATAAGGTCTCCCCTGAGCCTCCTTTTCTCCAACCTAAATACCCTCAGCTCCCTCAGACGCTCCTCATAAGACTCGTGCTCCAGACCCTCCACCAGCTCCGTTGCCCTTCTCTGGACACGCTCCAGCACCTCAATGTCTTTCTTTCTTTTCTTTGCCCAAAACTGAACAAAGGATTTGAGGTGTGGCCTCACCGGTGCCAAGTACAATGCTCAAATGGGTTTCTGAAGACAAACTTGTGAAGTCTTGGAAGATTTACAGATCCTGTGTTATTGGAAAGGGCTATAGGTTTGTCACAGCTACCTGTACCTGAGGCAGGAACTGAGAGCTGGGCAGAGCCAGGGCGCGTCCCCAAGCCCTTATTTCCGTGAGCAGGCTGTTTGGTAAAGGACTTGCCAGCTGAGGAAAGGGAGCTGCTTCCTGGTTCCGTGCCATGCTGAAATCCCCGGTCCGCTGTGCCCTGCCTTTCTTCCAGGTGTGCCAGCTGCCTAGGTGCCTGCCTGCTGCTCTGCAGGAGCACTGGGCTTCTGTGCCATCAAAGTGCACCCGAGAAACATATTTTACTGGTGGGAGATGTAATGGACAAAATCGTAACAAAAACTCTCCACAGAGAAGCCAAATGACTATTTACATCCGTCTGGGAAAGGAGTAAAAATGAAGGAAAAAGTAACTTTTGAGGTTAATAGTCAGAATGAGGCTTTGAGGACAAAACAGACCAAGTAGCAAATACATAGTTTGGTGTAATTTATATAGCAGTACACAGGAATAGCAATTTGTGTAAAGAATGGAGGAACTTGAGTCAACCGTGTTGCGTGCAATTGACTAGCCATGCCTTGCTGGTGCCTGGGGTTTGCCAAGGTCACTGGGAATACAGGTGTTAAAGAGCAAACTCATTCTAACTATTACAACTAATCCTCGGATTTTTTAATAAGCAATGACATTGTCATTAATCAAGAAAATAAGTGGGTTTTCTTTGGATTTCTAAGACATGCTAAGATCTCCCAATGCTTCTGGCTACAAGTATGTCCTATGTAAAACTACTTTTAACATTTTTTCTGATTCCAATGCCATTGACATGATCTGTGTTTTGTTTTCATTTTTTATATTAATGAAAATGTTTGCAAAGCAAACAATACATAGATAACAACACAGAGGCATTAATGAGAGGCAGAGCACAAGTCAGTGAAACAGGGAGAAAAGAGTGTGGGGTAGTGGAATTTCACGGGAATCCTTTATTTCCCTCCTAAATGTAGCTAATCAGGTGTTTCTTTGTCATGCAATTTTAGTAAAATACCTTGGAGTAAGCCAGTGGAAGTGTACCCCGTTATCTTGTTTATCCTGTGCATTTTTCAAGGGAGGCGTTTTTCATTCAGCAATGTTGTGCCTTCGAACTCAAATGTGAAAAATGATCCAAAGCTGATAACAAGAGATACATTCTTTCTTATCAAAAATCGATACTTTCTTATCACAAGTAATAGGAAGGCACACATTCCATTCTGTGCCCAGATAGAAACAAGATAATTTCACTGCATTTTTCTGTTTTAATTTTTTTTCCGGTTTGTTGATTTATATTTTATTTTGGAATTGATACTTGATGTTGTTTATTCAAAAAGGATAAGAAAACATGCTTCTATGCTTCAAAACTAGAAGAACCTGGTGCAAAGAAAGGCTATAGATTGTCAGACTACAAGGTAAAACCAGAGGTACAGAGGTGCCAAATTAGGTTTTTAATGTAATGGCCAATTTCTAACCCGTGTAATGAGCAAATTACTCTCAGTGTTAATTCTATGCATCACCTTGAGGGCAATACTTCTCCTTAATAGAAAGCTAATACCATCATCACTGAAATGGCACTAGTAATTACTCACATACAATGAACTTTATGCATTCAAGACAGGCCAAATAAATCAAAACATTCTTCTCTGGGATTTTATTTCTATTTGCTTTGGATTTATTTTGAAAAATGGGAGAGTTGCTTAAAGCTTTGAATGAAATTCTCCCCCTGCTCTGACAGCTGCAGGAGCTGTGTGTCTGGGAGGTTTCTATTTGTAACTACATTGCAAAGTCTGCCTCAGCTCAGGAAGGGCCACCTTAAAGGTTGGGCGGGTTTGATTTGCAGCTTTATGGTTTCTTTGCTGAAACTGTTGTCAAGAGCTGTAATTACTGGTATGAATTTTTGAAAAGTTGTCACTGGACTAAAATAAGGACTAAGCTGCTGCTCTGTGGGTAGCTTCAGTATCGCTTTTCTTCCTAAATTGTCACAAGTTTCCCTTTTTCACAGGACAGACATTGAAATTCCATGAGTTTGTGGCAAGACTTTTTTTGGGAGGACGCTTCTTACTGAAACAGAGCTTTGAAGTATTGAATTTACCTGCAGCTGCTTTTGCAGATTCTCTTGCTGCATCACACACAACTTGGCCAGAGACAAATCTGCATTGCATCGTGGACAGTGTCCTGCAGGGCATTTTGGCAAGGAAAATAAAGCAGAATTGAAATGCCAACAGGAAGACAGACATCTTATTTTGTTGTTGCACTGATCTGAAAAACAGCTTTGGGTCAGTTCAGCAGGGGGTAATATTCTGGCTTGAGTAGAACAGTTTTAGAATTACTTATTTTCCCAGTAGAAAACTGAATTATTTGGCAGCGCTCTTTCCTGTGGGGACTCTTTCTTCAGAAACTACATTATTTTCATGGGGAAATCATTCTGCTTTTAGTATTTTTGTACAAGCCACAGAGCTGGCAATTGATAACTGCTTTTAGTTTTTTTAAGAGTGTTGGCTTTACAGGATTCAAAATGAAAGACACTTTCTGGTATCACTGTATGTTTCTTGAGGTTTTCAAACCTTCCAGGCCAGGGTCAATGCTCAGATGGGAGATGGCAGGGACTGCTCCCAGTAAAGTTGTGGGGGTCTTTTTTAATGTTAGGGAACATCTCTGGAGTTCTGTTTTTCTCCTGTGCCGAGCCCGAGCAGTGGATGTGCTAGCAACAAGCCCAGCACACCGGCCCAAGAAGGATGTGCCAGAGACAGAAGTGTAAGCAGGAGGAATGTAATGCTTCTGTTGGAGCCCTCAGTGGGGGATCCCCACAACCTAAAAAGCACGGTGACCCCCAAACCATGTTGTTCTGATCGTCTTTTGGTTTAAATAGAGTTTTGGCAGCTTTCTATGCAAAAAGCTTTATAAGTATCTGCCGTCAACTTTTGTGTTATATGGAGCAGCAATAATAAACCCACTTCTTCTGTTTGTTTGTTTAGATGACTTCCACTTACCTCTTGATGTTGTACCAGCTGTGACAGAGGCCCTTGACTCCAAGAAGAAGGGGGAAGATTTGCACAAGGAGAGCAGATCTTTCCGCTACTGTGAAAAAAACACCATGGACCTGTCAGACAGTGACCGTCCTGTCAGCTTTAGTTCCACTTCGTCCTCTGCATCCTCCAGGGACAGCCACTGCTCCTTTGGAAGCAGAATGACCTTGGTTTCAAACAGCCACTTGGGTTTATTTAACCAGGATAAAGAAACAGGTGCCATCAAACTAGAACTGGTCCCAGCCAGGAGATTTTCCAGCAACAAGACACGCAAAAACTCTGCTGTGGAGCAAGAGGATCCTGAGGAAAGCCTTGAGAAAAGGCCAAGCATGCCAAGGAAAGCAGAACCAAAAGGAGCAAGCAAAAACTCTGCGATGTCCCTGGTCACAGAGCCCACCAGTCCGAAGCTCCTCTACGTAGACAGAGTCGTCCAAGAGATTCTGGAGACAGAGAGGATGTATGTGCAGGATCTAAAAAGCATTGTCAAGGTAGGGGACTTGGTTAAGATGGTGTTAACTGTTCCATAATGCCATTTTTTCCATTGTTTGATTTCACAGCGGGACAGATGGACCTGACAATGGAACTGGCATTTGCTGGTCTTTATAAATTAGTGTAACATCGTTATTCTAGCGTGTTTCTAGTTTTTATTTGATTAGATAAATCTACGCTGTTACTATGTGTTCATGAAGAAATAACAGAGAAAACGATCCTACAGCTGGCAGCAATAGTGAACAAAGAGTGATAAACTCTTTGCAGCAACAAAACTTTTTTATATTTACCAAAAAAAAAATAAATTCGATTGCTCTGTGTCCTAGAATGTGTAGCAAGATGTAAACAGCAGACAGCCTCTTTAACTGCCTCTTTTTATGCTTTATCTGAAGGGTCTTACATACTGACTTTTCCCTGCTCTACCCAAATCCTAGTCCTGCAAGTTCTTTCCTGCCTTTTCCTCTGTCCCTTTCATACAGCTCACAGCTATAGTCTCTTCTCTCTCTGTCCTTGGCCTGTAGTATTGAATATGGCATATGTATTTGCTGGAAAATACTGTTGTGTTTGGCCGTAATATGAAGGAATTATGTTTTCTTTAATACTAATTCTGAATGGGTATAGCATTTATTAGCAGAAGTAAAGTTTTTGTCCAATCCCTAGCCTAACAGTACCTTTCATTTCCTCTTTCTAGTACAGGGAAAAATATGGATGAGTCCTTCTGTGGATTGTTCTTTTCACTCTGTACTTGTATCTGTGCCATCAGCATCATTCTGCTTTGCATTTTTGAAGATGGCAATTGAGCCTCTTGGCTATCGTTTGTAGCCCAACGTTTAACCCACAAAGAAGGGTATCTTGGAAGGCTTGTGCTGCTTGTAGAACTTAGAGCTCCAGGTAGGTTCATGAGGTCATCTGAGATAGGAAATATCAGCCACCTGGAGATACTCTCCCCACCTGCAGCTCTAACCTGCCTGGTCCCCCAATAGCAGGGGAAAAATGTGAAGGCATTGGTAACTCAAATGCCAATTGTGATTAAACACCAGTACCTCACCTCACAAAGTTCTCAGAAAGGTTGCTTTTTCTGAAACCTTTTTTTTTCCCCTTGGTTTCCGCAGCTGGTGCTGTTTCACTACATTCAACTGTTGCCTAAGTTTCATTTTGGAGTGTTTAAGGTTGTCAGATGCTGCAGAACCAAGTCAGCTTCTGTGCGTAGTAACCATTCACTAGGCATGACTTCCATGGTTTTGGAAACCTTAGCCCTCACTCATCCTCCTATGGAGTAAACTGAACAACTTGAGAAACTGAAAACTAGAATTAATATCTTGTAACAAATTTTCCAATTACAAGCAGGAATACCAGTAAATGCTTTCTAGAAAATACTTCAAGCATCACTACAGTAGATATAGAGTAAATAAAACAAATGTATTTTTAGTTACGGAAGAACTGAAGGAATTGTGAACCTGTGAAATGCCCAAGCCTATTTCCTGCAGCAACTAATAATGACTCTAGAAAGGTTTGTGTGAAACTAGACAGCTTATTTGGGACATGGAGTGGTTGGCAGTGGAGCTTTTCTTAGGTAGGTGCTGAGGATCCAAAGGCTTCAAAGGAGCTGCTTCCCAGATGGTGAGGACAGTGGGGAACCAGCTGCCTCAGCCTGTGCAGAATGTTCTCTTGATTTCAGGGGAGGGGGGTGTGAGTGGGAGCCAACTTCTTCAGAAGGGCCCATTTTATGTTTCTCAGGATTCCTTTCTCCACAAGTTACCTTAGCAATGCTGCAATAATTCACCCAAGCAAGGATGGGGGTTGTGAGAGGGTTGGGAAGACTCCACAGAGATGTGTAGGAGGGCTGTAGCCTTATAGAGCTTGATTATCTGGGCCTCTGTGATTTGAGGCCCTTTAGTTTGGCAGGCAGATAACTGGCACTGAACCAAACTAAGATGAAGGGAAGCAGCTTGATTTGTCTTATTTTCCAGATAAACATGGGTCAGATTTGGCAGCTGGTTAGGAAATGGGATGAGAATGGGAAAAGGGGAGCTGGAGAGAGGTCAAAGGGCAACTGCTGCCCAAGAAGTGTGTGGGAGCTGAAAAGATACATGAAGGTGGGAGCTGGTGGAGTAAAGCATAAGCAAGTGAACCAGTGCTAAGGGGAGAGAGAGAATTAGCGGGAAAACAATGTGAGGAAATGAGAGAAAACCCAGGAAGTGGAAAGTTGAAGTACAAGGTTGGTTGGAACTGGAACTCTCGAGGGAGTTTTCAGCTGACGGTCAATACAGAACCACTGGTGGGGTCATCTGGTCCAAACTCCTTGCTCAGGCAGGATCGTCCTAGAGCACATGGCACAGGATTGTGTCCAGATGGTCCTTGAATACCTCTAGTGAGGGAGACTCCACAACCTCTCTGGGCAATCTGTTCCAGGGCTCAGTTACCTGCACAGCAAAGAAGTTCTTCCTCATATTCAGGCAGAACTTCCTGTGCATCAGTTCCTGCCTGTTGTCTGTCACCCTAGTGCTTGGCACCACAGAGAAGAGCCTGGAAGCATCCTCTTGACACCCTCTCTTCAGGTGCTTCATTGACAAGATTCCCTCTGTCACCTCTTCTCAAGGCTGAACAGGCATGACTCTCTCAGCCTTTCATCGTAAGAGAGATGTCCCAGTGCCCTTATCATATTCATTGCCCTCCACTAGACCCCCTCCAGGAGCTCCTTGTCTCCCTGGTGTTGAGGAGCCCAGAACTGGATACAGCACTCCAGGTGTGGCCTTGCCAGGGCTGAGTAAAGGGGCAGGATTCCCCCTCCTGTCTTGCTGGCAATGGTCTTCCTAAGGCACCTATGGCCTTGCCTGGCCTTCTGGGCCACAAGGGCACATTGCTGGCTCATGGACAGCTTGTTGTCCACCAGGACCCCTGGAAGCTTATGTACACAGTCTAAAAGTAGTAAGGAGAGCTGGTTTTTTTTGTTTCAAGATGGGGTTTTTTTGGCAGAGGGAGGGAGAAGGAGAAGGAAGGCAACCCACGTATGAAGAGCTAAAAGCTGAAGCGGTGTCAGATTGAGGATAGCATAAGAACAAAAAGGGAGAAATTAATAAGTGCTACTTTTATCACCCTCTACCCTCATATGAGAACTGTCAGTAGAGGTCTAGTCTATTGCTTTTTGTCCTCTAGTAGAGGGGATTTGCTGATGCTACATTCTCTGTAGGCAGTGGAAACATATTTAAAAAGAATATGTTCTCCCTGTTGTTTCCAGGACTTTGAAACAGGTTTCAGAGCTGGAACTGAGAGGGTGTCAACACTCACATCCATGAATCTATTCTCTACATTTCTGGTATAAAGCAAAGCAAATGTGCCTTTTTTTTTTCCTTTTTTTTTTTTCTTTGGGTGGGGGTGCTATTTGTTTTGCTTTTAGGTTTTTTGGGAGTGGAAACTTTTTTTTTTTTTTTTCATTTCAGTGTGGGGACAGGGTTGTCGGTTTCATTTATTTCTCTTGGTCATTTTTTTAATATATCCATGCTCTTTCCCATTAGCCAGATCATTAATGAATACGTAAACCAGGATGGCACCCAGTATAAGCCCCTAGGGTATGCCACTAGCCACTGGCCTCCAATTAGATTTTGTGCCTGTGATCATCACCCTCAGGTCCTGTTGGTTCAGCCAGTTCTCAGTCAGACTTACTGTCTGCTTATCCAACTCCTACTTCTTCAGCTTGTGTATGAGGATCTTAAGGGAGTTAAACGTCTTCCTGACAAGTCAAGGTGGACAATATCCACTGCTTTCCATTCATCTACCAAGCCAGTCGTTCCATAGTTAAAATGTTATCAGACTGGTCAACTTTCCCTTGGTGAATACCTGATGACTGTTCTTAATTACCTTCTTGTCTTGAGTGTGCCTGGAACTGGTTTCCAGGACTAGCTGAGTACCACTGACCTATTAACGTGGATGATGTGAAATTGCATGTAGAATCTTGGAACTAGTCATAATATCAAAAGTCAGCTCGTTAAGAGCTAGCCTAGCACAGTATTTTGGGCAGTGTCCTTTCAACCTACGTTATCCTTAGAACATGGAATTGTCATGCCTGAAGTAAAATACTCTGGACGAATGGGGCAAAATAGAATTTGGTCCTTTTTTATGCTTGCATTGACCTAATGCTGGTAGGTCATTGGTAAGTAAATAAATAAAGTAAAAAGTCATAACTTCTGTTGCCCTTTGACTATCTAGTTGATCTTAACAGTGCCAAGTTGGTAGAGAGGAGTAAAAATTGAGTTCATGGGATGTGGTTAATGTGATTCGTAAATGATCCTGGAGACCTGCTGAGGTTTTTCCAGTTTTCTTTTCAACTGCTGACAAGAAGTATTTGGCAGGCTTAGGATGGGTGAGAGGAGGCCGTACAGGTGCTATTTGGCACCCTTTGCTCCAGGATAAGCATTAAAAAACAACTGCTTTTCTGGCCAGCACAGCCATTTTGCCTGTGACCTGGAAGGACAGTTGGGTTAGGATTGCTTTGAGGCACGCTGCTGTGATTCTTGCACAGGCAAGCATTGCAACAAGGATAGAGTGAACTTTTCCACCATTTGGTACGTTTTATCAGATGATCTGTTAAAGATAATTACAATTTTGAACGAGTGCAGCTTGAAGCTTGTTTTGGGCAAGTTTGTGATGAGAAATTGGATACCTTTGCTTCCTGCTTGTATCACGCTGACAGGTGTACTAGCCAGGGCAGAACTCACTGACCTTTTCCTCTTCAGGACCTAGCCTGACTTTTTCAAGTAGTAATGTAGTTAGAATAGACTTAAACTCCAATTAAAGTCTCTCACTGAAGTGATTTTTTTTTTCCCCTGAGTAAAATGCTGTCCCTGAAGTTTTAAAAATCTGGTTTTTGCCTTTGCAGTTCATAGGAGCCAGAAGCCCCCATTCATAATGCGTATAAATGCTTATAACTGTAGAAAGACGTCCACATTTGTGTTTTACCCTTGCACAATGGAGGAATAACGCAAATGCACTGTTACAATACTCGCATCTGCATCCCTATCGGTATAATAATATAAGTAAAAGTATCTATAAAATAACTAGAGGGGACTAAAGTGTGCATTGTCAGTGTGTTTCACATATATTTGATGCCAACAGAGGTTGAGCTTCAGAAATCTTGAACTCCATCTGAAATCTAGGAGACTTCATTTATGGGAATGAATTCCTCTACGCTTTAATTCAAAATGTGTCCTTTTTAAAATGTTTTAAACCATCTCCACTGGACTAGTTGAAGCCTTTGTCCTGTCTCCTCCCCATATCTTTCGTCCCTGGCCCTCTCTTTTTATACATAAGTCTCCTCATTTGAAAAAGTCCCATTCCCCTCTACACAGTCTCCTGCCCACGATGTTGCTGCCTATCTGTCCTAAGTCTTCTCTCAGCAAATCCCATCTGCATCCTGTCAGTACGTTGTCTCATTTCCTTGTGTGATTTTTCGCTTTTTAGTATTTCTCTTTCTCATGCTCTTCATCCCTGCTGATTCCAGAGCTCTCTCCATAGTTCTCTCAGCAGGCCCGACATTTTCATCACCATTCCTAATTTTTTAAGTTCACAGAACTTAAGAGGGGTGTCCACCAAGCTTTGTTCCCATTTTTTCCTTCCCATTTTTCTGTAGTATTCCTTCACGTCCCCTCTGCCCTGAAATTGCGCAGCATGCTTTTCCATGCTGTGTATGGTTTGCAGACAGTCACCGAGACATGGGAACAATCTTTTCCCCACTCTTGCCTCAGAGGATCAGATCTGAACCAGATGTTGCTGGCAGCACCTGACAATAGCAGTTGTGGGTTAAGACCTTGCGAAGCCTCAGCAGAACCTTGCAAAGGACCATTGCTAAAAGTTCCTACTGAGGATATGTGAGTTTGGAGTGTTTCTCCTCCCCCACCCCAATATGGTCAAATATAGGGCAATTAAGGTAGCAAAAAAGGCATACTCTCAGAGACAAAGTCTCCATTATGCTTGACTCTGCTGCTGTCCCTCCCTGAGACGTGAGGATATGGTTCATGTCCCTGCTAGTCAGCCTGGGGGTGCTTGTGTTCTCGGGGGAAAGGTCACCAAAATTTTTCAACATGAGCAAAAAAGGGCATTCTTTCTCAAAAAGCCTCGGGGGAATGGCTTTGCTGAAATCTCCTAGAACAACTCATCAGGGAGGCAGGTTTCTGGCATGGAGAGCTTCATCTGAGGTGAATGCGTCTGTCGAAGTTATATACCCCTTGCAGGGCGGGGGTAAGCCTTGCAAGGGAAGCGTTGAATGTTTGAGGTAGATACGTGTTGGGGCACCAGTGATTAAGGGAAACCCTTCTGAGAGGAAGTCAGTGTTGGAATGTTATTGTTCCCGGTTTCCTGTCTTCCGGTGCTGCTGCTAGAGGATGTCTCCTTCTGTGTTTTAAGCAGTTAGTTAAAAAGACAGCTCTGAAGACTGCAGTGTGCACATTGTCGCTTGTGATGTGTTAGTAAAAGCGTAGCTGCTTGTGCACTGGGTTTGCTGGACAGCGTAGCTCTGAAGGTTAATTCTTTGTAGATTCAAAAGCTGGGAATTCCAATATAGCTAAGGCATCCCATAATGTTTGTTCCCACATTATAGTTAATTTCTATATGTGACCTCTTTTTCTATGCCTGCTAATCTGCATACCTGAGAAAGATACCTTTGGATTGCTGACATAAGTTGTATGTGAAAATTTGGATGAACAATTTAAATGACCTGAAAAACAAATACTATGTTTTGCATAAATGTAGTATGATTATGCAAAAGTGATAAGATTAACTGTGATTAATGTTAGTTAAATTTTTGAGCTGAACTTTCTCACTGGTTTTCTCTCATCCACGAAGAATGAGAAGTGTCAAATTATGATTGACCTCCTTAGGGAAAGCTTGGCTTAAAAGCAAGGGAAGTTTTCTCCAGTGATACTGAGACATGACAACTGAAACGGAAGCATTTCAGTACATGTCCAAGAGGCCTTCTTGAAGTTTGTGAAGTTTAAACAGAGTTACAGCAATATCAATCAGAGCAGAAAAATGTTCTACTTTAAAAATCTGTAATTAATTTGTAAGTAGCTTTATTAGAGAGCATTAGTGTTGTGTTTTGTTTCTGGTGTTGCTGCTTGCAAATCAGGATCAGTGCAGACTGCTGAGAAGTGAGGTAGCTAGGAACACCACAAAGTAAGTTACCAAACAGGTGCAAACAGCTCTTTTGGCTACCCTTAAAGAAATACCTAAAGTAAATTAGACTTCTTTCTTCTGATACACTGGGATAGTTCAGTTTTCCCTGCGGACTTCTTCCTTCCTATATGTGAGCAATATTAAACATCCTTAAGCAACCTAAAGTAATAGAAGCGTACACAAACTGGTTTTTGTGTTTGTGTCTTAAATAGCTTTAGACGAGGTTGTTTCTGGAACTCTGGGATCTTGAACAAAAGTGTTTTGCCAGCTACATATGCTGTAAACTCCTCATCATATGTGCCCTTTAATGATACCTAACAAAAGCAGAAGCAAAACCCAAACCTTGCTTTTCTGGGCAGGATGGGAATGGTTCTGGGTTTTCAAAAAAGAAGTTTATAGCTGTACAGTAGGAAGATAATGTGTTGTGGACAACCAGTAGTAACTTGTGTGGTGTAAGCATCTGCTTATGCTGTGGCATGAAAGGGAGCTGTTTGTAAACTAACTTCACAGGAAATACGCAAAGCCAGGGTTAAATATACTGATGCATGGTTTTTCTTATCTGCATCATCACTACTTCAGTCTTATTTCTGCTGGTAGCATTCATAAATTTCTTTCATTCAGCATGTTCCCAAGTACTTGAAAGACACTGAGTAAAATGTCATTGCTGCCTTCTGTTTCCCTCACCTTTACTTTGCATCCAGTTCTTATCTTACAGCTCCGTTGTAGAAACTTGCTGGGACAGAGCAGGTCTTTGTCAGGTGATCGCAGAGCTTCGCTGGTTGACTGGGGCTGCAAACGTTAAGACAGCACAAATGTATAGCCATAGCTTTGGGTTTGTTTTAAGGTCAGCTCTGTGTTTGGACAGCACAGAAGGGTGAGTTACACTGCAGTAATAAATGAGCTGTCTATAAATGTACAGTGAGCCTTTCTTAAGCTGTGGGTGGGAGAGAAGCAGCAGGGAGGGCTGCTGCTCTTCCAGGGAGCTACAGAATTGCTGAAAAGCCTGGCTGCTGTTGCTCTTGTCCTCCCTTTTCTGGCAGCAGGGCGTAAATCATTCGACCATGCTGTCTGCAACCTCCTACCCACTTGCTGAATGTGAATGAATATAGATAAAAGGATGAAAGTTAATCTTCCGTTCCAGAAAGCTTTATTCTTCTGGGAGCAGGGAGGCAAGGGGAAGTTGTAATTTAAATACGGAGTGTGCCATTTAGGAGTGCTGATGGTGGGCAGGGGACTCCAGGATTGAAACGTCGTTCCTGTGACTGCACGGAGGCTGGAGCGGGAGGCTGTATCCCTGCCTAGGGGGATGTATGGATCCCTTCTGGGATTCAGGAAGTAACAAAAGAGAGGTCTGTTCACCTCTGCCCTCCATCTTGTTGTTGCTTACTGGCAGTGGATAAGGAGCTCCACAGAACAGAGCAGCAGCAGCAGCTCTGCAAAAGTTTATAGAGTAGGCAGGAAAACTGTGAGGAAGAGGTCTGAGAGCTGAGAGGCAGGGAGAGGAAGTATAGCTTGTGCTGCAAAGTTTCTAGTAAATATTACAATGTTTTAATGAGATGATATATTTTTTGCAGAATGATTGGGATTTTCTGTAAAGAAATTTCACCATGTGGAGGTGATATCTTAAAGGCAAAGACATTTCTGCATTTCCAGCCAGGCCATAGTTTCTGGAATTTTCTTTGTGTATTATAACCGTTTCCATTTTGGTCCATGGAAATATTTGACTCCTTTTAAAGTTGTTATATTATTGTTATTAAATATTACTTGTTAGTGAACAGTGTTCTAGTAATCCATGACCTTTAAGCCTGAATGCTTAACAAACCACATAGTAGTCTCTCTCTTTTCCGCTCTTACCACTCCTGCAAATTAAGGTGTGGAGGTAGCTGCTATTTTTTGTGGTTTCATGGGAAGACCATTTTGCAAATAGGACACTTTAAAAAAGTTTTTCCTTGCAAACCACCCACTACTATAAAGTTCCATTTCATTGCTCTTGGTATATTAATAATAAAAGCCTCTGGGAATCATGTGGTTACTAAGGTTAAGATAAATGTGTGTTTGGGATGTGTGCAGATTTTCTCCATTTTGCTGGGTTTGCACTTTCATTCTTTGGAAAACAGACGCTTTCAGTTTCCTTTCTTGTGTTTTAAAATAAACATTTCTCTTCTGGAATGTCTCATTTAACTTGTAAGCATATTGAGATCTCTTTTAAAAAATGATAACATTCATTTGCCTTACAAATTGGAGAAAGTTTATTTAACGGGGCAAGGGTCTACACCACGAGGCTCAGCCTCTTTTCCTGGGTAATTCATACACTGGAAGGCCAAATATGCCTTAATAATTCTCAATATTTTGTTTGATTATGGTTCAATAAGCTTATAATCAGACCAACTAAACTGTGTTGTGATAATTAATTTATAGATGTCCTGATGAACTTTAATTTTTTTTTAATTTATAATTGCTAAACACTTTCAGCTGGTACTTTTTTGAAAAAGATTGAGATTACTGAATGATGATGATGATTGACACCAATGATGTAGATCTGGAAATCTTTAGAGCACTTCATCTGCCTAGCAGCCTCAAACTATTTGCAATCCTAATTGTTGTTAATTATTTTCATTTAGCTGTTTTCATTACCGTAGCTCATTTCTTCTGTGTTTCCTCTTACCATTAGACAGTCATTAGATGAGGGCCTCACATAACTCCTTAATGACATGTCAGTAAACTACCGATAGCATTTGTAATCCCATGATCTCCACCTGTGCTCTGAACTTGCCTCTTACCACACCTCTGAGCATCAATTTTGAGTGCCAGCTTCTGGGGAAAAAATCTTGTAGCTGTGATTTCGCAGTGGGTGCTGGCTGATAACTGAAGGTAAATGTGAGACATGGTTTTAACCAGTGGGTTTCAACTCCAATAAGTTCGTGTGCTAAAGTATCCAAGTCGGGTTTCACATGAGTTTCTGTTCCCAGCGATTTACCCATAATCATCTTTACAGACGCTGGACCATTTACAGGACTCGTCTGTGTACAATCCATGAATCACAGTTTCAGTTTGAGTGCTTTTAATGCATCTCTATCAAATTACAGTTTGATTTAATTGACAGCCTGCCTTCCAAGGTGTCTTTTTAAGATGGGAGATTTTAGCATGGAATTCCTGCAGTTGCACAAAGGAATATTATTGAACTTTGACTGTGTCTCATTAGAGCAAAAACTCACTACAGCAAAGAAGGCAAAAATCCATGAGAGCAGTCCATCCAGGCAGGCTGACAGTCCAATGCTGGATCAGCTGGTGACAGGTTTTGATGCCACCAGAGAGCTTAATAGGCACAACATTCCTGCTAAAATGGCTCACAAGAAGAAAGCATGCAGTGGGCAAAAGGAAAGGACATAAGACCCTGGACTGGTGGAGTGTAGGCATTGTAGGACATGTGCCTCCTTCCACCCCAGTCCTAGAAGGGATCTGTGGGGCAGTGCTGGAAATTGATACGGGTATCCTCTGACACTGGGGCAGGGGCAAGAGGATGTGCAGAGCTTGCTTTAAAGGCTCAGGCTCTGAAGCAGTGAGGGGGAACCCACAGCTGCAGGAAGCTGTTCTGCTATCTCCCAGCCATGCATGCTGGTGAGGCAGTTGTCCTTGCTCAGGGCCCCAGTGAATGGATTCAGCGCAACAGAGTGTTGAGGGACCTCTCGCTGACAGAGTTTTCCAGGGCAAATTCTTTAGTTCATTTCCTGAGACTAGCTGTGCTCTGACAGCTTGAAGTCCTGTGACAAGATCTCCTGACTGTTGTGTTGTTGACATTGATGTGCCCTAGAAATTTCCACTTTTGTATACGACTGTGCTTGTGCCCGTGTCTACACGGGCACAACTGTTCAAAGGCAGCCTAAACCAAAGGAAGCGTGCATTTTCGAGGTGCAAAGCATAGCGTTAGGACTCAGGAATTCCTCACTGCTAATTTTGGCTGACACGTAACTCCCCCTGTGGTTTTCCACGCATGTGGATGAAGCCAAGGGGACCTACTAGGGGTCACTGCTTCCAGGCCTTAGTAGCTGCAAATAGGACAGCGTTTTAACATCTCTAATATAGGTGAGGAAGTTGATTATCGAAAATCTGTCCTTCAGGAATAGCTACATAGAAATAAAAACTTTTTTAAAAAATCCCCTTCTCTAGGTAAAATTTAAGTTAATACTGTTAACTTTAACTTATTTACAGACCCCTAACTGCAGAAAGTGTAGGGAGATCTCTGTCACGATCGCCTTACTCTGCAATGTTAAACGGTGGAAATAAAACTTACATGTGCGTCTCTATTTTTAGTCTTTCCTCATACCACGTTCTCACGAGTGCTCGCACCATCAGTCTTTGCCCTTTCCACATGCAGTCAGTCAGCAGAGTATCGTCTTACCGTGTCACGCTTTATTGCCGCTACCCGCGGGCTGCGTGTGAGCCAGCTGCACGTGTAGATTGGCACTTCTGAGGAAGCTGGCTAGAAGCACAGGTGAGCTCAGTACGGATCCTCCACCATCCGCCCAGGGCCTGGGGAGAGGACTGGTGCTGGTGAGATGGCCTTCTGCCAGCTCGGAGACTCTGCCCTTCTGCAGGGATATTGGAGAGGAAAGAAATCCATCACAAACTACATCTAGTGACAGACTGTGTAAAGCAGACGGGTTACTTTGGCTGCTCCCATTTGGAGGGTGGCTGGCTGTCAGTGCCAGGAGGTCTTCTCCATGTCCTTTTCCCTTGATGGCAGAGTGAGTGCTCTCCAACCTTGTCCTTCGACATGTAGGCGTGCCCTCTGAAGCCCACCTGCCAGGCCTGACGCACCCATTTCCCACAAGGGCAGAGCTTTGCTGCTGCTGACAAGTTGCAGTCTTACATGCAAGGTACCGAGGGATATAAAGCAAATGGAAAAGTGGGGGAGGAAGCACACGGAGTGCAGAAGCTTTCTGCTCACACCGCTGAAGGGAGCAGAGGAGGCTGTGTCTCCAAGTCTGCATTGCCCTCAGAAAGACCCTGGCTCAGGCTGTTGGTCAGTGGCAGGACCGTGCTGTGCCTTACTGTGCATAGCCCCAGGTAGGTGCTGGGCTTTCAGACCTGTCCATGCTTTGGCCTTTTTGAGGGTTTTCCAGCTTCAGATGTCTTGACAAAAAAACCCCAGCAAATGCCAGTAAAAGCAGAAAGACATGCTCACAGAAATTTTCTTCTGTATTTAAGTTTCTGGGTTTGCATGTAGTGAATCTGTGTGGTGGACAGTGCAAGCATTTTTTTAGGTTTCAATCAGCCCTAGGACTCATAGCCAAAAGGAACCAGAGTAAGAAAGCAAAGTATGCTTAGTTTACAAATGCACATTGCCTTTGCAGAGCGCAGCAGTACTTTAAATAATTGAAAAGAGCTGCAATGAGCTGCCCTGACCAAAATTCATCATCCTTGGCCACCTGTTGTATGGATAGCATGCTATTTTTTGAACCACAAGGCATTCAGAGTATGCTGCTCTACATGCTGGATAAATTAATAAATAAAATAAATAATGGGGAAAAAAGAATAGGAAAAAATCAGGCAAAAGGTGAATTGGTAACATATTATAGTTGCCTCTATAATTAGCAGAATAAGGACTGGGAAGAATTTTATAGTTCCTATTCTAGTGTACATCTGTTGCCCCACTTTCTTTGTTTGCAAGTGTGTGGCTAGTTTGGGCAGCATGGCTCTAGCTAGCAGGCTACAAAAAGGATCCATTTTGGGGCATGTTTTCCTTCTGGCCTGCAGCCTTTTCCTCCAATTTGTGTGGAAGTAGTGCTTAGGTGGCCAAGGCTGCTGAGCTGTTTCAGTGGCTCCTCTTCTGCACAGCCATCTGATTTTGGCCAAACACATCTTTGTTGTGTAGAAGGGAGCTGGGCAAAAATATGTCCATGAGTGTGGTATAGGACCTAGGAGTAAAAACTGCTTTACTAGTAGCACAGATCTTGGGGGTATCAGAAAACCAAGGGTCTGAGTGATGCTATGGCACTGCCTGGATCATGTCCTGCTTGATTTAATATTACCTATCCTTCCTCTGTCTGCAACACTCCTAGAAGCCATTGAAGTTTTGATAAGTACCTGGTTTTAAATATTTTTAGGTCAGAGACTGAGGTTTTATGATGTAAGTCCTCAGCTCTTGAACCCAGAGTGTGTTGCTGAAATCAGAGACATACCGCAGCTTTGCTTTCTCCTGCAGCTTGTTTAGGCATTGGAAGGCAAAGTTTCCTAGTGGATAGAATTCTTTTTTTCTTCTTTTTTGGTATTGATATTTAATCAAATTTTCAGTCTTGTATGCCTGCCTCTTGGCAAAGGTGTCCCTGTGCAACTACACTGCTCTTTTAACAGTTTTGCTTATCTTTTGTGATATTTTTATAGGCACACTCCTGCCCTGTAAAGGGATTACTAAGAACTTGTATAGTATATATGTTTCTTGCAGAACAGGATAAAAATTGATTCTTATTTTACAAGGCGGTGGCTTTTACCCATTTTTTTAGAATTACAATGTTAATATTAGCATTAACATTACCCCTTTTAATGTGCAATTATCGCATTGCCACAGTAATGGCTGATTTATACTATGGTCTGAACAACAATAGAATAGATGGTGGTTTTATAGATGGTGTGTCTGTGTTCAAAGGAAAACTTGGGTGGCTAGATGAGAATGTCCCACTAATTTGCATTTGGTTTCTAAAGTTTGGTCATGGAAAGCATTAATCAATATGTGAAAATAATTTTGCTCATTTTGTGCTTTTCTTGGCAGTTTCCTCTCATTTCTAATTCATATAATAATTAATTATTTTTAGCCTCTGAGGTTAATGTTTTCATCATTTTATTCCTCTAGAGATCTTTTTTTTTGTGATTGTGGAGGAGGAGACAGTAGTCAGGATATGCAGCTTCTAGCAGACATTCCTTCTGATGCATTTGGCATGATGAAAGACAAGTGGGGAGAAAGTCAAACACAGCAAGGAAGGCAGGGCAGTCTGGCAAGACTCTCCTAGTTTTTGGAGAGTTTCAATGAAAAGGGAGGAGAAAATTGTGCAATACCATGAGACCAAACCATGGTCCATAAATCAGTCTAAGGAGACTGACATTTGTGAGGGGTTTTCTTCTCCTATAAAGTAAGCTAGATGTTTATGCCATAACTGCAGAGAAGCAATAAAAGGCAAAGGTTATAAACAAATCATTCGGTGCCGACAGAGGGTTCATAGATGCTGACGAGAAACAAATAAAGTGAATAGGGCCGGTACTCTGTTCTGATAAATTTCATTGATTTCTGCACCACGTCATTATGTTTGCAGCCTGCCCTGTTATCTTGTAGCTCCAAACCTTTCATTATGACTGCAGATGATAACAGCTGTTGATACACAGCAGTGACTACCGTGGGGGTAAAGTACCATTTGCTAAGAAATAATTAGGAAAACCCCCACGTGTGGGTAGCTTTGATCTGCCTGTGGTGTTGTCCTTGCAGAGGGCATTATATGCCAATACTGCATCTGTTTCCTGGATGAGTTCATGAAGCGTTTCTGAGAGCACACGTGCACTATAAAGCAGTGTAATCAGACAGGTCCCACTGGCTGAGTCAGTGCAAGCAGTGTGCTGCTGTACTGGGCCTGGTCTTTCACTGACACCACTGTGCTAAGACTGTCCAATGTCCGCCTTTTTCACAAAAACATGGATACCTGGCGCTTCTTGCTGCCGTGACTACCCTACTGTCAGTGCTACACCAGGCACTTTGTGTCTGCCACAGGTATCTGATTACACCAATAACAGCAACCCAAACATGTCTGTAGTCTCAAGTCAGCAATATCAACAAAGATAGAAAGCTAAACCAGGAAAGCAGTCCCAAAATCGTGTAATTTCCTAGCAGTATGAGGTGAGGTATAAGACAGCTCTGAATCCCAAGTGTTCTGAGCAAATAACCAGCTCCTCTCACCCTAGGTGAGCACAAATCCACCCAGTAGTTTCTGGTTTGTTTCTGGTGTGAGGCTGGATGAAGAAGGGGGCCTGAAGCACAGTCTGAAGGAACTTTTAGCAAGAGAGAGCTCAGACTGTGGGTGTGTGGCGTATGTAGGCTGATACTGGCACGTGTCATAGGAGTGCAGGAAAACTGCCAGAGCACCTGCAGGCTGCTGCTTGGCAGCAACATTAGAAAGGTACCTGGTTCCCTCTTCTTACTAATAATTGGTAAAAGACTAAGAAGAGTATGTATATGTGGAGGAAAATCAGGATAAGAGGACAAAAAGGAGCAAAAACCAGTTCATGCATATAACACCATCTACAATACTGGAAATAACTGTGGACTGTTTGTTATTTTGAAGAAACCCAAGCTCCAGCTATGCTGAGATGAATGAATTGGAAAGGAACTCCTCTTTATTCATTAAATGTGCTGTATGGAGTTACTTATTGTAAGATTTCCATTCCTCTGCAGCCCAACCTTGTCATATCAGCTCAGGGTGCTGCAGTGTCCCTGCAGTGCTAAAAATGTTTTCAGAGGATCTCAATTCCACTGGAGCTTTTCTGTTCTTTGCTTTTATACGATGATGTCTATTTGTGGTCAGAAAAGGTTATTTGTTTAATAGTATTACTGGAGTAGCTCTGAATATATCATCTACTGCTGCCTTTGACCTAGTGTACTGCTTGCTGCAGTCCTGTCTGCCTCACCATCCTGAACCTTTTTACTCTCTGCAGCTTCTGAGTATAAATAAAAAGCTGAAGACAAGTTTGGGGAGCCTGTGGATGTGGTTCCAAAGACTTCCTGCACAAATGTATTTCAGGGACAGGTGTGGGCTCTGAGGCTGCAGTCAGCCAGTAGAGTAAGGTTGGATGCTGTCACAGGAGAGATGACATGGCTCTCCAGGGACCTGCCTACTGCCGCTCCTGGCTCTTCTTAAAGACACTGAGGTTACCTTGGAATAGACTTACTTGCTTTCTCCCAGCAAAAAATACTGAGTTTTGGGGATGATGAGGGGTACCTTTACCTGGAGGTGATGACAGAGTGTGGATTACTGATAGGAGGAGGAGACAGGAAATTTGCTGATACCTAAACCTGAATCTTGGTTACACCTCTGACTTTGCTGACACTTTTTCAGTTGGGCAGAAGGATGTGGGCATGGAGGCTTAAACACTGTAATTCTTAACCTTCCTTATGAGGACATCTAGAAACCAAAAGTCAGATCCTTGGTTGATTCAACTCTTTGTCTTCACAGAATTTACACGGAGAATAAATCTTGGCCAGTGTATGTGTTCTATAATACATTTTTCTTTACGACTCTGGAACACAGCTATATCTTAGAAGTTTTCATGGTCTTGTTGGCATTTTGCAGGGTTCCTTTCTTGCAGCACCCTGGAATGCTGTGTTGCTTTTGGGAGGTTGCCACACCACATTGTCTAGCCACAGGCTAAAGGATTTTATTTATTTTTATTTCACATTGTTTCAGCTGTTTTCACTTTTATTTCCATACTCCAGCAGAATTTCTTCATGAATGTGGCAGCACATCATGTTTCTTGTTTTATGAGTTGTAGTTAGTTAAATAGCCTGCTGGATTTGTTTGCCTTTATGTGAGAAGTTTAATACTGTAGCAGCAACAGAATGAAAGGTGACATAGATCTCTTATCAAAGTGGGGGAGGAGGTGGGAAAGTTGTTCTCCCAGAACACTGCTCATCTGAGTTTTTTCTAGCTGTCATGTTCTTATTCAAATAAAGTCCCTGGATGAGACTCTATCAGTCTTGTAAGTGCAAAAAGAAATTTTTGCTAGAGTATATAGCAATGTAATTTGCAATGTAACTCTGTGCGTGGTAAATTGCATGGACATAGACACATTGAGATCTGTCTTCTACATACTCTGCATTCTTTGGTAACCACGATTTTTTAAAAAGTAATTTATTCATTGGTTGCTTTTCTGAGCCTCTGTTGCTTGTGTGCTTTCTGTTCTTCATTATTTAGCTTTACTGTTACTAAGGCTGCATTAAATGACATTCTTCATCTCTTTGACTTTTTTTTTGTCTTTGAGCCAGCCAAATGATCAATTAAACTGTCACTGTGAATGAAATCTGAAAGCATTTGTTTATCAGTAGCAAGAGAAACATTGGCTGTCCTGTCTAAGAGGTATAACTTAGCTTTCAGTCTTTTGTTATTTTCTTGGTTTCAGGGAACAGATAAGTACTGTTACCGTTCATAATAGAGTGACTGTTCACAGAGGGGCTGCTGAAGGCTTTATTGTAGTAATAAGGTGAAACTGATATGAAGAGACTCATCTTGTACAATAAAACATAGCTCTGTTTACTGATCTAGAAGAGGAGGAAATGTCTGAAGACCTCCCTCTCGTTTCTCTTGTAGGATTACCTTGACTGTATCACTGATCAGACCAAGCTCTCCCTGGGAACAGAGGAGCGATCGGCCCTGTTTGGAAACATACGGGATATCTACCATTTCAACAGGTAAATTCATATTTAACTAAAAGAAAACAGTTCAATAGCCTGTGTTAATGAGAGGGAGCAAACCAGCCAAGTACACTTTTGTCACTTTAAAATGGCCAAGATCTATAAATTGAGAAGTTATCTAAATTTAGTTCTAAGCAAAGTTTGTTTGCTGAGACCAGATTGGTTTTAGCTGTTTATTTGATGAATCAAGTGTGGTCTCCATTTACTTTTTTTGCTTTTATGCTGGGTATTTACATGAATGCAAGCCTAACCTGCTCTGTGCCTTAACTGAGCATAATGCTCGACCACTGTAAAAGAAATTCTTGCCTTAATGAGGAGATGTTTTATCCTTGCTATATCAGCTCCTTTTGTGTACCTATGTTCATCACCTAGATCTGGCTTTTGTAGTGTTTTGTGCTACTAGGTACTCCCTGGATTAATTTCTCTAAACTGTATTCAAGTACCTTTCCTTCATTGGAGTTTTCTGTTCAGTACCTTTCCAGCCTTCTCTAAAACTCTGCAGATGGGATTCTAGTGCATATTGGGAACCTGAAGTAAAATTTCTTGCTTGCATAGCTAGTGCCACATTGTGTGAGATCTCAGTATCTGCAGTTTTAAGAGCATGCTGCTGCTACTTTTGTCTGAATCCTCTGTTACTATAAAAATTATTAACTTATTCAGCATTTAAGGAAAACCTGAATATTCAACCGATGCAGGAAATACATTTACATAAAGTTCTCACATCTTTTATATCCCAGTACTCCTGTAAAAGTTCTCTTAGCTTTGCTATAGTTGACAAGACATCTCCCAAACTACTGTGTTCTTTGAAGAACAACAGATAATTTAATTGAATCAAAAGAGGATTCTGAAGTGGAGCACTTGTGTCAAAGATCATCTTCAATGTTTTTCCATCATCATGGGAAGTTACTTTTAAGGGCTTTAACTGCTGGGATTGCTGTTTAGTGTCAAAGGAAAGAGTGAGAATGGATCTATTCAGAATTTATGGACAAAGATGAAATCTAAAGTCTTTTCCTGAAGCTTAAAATAGCTACTGCAGGGTAATGGAAATATGCTTAACTAGAAAGCTGCTGTGTCCTGCTTCAGCTGCAACAACTGACTTTACTGAATGTTTAACAGCTGGAAAATACATAGTGGGAGCACGCTGAAACAGGCTCATGGACTGCTTTAGAGCCATGAGACAACGATTGTGAGTTTACAGATTCCCAGTGGTCGCAGAATGGAAAAACACGGTCCTGGCCATTATATTTTCTGATCCGTCAAAAGCTAGAAAAATGACAGACTTGATAGCTGGGATGCACTTATGTCAGCTTCATTGCAAATATTACCTACTAAAAATACTTTCAAGTATGATCAGTTGTTATACAGAATTACTGAGCTGTGGAAAAAAAAAATTGCAGCAGTTAAAAAGAAAAAAAAAAGCAGTTTTGGGCAATTTTAGTGATAGATATGTTAGAATGGTTAAAACTCATTGGAAAGTTGTCCAAAGCCTCTAGGAAATCACTAATGTATTTCAGGCCTTCTGATATAAAGTTCTGCTTGGAAATTGTGAGTTCTTAAAACTGAACACTCACTGTAGATCCCAATATAGCTTCAAGGATTAAGTTTACTCCTGTGTGAAATTTGGCATGTAGCTTCTGGGTCCTAAACATACTCTGGAGCCTTTTTATTTAATCTTAGCTTCATGAAAAGGTCCACTTGGCAGTTCTATATTAGTAGTTTCAGATGTTTTATATGAGCATGATTTTATAGATTCAGAATTACCTTGTTTTTCTCAACTTTGAATTTGACTGTTAATCAATAATCAAAGGTTTCAGTCTTGGTTTTTTTCAGACTTGCAGATCTGAGAAATTTCATTTCAGTAAATGGGATTTTCTCTCAGCTAAACTACCTAGGATTTTCAGGTGGTGCGTTGAATGGCAAAAATGGTGGTCATCATGGTAACTTCTAGTCCCCTGATTATGATCTCTTTTTGAAAAACTATTTCTTTCTGAGTTTCATGGTGGTAAGGTCTGGCTTCTTCTGAGGAGAAGCCGTCATAAAACCAAAAAATCAAAGCATCCTAAGAGGCATTGTAATAAGACTTTCATTCATTTGACTTGAAAAGCTAATGAATGCACTGTATGCAAAATTGTCAGTCCGTATGCTTCCCTCTCTCATCCCAAAGGAGTTAGCATTAGCTCCCGATGATGTTCGTACAGATTCAGATTTTCCCAGCCCGTAGTAGCCCAAGGTGTGTAGCTCCGTGCGTGGTCTGAACTGGCACTGGCACCTGGGTCATGCTTCAGTCTGAATCTCGTGAGTGGTTCAGCTGAAAGAGCACGGCGTTCCTCCAACAGCGCTCGCTCCTGCTCCCTGCCTGGCTGCCTGGCACAAGCCAGTTGCAGAGGCCAAGAACTGTGAGCAGCAGGAAACCTCTGGATATTCAGGTGAACAGGACCAACGCTTTTCTCTATTGCTTTTTTCTGCCTCCTGCCAGGTACTTAAATGTAGCCTATAATAATAGCCCTGCTTTTTCACATGTCAGCTTGGTGTTATAGGGATTTATTTAAGATTTTCAGGATGCCTGAGCATGACAGTTTTACTGTTTTTACAGTGGCAGACTGCTCTTACCAATCCTGTTCTTACCAGCCAGATGAGACAGAAGAGAGTGCAGTATAGGTAACAAACTCTTTCAAAAACAGCCCTTACACTATGGGCTTGTGCTGAAGACACAAACCACTAGTCTATTTACCACATAAACATGGACTCATTGCATGAATATGTAAAATCTGTAAGTGTTCCTTTTCTGTGTCATGAAGGAGAAATGATGTGGTTTTATTGGAGACCAGCAGGAATAAAATGGCAGTCAGGTGCTATGTACTGTAAGCCACCAGGACAACGTCTGACTGGCAGACAGCAGAAATCCTCTGAGCCTGTTTGACATGTCTGATGTTGTCTCCAAAACTCATGTGTGGGACACAGTGACTACAACTAATGGCTGTGGTCACCATTGCTACAGCTTGCTTCTTTTGCTGATGTAAATGAACTTCATGAGTGTGGGGTATCAAGCAAGGGTCATATTTTTACTCCCATTTTGATGAAGGGAGAAATTGAGGTATAGAGGTTAAATTGTCACTGTACAAAGTGACTTAGTGACCACTGAACCTAAGGTCTTTGCCTGTCTTTGTTCCTTGTGACTGCTTGCTGATTTCTCCCTTTCCTTCCTCCAGTAATTAGAGAGGCAAAGAACAAGTCAGGAAACTCTTCTGGTTTACTGTTTTTTGTACATGCAGAGGGAAATTGTGTCTGCTTACAGGGGAAAAGGGTAGTTCCCTAGATATGGCCATAGGAACTCTTAGGCAAAACTCGTTCAGGGAACCAGCTGTGAATCGGGACAAAAGTGGCCCTAAATGGAAAATCATCCGTGGGAGTGTGTGTGTAGGGGTGGGGGGGAAGGGTAGGGTGAGGAGGGTCAGGAGAAGAAGAAAATTCTATTAGGGAACAATTTGGCAGAAAACTCAGTTTCTTCTCTCATTTTTCTGAGTACATCTTTCAGTAAGACTGAAAACTCTTTTGATCACGGAGATACCTTTGAGGTTTTCTTCTTCTACTTGAACTCTTTCTTTCAATGAATTTGCTTTCGAGAACTGAGTCTCATTCAACAGCAAACAGGCTCCCTTATTGCTTTGGTCCTGTTCAAATGAATTAATTTTCTCTTTGGCATGTCAAAATTATAAAATCCTCTCGTGTCGTTTTTATGCATGTAGAATGCATGTATATAGGTATATATTCTCTTCCAGAAAACTTTTTTCAGGCTAACTAATTTATCTTCAATGAAGAGACACACTAAAAGTAGACTAATTTTCCTGAGTGAGCTTCTTAACATTCTTCTTGTATGAGAAATACGTCCCCAGTTCTCACAAGTATTTTTCACAACAGCTCATCATCTCCCTTGGTCAAGTAAAGCTTGTAGAACATAAAAAGTCTTTACAGGACAGTGCATGTGCTTCAGCAGCTTTTAAATTTTCTTAGTTTCATATCATATTAGTTGATATACAAGCTACACAACTGTCTGACTGCACCACTATGATTTTTGTAAAAGAGCAGTCACAGAGTCAGAATAGTTTGGGTTGGAAGGCACCCTTAAAGGATCATCTCGTGCATCCTCCTTGTAATGAGCAGGGATATCTTCAATTAGATCAGGTTATTCAGAGCCCCATCCAACCTGCCCTTGAATGTTTCTAGGGATGGGACATCTCCCTGAAGGAAGAGGCTCAGCTTTGCTTAGCAGAACAACCATTCCATGGTCATCCTGACGACTTGAATTTTGAAGTAGCAGGAATATCATTTCTTTATAGTTCTCCTCTGCCTGCAAATAAAAAACCCTAGCAGACTGAGAGAAGAGAGGCATCAAAGGGGTTCTTGTTCCCTTTTTAGGACTCCCTGCATCATTAAGTGCTGCCATGAATGGTGCAGCAGTGTCTGGTTCTGAATATACAGGTGTGTCTATTCCAAGGTGTGCCATAATTGTCTTACCTTGTCCTGTTCTTTGTTTTAGTGAACTTCTGCAAGATTTGGAAAACTGTGAAAATGATCCTGTGGCTATAGCAGATTGTTTTGTTTCCAAGGTAAGTCTGCAGCACCAGTTGCAGAGTGATATGAGGGAAATAAGATTAATTTATTAGCTTTTGAGACCTAATTCTGATAGCTTGTGTAAAGTTAACCAAGAAAAATCAGCAAATCTATGGAAAGGGAAGGGATTTCTCTTAGTAATTTATAGAGATATGCCTCTGATTTGCATTTCTAAAAAATCAAGACAAAGGTGCCATTTTCTTCACTAAGTGTATCTGAACTGGTGGAGCTGTTTATTGAGTTCATTTTTAGGGTTTGCTCTTTTTTTTTGGCAGCTGTTACAGGGGTTCTCTTTGTTACTTCCATCTGTTAATGTAAGTGATCAAGTGGTACTCTCTAGTTATGCCTTGTCAGCTTGAAAACAACTAGGGAATAAAACTTGGCTGCATTCTTAGAAAAGGCAATAACATTAACATACAAAATGTGGCCATATTGTTTCCTGAGAATTCTTCCTGAAACCCACAACTATATCTTTAATTTTCTTTTTAAATGGGATGACCCAAAATCTAGCCTTAAGATTCAAATCTCATTCTCTCTGAAATGATTTGAATTTTCTGAACATTGATCTGATATCTTGATTCTGTTGGGCAATACTGAAGCCAAAAATAAGGAGTAAGGGAAATTGTTAGGTGCAGGAGAAATACAGGGAAGGAGGTGACCTTCATTGTAGGAAACACAGAGAGGCAGTCAGGGAGAAGAGGAATGGCTATAATGAGTAGGACAACAAGAAATTAAATAATTTGGGCTACAGATGATGCTAGTTCACTACAGACTTCACCAGAGAATCTACATATACCTTGAATTTGTAGAGCCCAAATGTGTTAAAAATTAATGCTATCTCTCTGGTATTTCTGGAGGAAGAGGAGTCATGTAGTTGTTTAAATTTGGATAATCTCGCTAGAGGTGTGTTTACCTTTTTGTATTAAAAAAAAAACAAAATGAAAAAACAAACACAAAAAAAACCCCCAAAGAAACCAAAAAGCCAAAGCCTGTCATGTTTTATACTTTGTCCTGAACCCAGCAGGTGTGCCAGCACCAAGCACTCAATGTAATGAGTCTAACATATGGATTTAGGATAAACTGGACCACCCTCTCATCGTGGTCCAGTAATTGGTTTGGCACTGTTGTGACATAAGGGATTTTATAGTAAATTAGAGTGATGATACCAGCGAAGTGCTGCTGTTTCACCAGATCACTTGCTTCAGCTGAGTTTGAGAAAGTTGAAATTTATCTAGTAATTGGTCTTTTGTAAGCATTAAGAGACCTTAGTGTTGGCACCACTACTACACAAGTAGGATGCATTTTTGCCCCATTGCAGTGGGGTTTATGGCATGTTGTTATTGCTACAGATAGCCTGGATCGAATTGAAGGAGAGAGAGAATGGGATAAGGGCAAGTGCAAAGTCCTGCTTCTGGAACAGAATAACCCCATGTGCATGCTGGGTCTGGCTGACTAGGAAACAGCTTAACAAAAAAGATCTGGGGTCCTGGTGGGCAAGAACTTGTAAGTCAGCAGAGTGCCTGTGCAGTGAAGGCCAATTGGGAGGCCTTCAGAGTATTTACAGATAAAACAGTTTGGAGCTGGTAGATATTTCTGCTGTATTGCTTGCTTATAGCTGGGACCGCTGGGACTACTCCTGCTGGGATGTAAAACAGAGATGGTGCAACTGATAATAAGAAGTCCAGGAAAAAATTTTGTTCTCATTCAAATTGGCCAACTGAAAGGGCTTGTCTGGTAGACTTTCTGGCCATTAGTTCCAAAACCCATCTGCATATCATTGCTTGTGCCTTTTGTTCCCTTGTCAAATGCTTTTAGCATTTGTATTATTGGCAGGCAACTGCCTGATGGCTCAGAAATTGCTAGAGATTGCAGTACTAACAGGCATTTTTTAGCTTCATCCAGACAAGTGCAAACACTTAAAAGCAAAATCAAACAATACCAGAATACCCCACAGTTCTGGTTTTGGCCATGGGGATTTCATTACAGCAACTGCTGACTGTCTTAACAGACTCCAGTTGTCCATTCTTGGTTGCTTGTGTCTTCCCAGCACCGAGAAGTGGAAATAAAACTGCCTTTTTTGGCAGCATGTGCTCCTTCAATCTTACGGGACTTTGGCCATTTATTGTTTCATTGCTTCGAGTGCGTTAGATCCTCGCTGCGAGTTGAGCACGGGGATATTATCATGCTGAAGTCATAGCTCACAGCCTTAGCTAATGGATGTAGCCGTGCTGGGGCTTCTCGAATGCTTCCAGTGGAACTGTGCTTAGGTTACACGAGCTCTGGATCTAGTGCCATTTTTTCACCCTACTGTGAATAAATACTGTAGGTGTTGGGAATCTTTAGGTATAACCAAGTTTTCACTGTAGGGTACTGTGTTTGCTTTTTGCACTCTTATGAAGTTCAGTAACTGCATAAAGTAAAAGTTGTTTCTTTCTTAGGATTCATGTGAAATCACACCAAGGTGGTTTGCATGTATAACAGAACAGTTATGGTTAAAGTAACTCTGGAGCTTGTTGGAACTAAAATGTTTTATATTTGTGAAGACATCTGAGGAGCTTAATTTTTGAAGTTTTGGATCATTCTCTTTGAACTTGACTTTATTTGGTTTTGCTCAATAAAATTTCTTGTAAAGCATATTAGACTTCTCTCACACAATCATACACGACTGTGTTTCCTGTGTATAACTTTCATGCTTGGGTAGTAAAAAGCCTTGTAACTTTGAAGGGAAAGGAATATCAAAACACACTTTTGCGTACTTTGAACAAAAACACATAATTGTGGATTTGAATCTTTATCTTAACATCTTTTGTGCGGAGTGCCCAAAGTAAATAGCCCCTAAAATGGCAGTTTTGATTGGTTAGCAGACTTCAGCAATGTCTTTAGTCTAAACTAGCCAGTAATGAAAAACTCATTAACCAATAAAATACCAATGCAAAGCTATGACTTTATGGAAATGTAAATATTTAATAGCAACTTACAACACTGTATTGAATCCCTCTGCTTCCAGATATTTTAATACATTAATTACTCACAGGCAGATAGACACATATGCAGAAGAGTACACTTATTTTAAAACCTGCTATCCAATCGTGAATTGCTGTCTTTCTCTTTCTGCCTCAAGGTGCAGATGGTGTGGATGGGTGATTGTTTAACAGTGTGGGATGGCTGCTGCATGGCAGTAACCTGCCTCTGAGGGCAGTGTTATACTACTTTAATTACACCAGTTCCGATCCTCCCTCTTTGTCTAGAAGAACTGTGTTAACACTAGTATGTAGAAGTTCTTGGAGACCTTTTGCTGGTAACTGTAATCGGAGACTGATAAAAGGTTCCAGTGCAGGCTTAGCTATGGCTTAATTGTTCACACAGAAGACTGTTTATAAGAGGTTTTTGCCAGTTCGGTCTTCCATTTTCATAGTAACGATGCCAAGGTTAGTTAGAAGATTGACTTCAGTATTCTACACATTTACATTTAAGTGAGTTGTTTTAAAGGAGAGCTGAATTCTGGCACATCGCTCTTCTCACTCAGCACCCCAGAAATTCAGAACATATGTTTTCTGAAAGGCACACTAACAGCTTAACCAAAGGGAAAGGGAGAATTACTTTAATCTAGCATCTCATTAGTGAAGAGGAGATCCAGGCAATTGGCTTCAGTTTTCACACTGACTCCACTCATTTTCTCAATCTCCATTTTCTTTTAAAGTGCCTTTTATGGCTTTAAAAAAGCGCAGTGTACCGAGAGTTGAGGGAAGATCTGGAATGTACGTGGAGGAGATGCGCAGCGAATTGATTCCGCTGCGAGGCACCGGTCTAAGTATGGCTGGGGCCTGCTCACGCTTGGCTTTGCTCTTGAGGGTGACTCGCAATCTGTGCGGACAAACTCTCAGCTTGACTCTCAGGATTTGCAGCTTCTACCACAACAGCTTTGGGCCCCCAGATTTAAACCGATTTCTGGAGCAATTCCAGTCCCTATGCAGAGATCAGTTTTGATCTGGTCTGAAGGCAGTTGATGTAACCAAAACTATTTTCAAGCTGAGTAAGTTTAAAGAATGTCCAAAGGAATACTGATGAGCATAGCTGGTGTTTTCTTTACATTGTGAAAGTATTTGGAAAGATATTAAATCCATTTTAGTTCTGGTTTTTCTGCTGCTCCTGTACTGAGCAGTGCAGTTTTGTCAGAATGAGGAAGAACTTCTCTTGGAAGTGGCTCTCTTGGCCACTTTCCCAACATGTTCACATGAATCCGGCCAATGCCTGGGCAAGGTGTATGATGTTGATTCACAAGAGATCTGCAAGTTTGAGTGCGTATCAACAATCTCAACCTGGAGGCAAAACACATGTACTTGACTTTCTCCTGGCACTGTGCTCGCATTGCTCAGGAGAAGTAAATGCTCTCTGATGGTTCTGTGTGGTGAAACGAGCTGTGGCTCACTGGAGCGAGTACACACGTAAGTGCAGTATGGAATTTGGTGTTGTGTCTGTTCAGAAAGCAGGGATGATTGTGAAACCATTCTTAAGCTTTAGAGGTATCGAGGGCATAAGAAACTATCTTTCTTTTTTTTTAATACAAATTTGTTCCATTTAATAGCTAGACTAAAATTCTTTAAAAACTAAAAAAAACCACCAAAACCCATTAAAAGTAGTTCTGACCTTGTGTAAAAAAACCCCAAACCAAAAACCAAACCAAAGAGCGAGAGTGTGAAAAGGCTCCTGGGGATTTCAGACATGCTTTTGATTTTGAGGGGAATGTACACACAGCCTACTCTGTAACCTTGAAGTGTTTGGCCTTGTTTCTTTTACAGATAGTACTTTCATTGGTTAAAATTTCACAACAGATACTCTTTTCCTTTTTGTTTGAAAAGCAGAATAATCATGTGATATGAGCAGAATATATACATAAAAATAAATTAGCTCAAAATGTTCTTCACTCTGCTTATGATGTAGTTCTATAAATTGTATTATTCTGTTATCATAGCCATGGGAATATCTTAAAATTCATAACAAAATCCCCTAAATGAAAACTTTGAATTAATATATACATACATAAAATAAATTACATTTTTTCACCATACTGAATTTCACTTCGGCGTTCTCTCTTAAGCGCCCTGGCTTATTATGAGTGATGGCTAGTTTGGTATTGATTGCCAAAGAAAATTACACAGTGTAATATCTGCAGCTCTCTGAGGTTTGTTAATTCTTCATTTTGAGTGGAGAGGGTTTGGAACTGTGGCTGGGGTTCCAAGCATGGACATGAACTGGCTGTGACACGGGCTCACTTTCTCCGTGTGTGGACGCAGGGCGTAGGTACACTGCCACAAAAACTAGCTGTGATGGCAAAGTCAGTTCAAGTGTGAAAAACCAAGCTAAATTATTTAACTGTATTTGTATCAAGACAACTTTTAGTTGGTTTGCTGGCTTCTAAGAGAAGAGCAGTTTAACAAGCTTACAGCCCACCAGCGAGGAAATGGGGATCACAGTCCCCTGGGGAAACATTTATTAGAAGTTTGCTTGAGTTATTTTCTTCAGAACAGTGAATACTGAAATCCAGTAAGGCATACTGAAATGAATCGCAATGACTTGTACTCATGCAGAGTAACATCTTACTTTATATGGGGTCCTTATGGATCACTGCTCAGTGGGAAGATGAATGGCACAACCTGCTTTACCCCCGGGAGAGGGGGACGAGACCAGTGCTGTTGGAACTGGCAAAGGGCACTGCCTGAGATGGCTCTTTCTGATGAATGGCTGAACGAAAAACAACCAAACCCCAACAGCCACAAACAAAAGGCACAGCCCGTGTCAGCCCTCTCCCCAGGGGTGGTGCTCCTCAGGGCACTGTGCCTTCTGTGAATGCAGATGTTTGGTCTTGCCATTCACCAGCTATGACCCCTGGGAGACAGCCCCTCATGGAGCACAGCTATTGTGCTGCAGAATGCCAGAGCCCGTTCTGAAGACGCTTTGAGTGGAAACTGGGGTCTTATTTACTGCTGGAGGATTGTGTTTTATCTGTCTAGGGCTTAGTGAAGAAAAAGTGATTGATATGGGGAGCACTGCCATTCTGCAGTGCTTTCTTGGCCTTTAGGACTCCAGTAAGTTGCAGAAATTGTGTCTTATTTGGCAAAGAAGTTCATAGGCAGATGTGGACTTAGAGCACTTGGGAATGTTTCTGGAAATCTGTTCTTGCACAGAATTAAATGATGATTATTGAGAAAAAATCTTAGGCCAGGGAAGAAAGAAATGAAACTCAGACTTCAGCTCTGAGAAGCTTGTCAGCATTAAGTCTGGGCAATTTCAGTGTGACAGGCAAGTGTGGAAACCCACCCAGATCTAGTTACAACTTGTTGGGGTAATAGCTGTCTGCTTTCACATAATTTACTTTTCAAAAAAATCGCTTTTGTGGCTTCTAATTTCACGCTTAGACTGTGCTCAAATGTGAAAGTATTTGTAATGGCTTGAAAATGGCACACCAAACATAACCTGCGAAGCTTATTTCTCCCAGTAAATATGCCAGGTACAGGTACATGGTGTGATTCTTGGGGTTGTCCTGTGCAGGGCCAGGAGCTGGATTTCAGCGATAGTGGTGGGTCTCTTCAAACTCAGGATATTCTGTGATACAGGTGTGCTTCAGCACACAAACAAACCTAGATAAGTGCAGCCAGCTGTTTGAAGGAGGTATGTGTAGTGATGGCGTTTTGGTTGTGTGTTTGGTTTTTGGGGGTTTTTTTGAGATGCATAGATTTTCACAAGGTACCTTGGAGGCCTTGTTGCAAAGTCACTTGTTTCATCTCTGTGTAGGTTTTCTTGGTTTTTCTTTCAAGTAAAGGAAATATCTCTCCCCCCCCCAAAAAAAGATGAAAGTTAGTTCTGGTTGTGTTAGGACTAGTGAACGATTCATTGAGCAGGAACTGAAGGAGGTGTTGTCTTGACACCATCATCTTTATCTTGCACATGTCAGCTGTTAGTTTGACAAAATCTCAATATATGCGAACTTTTCCTCCCTGTGCAGAGTGAAGATTTCCACATATATACGCAGTACTGCACCAACTACCCAAGGTAAGAATTATGGGCTCCCTTTCTTCCTTTGTCCCTTGGCCAGTTCATGTAATGCAAGGTACAGTCTATGCAAAAAAAAAAAAAGTCAGCTTCTCCCCTTCCCAAACTGAAGGAATGGTCACAGAGTTTACTTTTTATGTAAAAAAGAAAGAAAAATACAATAATTTTAAAAAAATGCTTATCTGAAGTTTTGTTTTGTCTATTCTTGTGGTTCATTGCTCTATCCTTCTTTAGAAAATGATGGTCTTATTCTGCAATGCTGCTTGTATAATTCCCAGTAAGAGAGATTGGTTGCATGTCAAGGGAAAACATAGATGAATGCACAAGATAAATAAAAAAAAAGCCAAACCAAACAACAGAAACAGCAGTTATTAGAATGGGAACCTGCTGCCCCTTTTTACAAGCTAAAAAGGAAACAATTCTTTACTTTACCTGCAGTCTTATGGAAAGAGAGTGTCTTAAAGCTGTGTATGGATGTTTTCAGGTCTGTGGCTGTGCTGACAGAGTGCATGAGGAGCAAGGCACTGGCCAAGTTCTTCAGAGAGCGGCAAGAAGCACTGCAGCATTCTCTGCCCCTGGGCTCTTACCTCTTGAAACCTGTCCAACGCATCCTCAAGTACCACCTGCTTTTGCACGTAAGAAATGTATTCAGTTTAGGGCTGCTGCACGTCAGAGTTCCTGCCTCTGGTACAAGGCTTGGTGGTTAGAAAGCTTCTGGTTTTCCTTAAAGGCTCTTCCTTTTGTGGGTATTTGATTTCTACATGTGGAGACTTTCTGTCTTTGTCACTTCATACCATATGCATCTATTTGGAGTGGGGAATTTATGGTAATTATTTTAGACACATTGAATCAGTCTTTGCATCCAAATAATTAGCACTTTTTTTAAAAACTGGTCTGTAATTCTGAAGTTGTTCGGAAAATTCTTGTCATGATTAAACACTTTTTTACACAAATTTATTGTTCCAATGAAGAACAGTGTTTTTCCACATGTTGCAATGCTGGGGGCGGTTGAAAGAAGGACTAAATACATATAAACACCCTGACTGCTAAGAATTTTGTGGAGAGGAATGATGGAGGAAGTGGGAACTCTTTCCATATTCAGTGAATTGAGTTAAGCAAGTTGCGGAAATTCACGCTTTATTGTTAACATTTTCCACATATGTTTCCTATTAGAGAGTCATGTTCTAGTGAAGTGTAAAGACACTGATCCTTATTTAAAATGCCTGGTGCTTTTCTGCTCTCCAGCTGTAAAGTAATGCCTAGTGTAATTCCATCAGGGTTTTTTAAGTGGGTAGATATGTTCTGTGTTGTAGGAAAGCCATTAAATGTTGTCTGAAAAGTCTCCTGTCAGTGTGCTGCGCTCTCCTCCTGTGCCTCTCTGCTCACACTGGCTGCTGCAAGTGTACTTGCTGCTAAACTGACCCCAAAGGCTCGACTTTGTTCGTCATCTTGTGTTACTCAAATTGATAGCAACATCATCATTGCATCAGTAACAAAGGCAGGAACGTTGCCTTCGAGTGATTGCGATGCACAGACAAAACAGTGCAGATAAAAACATAGCATTGCGCCCGGCTGGGAAAGTTCACGTAGGAATAAGGGGACTCTTTTTTCCCTTCGTTGTAGGAAATAGAAAACCACCTTGACAAGGACACTGAGGGCTATGATGTGGTGCTGGATGCCATAGATACCATGCAGAGAGTGGCATGGCATATAAATGACATGAAGAGGAAACATGAACACGCCATCAGGCTCCAGGTGAGTTCCCAGAGAGATTTTATGGGTGTTTGTGAGCTGGTTTTGTCAATATATATGCAATTAACATTTTTTAGTTTATCTTTTCTTTTAATCTTTGTCAGTCATAATTTAGACTCCTGTTGAGCATGCCTGTGGCTGTTTGATCTTGGAAACCATGGTCATAACTGCTGCAGGAAAATCTCAGACATCTCTAACCTACAAGCAGCATCCTGTAAAGCATTTATTTTGCAGTAATATGGAACTTAAGATAACTCTTCTTTCTTCCTTTCCCTCAATTGTACAGCACTGCTGTACAACCCTAGGGCATGGCTTTGTTCAGAAATCCTGTGGTTTCCGATTTCTTCCCTTTGTGCTGATTAATTTTGTTTTGAGGCATTTCTTTTGCTGATTCTTGTTTAAGTACTTTCCTCTCGGGTTTTAGAAGACTCATTATCAGTTGCTTTGTGAAAAGCATAAACCTAGAAACATGATACTCAGAAAAACTCTAACTTTGCTTCAAATGAAGATTTTTTTGGGGAGAAGAAACAAAAGCTACAGCCTGAGTAAGTTTTGGCATCAAGAGCAAGCTCTTTTGTAGAATTTTTGCTCCCATTCTGTTTCCAGGTTCCCAGTGAATCACACTTTTATGTTATATTTTAAATATTTATGTTGCTTTAAGAAAATTTGGGGGGATTTTTTAGTTTGTAAAAGGGAGTAATAAGCTTATCCCATTTCAGAAATCCATGTCGTGTAATTCTTTGCCATTTTTTTTTCTTTTTAACATAAATTAAATTTATTCATCCTTTTTGTGGTTTTGTTCTTTTTTCTGTTTTGGGTTTTTTTTAATGGTTGTTTATTTTTTGTGTTGCTGTTGTTTATGTTTAAGGAAAATCTGACAATGTCTTGCCTGCAGCAGGGTAACCTTTGCCACACATTGCTGGAAATGCATGCTAATGACTTTTAACAACAGCCTGCTATAAATCTGAGTAATTATATTTGGCAATATATAGGGGTTAAATGCTTTTGGAGAAAAAGCTTTTTTTTAAATTTATAGAGCTCAGCTGGCAAATGTATGGGGTTGTGGAAAATGTTTGTGTTCATAGTTCCCCTGTTTCTGCAGCCATAGGGATAGGCCTTCTGCGGGCTCTCACACGGCCATGTGGTCTGCAATGCTGCAAGTACTGCAACAGCAGTTCCTGCACAAAGTGTTCCTCGACAGTGGTGGACTTGATCCCTGTGCTGCATCCTGACTTTTTAAGTTCCTGGAGAGATCTGATACAATGCAACTTTTTAAATTTTTTTTTCCTTTTTTTTTTTTTTTTTTTAACAGCTGTCTGTATAGTCCAAAGTGGGTTGCTTTGGGGTTTTATTCCTGTGAATGCTTTAGCCTGCATTGTGCTTCAAATGGAATGGGATGTTTTCCAGCTGAAAGCTATATTAAAGTCTAATGTCCTAGAGGGGCCAGCCTAGCATGAGGCAATCTGTCCCTGCTTTGCTAATGCTGCCAGGTTTAAAGTCTGACGGACGTTCTTAAAGAGTTCCCTAGTTCCCTAGCCTGCTTTTAGCATTTGATGTCCCATGCTTAAGTCCTATGTCATTTCCATTGACAGAAAACACAAGCAATTTAAGGAAACATAATAGCCACAGCTAAGTGACACAGTCCTGTGAAGATGTTCTTAGATGTTTCTCCAACCTTTTTTTTTTCTTAAGTAACAAATAAGGTGAGAAATGTCTGTGGTATCTACACAAATCATTAATATGCAAGCAAATATTGAGATGTTCAGTTGACCAAACCACTTGTTGTCCTTCAGTCTTCTGAGAATCATCTCTTCAATCTAAACACCTCACAGATGTGTCTTCTGTGATGGGCCTATGGGACACGGATATGGCGTTATAATTCATTCAGTGGGAGACCTCACAACTTCAGGAGGATACCCAGGCTGAGAGGGAAATGTTAAGGGGAATTGGTTGGGGACATGGAGGAGAGTGTGAGAGAGACTGATGACTGAATTACAAAAGGTTTTCCATCTCTGGGAGCAAGGGGAGCAGAGGTTGTGCTCTTTCATTACAGGGAGGTCAGGGCTCTTTGCTGGGTCCATGTAAGGCAGTAACCAGGACTCAGGGCATGTTTTAGTCTGGGCTTTGCAGCTCGCCTCCCAGCACCTGGCTGCAATGTTACACATAACCTACCAACCTCAGTATTGGTGTCTGGTGACTTTCCACTGCTGGGTGCTACAGATTATATAGGAGAGCGGGAATGGCCTCAGCAGATTGTTTGGGTCTTTTGTTTTAACAGGATCTCTGAAATTAATTTTGGTTGTTGTTCTTTGATGTGTTGCAGGAGATACAGAGTTTGCTCACTAACTGGAAAGGGCCAGACCTCACGAGTTACGGGGAGCTGGTGTTGGAAGGAACGTTCCGCATTCAGCGAGCCAAAAACGAGCGCACGTTGTTCCTCTTTGACAAGATGCTGCTAATTACAAAAAAGAGAGATGAAATGTTTGCATACAAAGCTCACATACTGGTATGTCAGAGAGCAGGTGGTAATGTGCTGTCGACAGGTCTCCCCAATACTCCTCCGTGATTCACATTGTTCTCTCTCTTCGTTGCAGTGTGGAAACCTGATGCTTGTTGAAGTAATACCAAAGGAACCACTTAGCTTTAGTGTCTTCCACTACAAAAATCCTAAGATGCAACATACTGTCCAGGTACGACAGAAACCTCCCTGCCCACTGGGTAACCTGGCTCATGTCCATATCCTGTTTATCACCCTGCATACTGCAGGAATGCATTTTTCTCACGGCACCCAATTTTTTTATCAGGCAAAGTCACAGCAAGACAAGCGCCTTTGGATTCTTCACTTGAAGAGGTTAATTCTAGAAAATCATCCTGCTAAAATTCCTGCCAAGGTAAAAAAAAAAAAACAAACCCAAAAACCAACCAAAAAACCCAAACAAAATCGCAAGACACTTCCTTGTATGCCTACTAACTTAAAACAATCTTGTTAGCTGCAAGATACATGCAATACACAGAGAGTTTAGACTCCAGGATGTTAATTAACATGTTGTTTCCCTATATCTTTAAAAGTTCCTCAGAATTAATGGGAAAGTTCCACTATAATTATCTGCAGGGCTTGGTATGGGAGTAGAAGAATTTAACTGGGTTAGCAGCATTTGCCTGCCAAGACAGAAGTAACGGAGATGCAATGTCAGAAATCTTGACTCTAGGAGCCCATCTTAGCTTGATGCTGCCTGTCTGCAGAGCACTGAGAGGCACTAATTGCAGTACTGTAGATGTTTTTAATTTAAATCTGTCTTGGTTAGGTATTGTAGCAGTGAAGCCATTGGCATCACACACTTCACTGCAACCACACATGCCCATCCTGAACCCCAGCGTCCTTAGCTGGGACATCTGGCCCTTTTTGGTGAGACAGCTAGCAAGCTTTATGCCAGAAAAAATGAGGCACTGATATCATATTCATAGCAATAATATCTTGGAATAAGGAAATTTCCTCCTCTTATTTACGAAATCCAGTCTTAGAGCTTCAGGTGATGCCTTCCAGTGTAAAATACGGCACCCCTCAAAGGGGGTTAACCCTGGTCAGCTCTTGGCCAAGGCACAGCAGACACTGGCTCGTGTGGAAATGATCTTTTTTCACACTGAATTTACTGTTGATTTTTCAGTTTCCCTGACTCTTTTTTGACTCCATTTTATGCTGTAATGGCTAAAAAATGTTACCTGTCACTGACATGCACCGTACTGTACTAACACGCATTTTCATCAGTGTAACAAAAAGAGACTTCTGGGAGAAAAAAAGCCCTAGCAGGTCCTATTGCTAATTCTCCTCTTATCTTTTTGTTGACAAGGTCTATTGAAGTTATAATGTTTATGCTAGTATCCATACTTACACTGTAAATACTCAAGGCAGCTTATTAGGTTGTTAAAAGAAAAAGAATTACAGCATGATCTCAGGCTTTGTATCAATTTTTTTTTATTACTTAGTCGATTTTTATTTTAGCTGTGGAAAAAATGCAAAACCAAAAATATATTCTGCTCAGAGAAACAATTTCACTTCAGAAAGGAAAAGTCTAGTGAAATAAATCTCTGGGGTTATCGGCACATTTTTTAATTTTTTTTTTTTCTGTCAAACCAGTAATTGCTTGTTGGGAGGCTTCTGTCTGCCCAGCTTTTGAAGAATTTAACAGTAGTCCACATGTGACGCCTGGTGGGAAAATACCGAACTGCACCTGTAGAAGGGCAAGCAGTTTAGATGGAATATTTCAGTTTAGATTATTTTCTTACTTAGTAGCTGATATGCTTCCTAAAACATCCAGATTTTTTTTTTCTATTAAAAAAGGACAAATTTTAAGCAACCAGGAGATGCTCTCTATCCTGCATCAATCTTTCTTAAACCAAATGTTGACCTTTTTTTAAATAGCTGTTCCTCAAGGAAAATCTTGAAGGAAAAAAGGTTTATAGCATTTTATACACCATAGCATTTTTATATTTTTAGAGTTAAAAATATAATACGGGAGTTAAACTATTTGGTAATGCTGCTAACTATATTTATTAGTTCCCAAATTAAACTTGCTGTTATTTGCATATAAGCTCACTACTATCTGTAATATGCAATAAAGCTTGCTGTGCTACTAAGGGTTTTAACTTCTTCATTTGTTATTTTTTCTCTTCCAGGCCAAGCAGGCAATTCTCGAAATGGATGCCATACGTAAGTTGGCTCTTTTTCACTTTTGTTTTAAAAAGTAATAAAACCATCTTCAGAATTTTGGCTTTAGCTGTTGGTTTCATCTGAGATGGAAGAAGGCCAGGCTCATGTTCCTTGAATTGTGACCCTGCTGGAAAAGGCAAAATTCTATGCAGATCCTTTAGAGTTTGCTGGGGAGGCTCTGACTGAGAAACTGGCAATCAAACATGATGGTGGTGGATGAATGTTGCTGGGTTAGTTCTCTGGAGCCGGGCACAGCTACATAGGCAAAGCGTTTCCATGGCTGCCTGGGTAGCAGCTGCCTGCACAACAGCAGCATATCTTGCTCGTGTAGCTTCAAGCCCTGATAAGGTGCAGCTGTATTAGTCACAAAGGGACATGGCACTGCCTCCAAGGGGAGCTGCCACGGTGTGCAATGTGCCATCCTTGTCACTCTCTTATTCCCCGTGCCTCTGCTTGTTCCATAGATCACCCAGGCTTCCACTATAGCCCTGAGGGAGAAATGAAATCGTCGTACCAGCCTAAGGAAGGCACTACTCCTCACAGAGTGAGAAGGAAATCAGGTGAATAAACTCATTTACTCCCTTGATGACAAAACGAAAAACAAGCAGGGTTGTTTTGGGGGTGGGTTAGGCTGGGCACATGGAATTGGTTTTTAATCTGCACTCCAGGCAGATTTAGCATGGCGCAGTATCTCTCAGATGTGGATGAAGTATCTTATTAATCATTTGGGTTTTTTGTGATTTATTTTTTTATCTATTGTTTGCATTTAATTTAAGGAGTATACATTTCTAATGGTGGATGCATAAAGAACAGTTGGTACTCTCTAACAGATTAAAGAATGCATATGCAGGAAAGCCAGTCACATTATTTAAATCTGACATCCCCCCCACTGCAGTTATTATCATCTCAGAAGTGGTTCTGTCCCGATTATGATAGGCTTATTATTTCAAAACATGATTACTATCTTTACTTAGTGTGATGTTTGCCTTATGGATAATGGAGAATTTAGAGGTGGTTATGCTGACTTTGGGCTTTTTTTTCCCTCCTAGCTCAAACATATATCCATAATTACTCTTGAGGACACGACCAATGTCTTTGTAGTTGGGTGACTTCATATTGCAGTCACTGTGTTCTCCTCTTTGTCTCCTTAAAGACCTTTCCAATTTGGAGTGTGTAACGTTGTGTATTGGGAATGACTTAAACAAAGCTCATGAGAATACTGATGTAATGATTTAACACACAGCAGCATTTGTGTCTGAAAAACAGTCAAGTTCTAATAGTTTGAGGTGTGTTCCTTTGTTTCTGAGGTGTTTGCACACCTTTGTTGCATTGGTGCTGCTCTTCCTGTGAAAGGAACAACACAAAATACTGATCAAAGGGCCTCCTATTTAATCTTCAACTACTTACACTTTTTAAGCCCTTCTAAGATGTTGGTACCTTATGCATATTTCTAATAGAAAACCTCTAACACCTTAGAGCAATAACAGAGGAGGTGACCAGGTCTTTTGAAAGCAGGACTCTTAGCATGGGATAAAAATTTACGTGTGCCTTGATGTACGGAGAGCAGCTGCTATTGCATTAAGAAACAAATATGTTCTTTGGTAACAGCTATAGATGTGACACTTCAACAAATACTTCTTCTTTGTGAGGAAATTTTGTGATAAAGAAATTAAAATCTGACTTCACTGCATGGGCTCAGAAGCTTAAATTTTTATATACATGTTATAAAAAGTTGTCCAGGATGCCCACAGCTTTCTTTGGAATGCCACAGTGGGTAAACGTGTTGTTGTCTTTTTCAGAACCCTCATCTAGAGTCCATAAAGTTCTGAAGTCAAATGGTAAGCTACTTTGTGTACTGTTTACTGACCTGGTGCTTCTGTACTTTGTAGAACAAGTAAAGACAGATTCTTTTTTCTTGTAACTGTCCCTAAATACATTAGGGGGAGGAAGAGGAATTTTGAAAAAAAAAAAACCAAAATGTTTGTGTTTAAATCTAATATCTGCTTTTCCACACTTGGGGTTTGGTCCTGTAAACATCCAAGTAAACTGAACACACCAAGGCTTGGCCATTGTGAACAGTTCCTCATATCACAGCAGTGCTGCAAAATCAGGGCCTCAAGTGGAACTCTGGTGAAGCTGTCTCTGTTTTATCAGAAATCCTATAGTTTGTTTGCTCAATTGCTGCTGCATTCAACCCCCTTTGAGGAATTCATAATTGGGGTATTAATGTAGCATTGAAACGGGCATAGATTTATACCAGTTTGATTATTCATTGGTGTGTGTGTGTTTGTTTTCAGATGTAAGTCCAGATATGCAGAAGGTAAGTTGTTTCTTATATTTCTTGTTTTAGCACATTCATATGACTTAGAGCACCGTATTTACTGGAGAATTTGCATCTTCTCGGTTATGTTGACCTTAAGAATGAAAACAAACCCATAAACGTTATTTAACATCTCAGATAAGATTACTGGAATGGAAGCAATAGAAATACAGCTTACTATTTTGGGAATATTTAATAAAGAAAAAATTATCGATCCATATATTGTTGTGGTTTATAATACAGTCCAATCAATTACTAGCACTATAGGGTACTTTAAAATACCACTAGAATCAAGGAAGTGCTATGTATAAAAATAGTGTTTATCCATTGGATCATATTATCTTTGCATTTATTAAATAAGACTGGAAAGTTTTAACTTACTCTGAGATATAGATAGATATCTATAGATAGATAGATAGATGGATATATCTCATGATATATCACCAAACAGAGCAGTAGAGCAGATGCAGCTTAAGCTGCACTGAAATGAGCATTTCTAATTTTTACATTTTCTGTAAGAATTTGTATTGAAATTCCCAACACAGTTTGAAATTCTCATGTTGAATTTCAGGTCTTAAGGGTTTATTTAGGAGGGAATTTTAAAAGTGTGTGTGTTACAAACAGAGTACATTTTATATTACTTCACTGTCATGCCATAACACTGAAGCTCAGGATTCGATGGGAGTGGGGTTTTTTTGCATCTATTTTTTCAGTTCTAAATATTATGTGGAAGAGTACTGATTGTTGTACTTGCTTCTTTATAAATCTCATTTCAGTGCAGCTAACTGACTGTAGGTTAAACATTGCCTGTGAGTCTGATGTAAAACAGGATCTTACTAAAATATAGAATGTCCATAAACTTCTAATCAAAGTTTCATGATTTTTTTTTTAAGCAGATGGGCATTGAAGGAGCCCTATTATCTCAAGCCACCAAACTAGGATCAAGTGAAGCCCTGCTGAATTCTAGGAAAAAGGTTTCACTGGAATCCAGTGGGCTGGAGAGCCAGTTTCAAGAGTCGATTGAACCAGCCTACAGCAGTGACCAGGATGAAAATCTTCAGACTTCTGCTACGGAACAGATTGACGCTGATGACGAAGAAGAGTCTGAACAGGTAGGAAAAAGAAGGGAAAAAAATAAAATAATTTTTTCCTGGGGAGAATGGAAGAAGGATTAAAATTATATGTAAAACAGCCATTAGGCAGGAATGTGTTGCAAGTGTTTAGAACTTCCTCTCCTTAGAAACATTTTTATTTAGGTTTCACACAATACTCTCTTGCATTTTAACAGAGAAGATGTAAAAGTAGCCCCTATACAGAGGGAGAAATTCCCACCGCTGGAATGAGATTTTACTTAATCCTTTGCAGTCAAACCTAGTTCTGACAGAAAAGTTTTACCTGTTGCACACAACCGGCTTTTCCTTGCTTCTTCAGCTGATGCCATGAAAAAACCTTTTTAGGCCATATGCAGAGACAGTGCCTTCAAAGCAAGGACTTGAATATTAAGTTAAGATTCAGGCACTGCTGCATGTGATGGGATGTTTCTTGATCTGTGAGCCTCTGGCAGTAGCTATGAATGTGTGAACTTGAATATGAGAAGTTTTGAGTAGGATTTCTGAAAATTAGAGTCTTTATCTGTTACTACAGCACAGATGGTAGTTTTTCCCACTCAGTATGATGCTTCCACACATATGTTGTACCTTTGAAAGACTAAAAATCCAACTTCAAAATGTGGCTGCATTAAAGAATCTAGATTTTCAGTTTATTTGGTTTAGTTGATACTTAGGTCATATCCTTGTGTGGTTCATTTATTTTGTGAGTTATCTAAAACCAGTTATTGGAATTCTTTTTGAAGCTGACTGTGCATTTCCTCTTTGAAATCACACTATTTGCATTATAAATATTTGCCAAAAGAGTATCTTGTACCAATGTAGTGCAGTGTCTTGTAATTCTCCCTCTTGCCAACAGAAGTAAGAACAAAAGCATGAGTAAGCACAAAAGAATACCACCAAAAAATGTATACCATTAGCTTAGTGGTTACTGCTAGACATGGCAATGATACTTTTACAGGTTTTCTAAACTCTCAATCATTCTTGTGGCAGTGCTCTGCCAACTCATAAACTGTTTCATCTCCCTGTGTAGATCCCTGACCTGTTCTAGCTCGTAATAATTTCTCTGAACTAGACTATACAAAGAACTGCAGATTTCATTGCCCTTCCCCTGTTTTTTTTCTTTAAAATCACAGCAAAACTCACTGCAGAAATCAAAAGGGGGAAGAAAAAGACTTAACAGTCAAGCTGCTGAAAATGTTGAAAAACGGAGAAGTCTCAATCTCAATAAATGTGAAATGCAGGTATGTAATTATTATTTTTTACTTCTATTTTGCTATGCATCGAAGATAGGTCTAAGAAATCTGTTTTCCCGAGGTTGACAGACACATCATGTTCTGTTTGTCATGAATTTGAATTCATATCTATGATGAAAGACTGTTCTTTTGGGGGCTGGGAAAAACAAGTAACTAACCAAACCAATCAGCATTAACTTAAGACAAAAAGAATTATCTTTCCCTCTCTCTCCCAAACTCTGGCCAGCAATCTCTAAAGCATCCCTTATGTTGGCATTAGTGAGCATGGGGCCTTGCCGTAAGTTAGATCTGGATGAAAACTTACGCTAAAAAGAAAAAGAAATTTTCAGTGGCATGTGCTAGAGAGCATAAGATTCCTTTCTGCTAGGGTTATAGGCAAGGAAAGGGAGGAGAACAAAACTTTTGGCACAAGCTCAGAGTCAGATTAGCTTAATCCAACTGTGAAACTGCAGAGTTAGCATGAAAGGTTTAATCTAATTCCTGCCAAACAAATTTGCCTTTAATTACTCATGCATTAACATAAGCTACTGTCTTGTATTTGAAGTAAGATGTTATTAAACACCAAAAGTGAACTCTGAGCCACGGTAAGGATTAGGAGGCAAAGCAGTCTGGCACTGCGCCACCTTGGCTCCCTCGCTCTCTGTTGAAAGAGAGCGCTCGCCCTGCCCATGTCCACGTGATTCCATGCTGCAGGACACGCTGGTGCTATGGCAGTCCTGTGAAAAGAGGGAATTGCTGTATTATTACAGGGATATGCTAATGTTACCCGCAAATTTCAAATCTCCACAGAACTCCAAGGACCCTTCAGATGAAGAGTCCGCCCAGCTGAATACTGATCTCCCATTTTCCTGCACGGCTAGACGGCCGCAGTCTCCTAGACAATTCAGCACACCCCAGAGCAACTCTCTGATCATGAATATCCTGGGGGGAGGTACCTCCGTCAGAAACATCTGGACGGACCATCAGATCAGGCAGGCATTGTTCCCCAGCCGGCGCCCACCTTATGAGAACGAAGATGATGAAGACGATTATCAGATGTTCGTACCATCGGCGTCTACGTCCAACACAAGTTCAGCTCCCGGTGGAGAAAGGAGGGGTTCTTCCGGGCGTCCGTGCAGCTGGCACTTGGGGCAAGTGCTTCAAAACGAGACTCCCAGCCCCACTCGTCACAAAATTGTTAGGCGGGCCAGTAGTGCTGGTGAAAGCAACACGTGTCCAGCCAGCGCCAGGTATAAAACAGGGGAGCGTGGGTCTCGAAGGGAAGTGAAGATAGCAGAGGGGAGCAGTAGGAATGCGTATCCCGAATCTTCAGAGGAGCTAACTATCGATGATATTGAACATGTTTATGACAATATCAGCTATGAAGACCTAAAGCTGATGGGTCTGACAAGAAGGGAGGAGACACCCCGTGGTCCCCAGAGATCTGCTAGGGACTCTCTGTATGAGGCTGAAAGCAAAAGCAGCTCAGATTCACCTTCCAAAAAGAAAACAGCAAATCAAAAAAGACCCTCCAGTCATGCTAGTCGGGAGGAGATAGTACTCAGTAAAGAAGCACCAACTTCAAGTTTGGATGAGCTCAGGATCGTTGAAGACAACATCTATGACACCATACTGCTTCCAGAAACATCTTTATTGAATTTTAAATGTCACCCCTTAAAATCCTCTAAAAGGAGGGGTTTTTTGGAAAAAGACTTTGCATATTGTGACAATCTACGACATTTTGTTTCCGAGGAGAGTCTCCAGTTCAGTGAAGATGAAAGTCCTTACCATCGTGTTCCCGTTGACAATGACTATTTGAGCTTAGTAGATAGCTCCTCCAACTCTGACTCGCTGTCTCATAAGTCTGCCGCAGATAAACTCTCAGAAGAAGTAGACGAGATTTGGAATGACCTGGAGAACTACATCAAGAAAAATGAGGAAAAGACGAGAGACCGTGTCCTTGCAGCCTTCCCTGTTTGTAAAGACGACATGCAGGAAAGGCTGCATGCTGGCAGCACACCTGAACTGAGTAAAGATGTGGAGTACTCACTGTCTACTCTCTCTCTGCCAGAAACTCCTATTTTCCCTAAAACTGTGAAGCCCAGGGCTGCCACCATAAGCGAGGCTAATCTCAGGCTCGAAGACACTACACCGTGCAAGGAGAACTCTTTTATGAGTTTGAACAGATCTTCCTTCTCCAGTGAGATGCCTTTTGTAGACAGTCCATATGAACCTGCCAGTAGTGTTCTGTCCAGCGCACCTGCAGAGGGCGTGGAAAATGACTTGGCTGTTATGGATAAAACAAAGAACAGAGTTTTTATGATGGCAAGGCAGTACAGTCAAAAGATTAAGAAGGCTAACCAGCTTTTGAAAGTTAAAACTCCAGAGCAGGAACAGCCAGCTAGCAGACAACAGAAACTGAAACACAAAGATCTTGCTGCTATTCTGGAGGAGAAGAAACAAGGAGGTCCTGCTATTGGTATGTTAAAAACATTTCTGTACAGATACATTTCTTTAGTAACTTTCAGGGAACTTTGTGTTCTGAACTGGAAGATTATGAATTTTCCTCACTTTGGTCATTGAGTATCAGGATTGTATTCTCTGTGTTACGACTGAAATGAATTTTCTCAGACTGCTTTAACATGAATAGTCCTTTTAATCTCCTTTCTTGTTGTTACTTGATAACTTTGGGAAGAAAGAGTGGGGCAGTGTCAGGAAAGAGCAATTCAGCTGAGGCTGGAAGTAGAAATCATGCCTGAAGCACTATTGGCCTCTCTACAGAAAAGCAGTTATTTCCTTTAATAGCATGATCTTCGGAGTTTGACTAAAGTGTTTTTTCAAGTTGGTTTGCCTTCTAACAAGTTGCATACATTCGCTCAGGTACCATTCAGAATCATACCCATAAGCATAAGGAATGTGGTCATGTAAGAGCTGACAGTCTTGCTCTAGCTAATGAATGGCAAAGTAATGGATGTGCAACAACTCTGGACCTATTTTTGTCCATGATCAATTGAAACAAACTGAAGACGTGGGGCCAGCAGACTCCATGCACTAGGGTGTCATTCTTGCCTTCTGGTGATATTTTTAGAAGTCCGTAAATATCTTATTTACCAGGCCACTTTTAGAATGTTCTTTTCCATTTTAACATGAAACAAGCAGCATATTATTGGAACCATGTGCTGCATTGTGGCCTGCATGACTGATCATTGTAGCAAGATATTTTATGCTTCTTTTCCTCAACAAAGTGTACTGAAATGTGATGCAAAGCCCTTTCCAGCCTCCATTGTTTCATGTTACTTTGCAGAGGCCAAATGTATTGACACAACTGAAAGCTCTTCTCTACCGATACTAAGTGTTTTGAGGTTTTTAAATTTTAACATGATTAATTGAAATGGATTCCTTGTCTCTGCTAAGTTAATTCTCTCTTCTTTCTAGGTGCCAGAATAGCTGAATATTCCCAGCTTTATGACCAAATTGTCTTCCGAGAGAGTACTCCTAAGGTCCAAAAGGAAGCTGGCGCCACTCCTCAGGAGCCATCAGCTGGGAGGTTTTCCACATCCATGGCCACATCTCCTCCCCGTTCCCAGCCTGCCAGTGAGTGCTCAAGAGCAGAAGATTGGCTTTTGCATTCTACGTACAGCAACGGTGAGCTGGCCGACTTCTCTCCGTGGCCTGAATCCCAGGACCCAAAGTCCAAGAACTCGTACACAGAAGCTGGTACAAAAAGCAGTTCGAAGCCGTTGCCATCAGCTGGCTCGGTGCCTTCCCTTCAGATTTCCAGCCGTTTGCACGTCCCAGCGCAGAGGTGGAGCGCCATTATAAGCCAACCGAACAAGGAGAACTTGCATCAAGATCACGTCTATAACTCGCTGGGGAGAAGAGTAAGCAATGTAAAACCGCAGGCATACAGCAGGTCGCAGTCCTCGTCCTCAATCGTGGTCAACAGGTCTGGAGAATCAATTGTATATAATAATGAAATTGATAAGAAAAGGCTCCATTTGAATAGGAACTTTAGATTCAACAGCCATCAAACTCCGGGAATTGCTTCAGGATGTACAGGGCCGGAGATGAGAAAGCAGATCCCTGAAAACTGTTCAGATATGATTCTGCAGGATTCTCAAAAGGTCCTGAGAGTGAACAGAGCCTCCCCTCTGACAGCACAGATGGCCACTCAGAACTATTTTTTGAATTTCAAAGATTCTGAAGAAGGAGAAGGGGACGATGATGACTATGTTGAAATAAAGTCTGAAGATGAGGGATCTGACTTGGAGACTTCTCAGAACCAAACGAGGAAATCAGATCCTAAACTGCGTAACACAGATGCTGTTCCTTCTGAAACATTCTGTGGCAAAACTGTCTCCTGTACTCCCGCAAAGTCTGCCAGCAGCAAACATGCACTTACTCCGTATCTGACTGCATACAGTGATTCGGATAAACTGAATGACTACCTGTGGAGAGTACCGTCTCCTAATCAGCAGAATATTGTCCAGTCTTTAAGGGAAAAGTTTCAGTGTCTCAGTTCAAGTAGCTTTGCTTGATGCTTTCAGTAATTTCTAGCTGTACTGCCTTATCATGACAGAGTATATACTAGGACAATCAGTACTGGCATCATGTATTTCCGTAATATTACAGTATCAGGCATTGTATCGCAATAATATTGTAAATAGATGTGAAATGTATCTTTTAAAAAATGGTTTAGAATCCTGGATGTGAAAAAGGCCACATGTGCGCCATCTGGGGTCTCTCTGTAGCACGTGTGAACTTCTCATCTCCTACTGAACCTTCACATCTCTTCCTTTGTTAGGTGTGATACCCCCTGATTCTTGCCACCGAACCAGGTGTGATGCCATTCGATTCTTAAACCATTTTATCATGTGGAAACCTTAGTATTTAGACTTTCCAGTTGGTGTCCAGTGTTCCGCATCCAAAATACCTGCGTGATTACTCTGCTTACATACAGGAGCATTTAGCTGGGCAGCTGCTCCTGCGACTGTGCAGATTTCTGAGCAGGGTTCTGGTTATCACACCAACAGGCTACATGTGCAGTTGCACATACTTTTTTGCACGTTACTTTCCATCAGACAGATTCCAAGTGTGTGGGACCAATGCATATGCTACATTATTTTAGAGCAAGCTTCTTACATTTTTAAGAAAATCCAGTCCTAGTACTTGTGCCAGGCTGATTAGCTCTGTGTCTGAAGCCTCTTCTACTTTCTGGAACTGCATAGGAGGCAGAAGACAGTGGTGGCTTTTTGAGAACCTGTGGATGTGACACAGTCCTTGCCTGGGGAATGATTTTGGCATTAGAAGGGGAGCTGCACTGCTTGTGAAAAGGGCTAGACCAGTTTTGGTACCTCCAGTGATGGCGGCATTTGTGACACGCAAGCAAAATCTGTGTATCTTGTAGCTCAGCACCCAGCAGTCGAAAGCTGCGTGTTGTATGCAGCGACCTGCTGGGCATTTGTTCAAGTCCCAGTGTCAGTAGCCCTGCGAGAGAATGAGGCTTGGCCAGATTCTTGGATGAAATACTAATCGTGGGGCACGTTTGGCCCACAGGGTGGTTCAGTGATACTGCTGGTTGAGTGACAAGCTGCAGTCCCCAGGGCATGCATCTCCTGTAGCAGGAAGTGACCCTTCCTGACAGAGAGAGGTAAAAGATATATTTTGTACATCAGTCAGGGCTGACTCTAATCCAATTTATGTACAATAAAAAGTAGCTTAAAAATGAGAGTACATTCCATTCTTTTGCAAATAACGTATAGAATAAATGCAGCCATTTAGAGCAAGGACAGGCTTTCCAGTACCATGTACACTTACTCCCCTTCATCATCTTTGTTGCACAGCTTTGGATTCTGTTACTTGAAAACATTGTACCGAAAGGAGAGCCTAGATACATCTACACTGATCATCTTGTATGACTGTTGTTCTTTTTTGGTGCTTACATTCTTCAGATTACATGGATAAAGCCAGTACCGAGTTAAACATATCAATAAAACAAAGGAATTTCATTGAAATACTATTTTTACTAACCACGTATCACTCCCCTCAGTTACAGAGCACTGTACTTCCAGAACAGCTGACTATTTACTACATTGGTTACCATGAGGAAAACCTGAAGTTATCAGTGTACAGCTAATTACTTGTAGACTAAGATTTGAGGACTCGAGTTTATTAGAACCGACTAAATTATTTACCATACGTATCTCGCATTGGCTAGGAGTTGTTATTTTGAGGGCTGGTTGGTCATGGTACTTACTAGCTCATACCACAGGGACACTTGTTACAGTCAGCACAGCCCCTGTGATAGGACCCGTATCTATCTAGTAAAATCCGACTGAGAAATAATGTTGTACATATTTAAGAGGCCGAGGTGTAGCAGAGCCCATATTTATTTAATATAGCTTGTAAAGTATTGTAAATACGGATAGAAGGTAAATCTGTGGGCGCACATCTAGATTTGTTTAAACGGCTTTAGGAGAATGTTTAACTCGCATCTCATGCAATCCGTGGAGTCGGGAGGGAGGGGAAAACAACCAACCAACCAGAAAAAGGGACTTCTACTAGTATTGTAACTTCTCCCAGGGACCATTTCATACTATTTTTAATAAACGTTGAGTATGCAAAAGCTTTGGGTGCTTTTCATTGCGGCGGGCGGAGGAAGGAAGTTACTGGCTTCTGCCCGTCGGAGCTGATGTTTGGGGGTCATTTGGACGGGGTTTTTTTCTTGCAAATAAAGCGGAAG